>JAWNNH010000729.1:0-115371 GCA_035043045.1 Hirtodrosophila alboralis | reverse complement strand
ATTGGCGACTCACCCCCAAGCCAAACGGTATAAGCTAGAATCGTGAAATTTGTTGCAAAAGCTTTCTATGAGGTCGTAGGCGCGTACTCTGAAAAAATTTGATTAAAAATATAATCGGAAAATTATGAAAATTGCATTTGAAAATGCCAATACATGCATTTGAAAATTTCAATTTTCTATCAACCGCTATATACAAACTTTGCCAGTTCGTAAACATCGTCAGCGTTGGCGCATGTGGTTGAGATGCCCCACGAAGTTATGTAGACCCGAGTTCAAGTCCAATTTGTGAACATGTTGTTTTTTTTTTTAATTATTCTTATTATTACTTTTTGTTTTTACTTTTTATTTATAAGTCAAGTAAAAATAGTTTAAAAGTACAAAATATTAATTTTATTAGAAATATATTCGGAAGTTTGTGTTTGTGTATTTGCATTTATTTACTGGTATATAGATCATAACCACTCTCTTTCTCTCTATTTCTCTCTCGGCTGTACAATAGCTGCGTGCGACTGAAATAGCGATGTTGCTTATGTATTCTGACCTCTGCGTTCTGTTTACAGATTACTTTTAAACATTTGGGTACCTCTGTGCGCTTCCTCTTGTCGCAGCTCAGTTAACAAAATAATTATATCGATATGGATATGTTAACATATTTGCTTCCTTCACACAATTAACGTTGAAGTGTTTATATTGTTGCACATACTATATATAAATGTTAAATAGCAGTGTGCATACTGAAGTGACGATTTACTATATAATAATGATCAATATTCTATTAACATCATGTGGCTAGCTGTATGGGATTGGGTTATTTTAAAAATTAGTATTTATGGTATGCTTTTATGTGCATGAAAAATTGTTTCTGTATGAATTAAACCGGGTGGACCTGATTTGTGTATTAACGAAATTCTTATTTATTTTGCGATTTGACTTAAATTAAATTGTATTTCTGTATGTAGGTTCCGCGTTTCAACTGGAGCATAAGAACGGGAGAGAGTGAGTGACAGACATAAAATCTTCGTGAGTGAATTAACGATATAGCTTATGCAATGCCTAAATGGTTACGGGTAGTATTGCGATTAATTTAACTTTATCAACTTACTACATTGATTTTTGGTAAACAGTGTCGATTTACTACATAATAACAATGATCAATATTGTATTTACATAGCTTGGCGGGTGGGACGGTGTTGGAGTCAGTTTATTTATGAACCGGGAGGGTAACACTCGGGTATTGTATTCAAGGTTGAACCGTTAGGCTGCATTCATAGTGATATTGTAGAATATGATAAGTTTGCCTTCTGATTTTTTTTTTTTTTGTTGAGTGAAGGCGTAGCAAGGCGCGCCGGGCAAGCAAGTCTATATATATATAATATATATTCATCAATTGAGAATTTGGGTGAAAATTTTTTTGAATTGTTCGTAATTGACAGAAAAGCGTTTCTAGAAAAGAAAATTTTTGGGAAAACTTTCCGGAAAAGTCGGTAACGCCTGAACAGAAGCTCTCACTGTTAACGTTTACAGCATTATTTTTCAAATAAAAGACGAAATTCACAGCAGACAGTATATTTTATGTGAATAAGAATTAGGTCCCGGGAGAACTAGAATATGATAACTATGTTTTTTGTTTTTATTTTTTTTTTTTGAAGAGGGCGTAGCAGCGCACGCCGGCTACACCAGTTATCTTATATGAATAAATCTGAATAAATTTGAACTATGTGGTATAAAATGGAATTTCATATACGTAATTAATGTTAGAAAAACTCTTGGTGTTGTACTAAGTTGTACGTAAAACTGCACATAAATATTTAATTTTGGCTAATCTGTTACGTTGGTCTCCTTATCCCCACTATGTTTCACTTTACTTTTCTTTCATGTTAACACTTTAAACTACACGACTACAACTTTTAACTATTCTATAAAATTCAATTGTAGTACCATTCTTAAGATTCACTCAACAATAACCAATTAGCAGTCCACATTTCATATTATAAATTTGCATTGCAAGTTGAAGTGCAGTCGAATTGATCATGCATCCAAGTGCCGCGCCTTCCATGGTTTCAGTTATCATTCAGTCAAGTTTCGAACACTTCAAATTTTGAGAGAATAAGCCACTGAAAGTAACAGTCCATAAACTATGATAAAATCCAGAGCAGTCGAATATAAATGCAAAAAATGAATTTCAAAAATTGCTTTACGAAGTAAACTTTACCAGAGTAGTAAAAATACACAGTATAAAGAGGCTGCTAGCCAGAATGTTGAATGGCTCAAGCCGAATGCTTCAAAATATTGTTATTAAAAATTTTTTATGGAATCGAGCAACAAGCAGCCAACAGCAGACGATGACGAAGGCATTCATTTAACTGGCATATTGATAGGCACAAGTTTTAGCTCGAGTCCTCAGGCAATTACCCAGCAATTGCCTCTGGGCAACTTTTACTCTCCCTCTGACCTTTTTCAGTCAAAAATCCACTTTCTACTACTTTTGGCATTAATTGGCAGCAGGAGGCTAGAAACCATTATCATTATCTTCATCCAGAGCAACGTTGTCCTTCTGTCTGTTCTGTTCTGTCTGTACGGTCATATTAAGGACGCAAGTGTTGGCAACCCTCAAAAGTATGCAACTCAAATATTATTTGTTTAGGCAAGCAATTAAAATGGCCACCACAATTGACGTTATATATATACATATATATATTTTTATATATTTGTGTGTCTGTGTGTTAAAACTTTACTATTCGTTAGCCAAAAGCAATGATTGTTAAATTGTTACCAAATTGGATTCTGCAGCCTGACGCAAGCAGCTGCACAGGTTATGCTACTGCTCCAGGTCCTTTCCACAGGTCACTCCTGCCTCTGATAATGGGGCACTGGCTACAAAATAGGCGTAAAATGAAACTTTTAAGTACTTTATGGCCAACACTATAAAAGTGCCAAAACAGCTACCATGTGGCGGCATCAACTTTTTTAGCCCGCCAGCAACTGAAACAGCAACAAAACAACAAAATCTTGGACAGCAGCTGAAATGTATTCCATGGCCACATGCCAGCCAAAACTTTCACAGCAAGCAATGAAGCAACTTTTGGTAACATTCTAAATATCACCGGTTGTAAAATGATTATAAAATATAATGTAAGGCAAGCATTCGAGTGTCTGTCTGCATTGAAACAATTTGTATATTAAGCAGTAGCTAAAATAATACCAACAGAGGGTGGCTTATATAGTAATAGGTTTAGTATTATATATACGTATTTATATAGTTTTCATTCACATTAACAACATTCTCATACATACATAAACAGAGTATTGTCTAATTTGCTTCTGCAATTAATACTCACTTGGTAAATTTAAGGTTGCAGGTAAAAAATACAAGTTATACAGCTTCTAAGCACTCAATATCTATAAGGTAAATGCATTGACACAGACGATCTAAAATCATAATAAAGCGACTGATTGTGGTATTATACAATTTCATTTATTACGCAAAAATAATAATACATTTTGTCTATTATATTTATTCAATTTGAGCCGAATAATGTTGAACATTACTTATATATCATTTAAAATTTATTTATAGTTAATTTAAATGTTAAATACAACAAAAATTGTTTTTGATATATTCTTTTATTTTTAAAGAAGAAATCTTATCCCAATTCAAATTTAGTGTACATTTTTGGACATACCTCTTAAGCAACTTATTGACCAGCCCTCGTATTATATTATATTTTTAGGTGCCTTGTATTAAACTCTCAAAAATAAAGCAATTCTTTTGGGTTCAGCGAGACCGCCATAAACATTAAATTTCGATCTAACTTCATCATCACTTAGCCGCTGCAAGGTATTTAAGTGATCAAAAAGTATGTAACGCCTACGCAATGGAAATTTTATGCTTATGTATATATGTATGTTATGTTAAAAAAAAAAAGGATGTGATACCATTTTGTGCACGTGCGTTTCACTTATGTGCACAATTTATAAGAAGCTGGAAGCTGTAAAATACTTTTGCAGAAAAGCGAAGGGCAAGATCAAAGCCTGCCACTGAACGACAGCCGGTCTATCTGTCTGTCTGTCTATTTGTCTTTCTGTCTACATGTCCTGTATATGTATCTGTCAAACTTGACTGACAATAAAATGACAGCGCAATATCAGAAAAGCAGCAACATCGAGCAGTCAGTTGACAATTTGAAGTTTCTGTCTGCCACTCGCATTACACGCTGCGTATACGCAATTTAAGGAAGACAACCGACAACACTCTACAGTTGAATGTAACATACATAAAGCGTCGATAGTTCAAAGTCGCCAGTCATCAGAGCAACTGACAGAGCGCAAAAGCAATAAAAGTCGCCAAGGCCTTTGCCTGACAGTGGGCTGTTGCCCAATTTATGCCAGAGTGCAAAAGTAAGTTTGCAGAGCCCAAAAAATATATTGAAATGTGTTTGAAAATGGCAATTTACGCACTGTTAGGGACAGGCCAAATATGCTGCAGGCTGGGAAGCCACACGCCGGTCGCATCCTTTTTTTTGGGAATGGGGCTGAGCAAATGTTTGAGCTGCTGCCGCCTTCCTGAGCCATATTCCGGTTAAACCCTTCGGGCACATTGAAGCGCACACATATCTTTTACTGATTGTCGATTTGATTACGTCAGTGGTCAGTGTCCCCTGGCGTTGTTAAAGTTGAAATTTACTCAACGTTTGTCTCCGTATCCTTCTGACTACGGACCCGCCTCCGCTTCTGGCTATGGTGCTGTTCCTTTGCCAAATTATGCCAAGTATTTGCTTATTACTTCTTTGCCTATATTGCTCAGTAGAGATAAATTGGCATGTGTTATTAGAAAAAGGTTTGCCAAATGCAAAAATGCCTGTAAATGGCCTAGACCATTGATATAATTTGAGCATTGATATAGTATGAGCAATAGAACGCATAGTTATTTCGGTAAAAGGAAGCATCAGCAGTTGGGTCCGTATTTTTATTTAGTTTCAATATTTGCAGTTAGACATTTCAATATCGGTTGGATGGACATGACAATCAGAATTACTAGAAACTATCTTCCTCTTTCTCTCAAACCATAATCCTATCCAAGTCCTTTGTGCTAATTATAATAATCTTTCTAATATTATAGTTAATACTTTTTCTATTCGCTCCCTTATAACGCTATTACTTTCTTATTTGTCTAATGTTTAGCTCTTTTTAAGTATATTTTGACAATTTCCGTGACAGGAAATCGTTGTATCGCTGTATTTAAGTATTTATTAATCATAGCAATTTAGTATTTTTAGGTTTTGAACAGTCTCAAAGATAAACTTCAGAATTATAAAACTTTATTTATTTTAATCTACTACTGTAAACTAAACATATTCAACCTATTACTTTAATTTTGATTATAAACAACATCCTCTTTATAAGGCCCATAAGTAATTGCCGTATTTGAAGAGAATTAAAAACAATTCATTTGTTATTAAATTCCGTATTAAACATACCATTAGGGTACATAAACATTGTTACATATCAAATCCATAACAAATCCATAACAATTCCCCACAAATTGCGATTGCAATAAATCTACAAGTCTTCAATTACTTCTAACTAAATTAATTTTGACAAAAATAAAACATTTGAATGTAATATCTAAAATTGTAATTGGAGTTTCTATGGCAGCTGCATGTTGATTCAACCATATTAAAAAAAATACATTATATTTTTAAACAAAAATACAAATTTAAAATGAAAATACATTTGTATATGAAATATATCGCAAATAGCTATAGGTTATAATTGGATTTGTTTCAATCAAAGCAACATAAAAATAACACAATATAGCAATCCAAGATCTATCTATCAATTCAAATACTTATTTTGATTAATTTTAAACACTTAAAAATGGCTTTAAGTATATACACGGCACCTGCCACTTAAATATATTACGACTGGAATAGTGATGAGCAAGATGAATTTTTTTCTTGGGGGTTTTTAATAATTGCTGAATAACTACCACACACAAATGTATACTTTAAATATTCGTAAAAGAATTATTTAACATATTAATTCTTAAAAAGTATTTAAACGAAATTTTTAAATTTTTAAAGACCAATTGAAATTCACAAATTTTTTAGAAATTAAAAAAAAAATCCCATTTTTCAATTTTGAGAGTATGTAGTTTTTTTAATTCCTATTCAATCCACATCAAAGAGGGGATACAATTACCTATTGGATTGTCTTACATTATTTAAGATCGAATAAGATCTGATGTAGATATAAACAAATAAGTTGAAAGACTTTTAAAAAACTAGCTATTTGCGGTTTGCATTTATGAATAAAATTAAAAAAAAAAAATTAAATCCGCAAACACTGGCGTACACTTAAATGTGGATGACTTAAATGACATATGAATTTCGCCTTAATTAGGAAATAATAAGATGTAAATGCAAGAAATTTTCGGTAAAATTAATTTATTCTTATTAAATATAGCTGCAGATCTAAAATGATTAAAATTAAAAAGAAAAATTGCATTCTCTTAAGCTCTTTAAGAATTAATCAGGTTGTTGCCCAATTTCAAATAGTATCCAAAACTATAAAATACATCTTAATATGCCAGTTTGCTGGTCTATGCCTAATGGATATTTCAACTGCCCCAAGTGACCACTGGACAGACATACTGGAATTTCAGACTGCCAAGTACCACATCACAGTGCTTTCAGAGACGCACACAAATAGATTGAAATGGTTGCCGTCACGTTGTACGTTGAGCTAATTAGGTAAGTGTCGCCTGCAGGTGGAATATTTTTGCTGAATTGCCAGCAAATGCAACTGCAGCTGCAACTGTTGCGACTACTGCAACTGCTGCAACTGCAGTTGCCTTTGCCTTTGCTTTCAATGTAATTATAAACGAAATTATAAGCCGCGGCCGCTGACAAGATGAGCGGGTGTTAGGGCTGTAATGGGCATGGCCTGGTTTTGAGTGAACCGCTCTGCAGCGGAGATTAAAGTGGAAATTGCAATTTGCCATGAAATATATGAATGCAGGTCGAATGTCGACTGTCGACTGTCGACTGTCGACTGTAGAATGTGGACTGTGGACAGTTGACAAGCAAAACCACGAACCAGTGTCAGTCAATGCAATGCTGAGCTCAGCCTTATTTCTGTTATTTTGTACTATGTAGGATGAGATATGGCTTGAGGATGTCAGGCTCTGTTGCATTAAGTGCTAATTTACACATTTTGATTGCGGCTTTCGTTCCCAAACTGTTGTGTCGAGTCATTCAGAGACAGAGAAAATCACCTTTGCCTTTCGCCTTTTGTCGTTTGCCTTGCTGTGCCCATGGTCCTGTTTCGCATTGACTTGACTCGCCTGGCTTGATAACATTATGCGGCATTTTTCTACAGCTTAATGCATAATTTGCGTCCTGGGAATAACAACAGCACCTCGACCGACTCATCTCCTCTTGATAAGTACTTTGCAGTACTTACCTACTGACTGACTGCCATTAGATTACTTTATGTTGAGCTGCTTGGGCTTTTGGGCTGCTTGGATGGCATTTTTGGGATTTGACATTGTCGTTAGCTTCTCCTGCTGGCCAATACACATTTACGGACTGCTGACTAACAATCAAGATGTTGATGGCATCGCGTAGAAAATGCGACTTCCTATTGAACTGCCATGAATAAAATGAGAGGATAACCGAAAAAATAGGAGTACTCGACGTATTCTAGTAAATAATTTTGTAATAAAGTTATTCAAAATAATACTATGATTTTTACTTTAATCACAATTAACTAAAAGTTGATCATTTGGCAAAGTCAAATACATATGTAAAGATGTTCAATTATTTTTAAACATATTTAGAAAGTACATACAGTTCCGACAATATCATATCGTTAAAAATCACAGAAATTTGTTTATTCTTTTTATTAAATTTTGTGAATTTATTTACTATTATCTTAAAGATTTTAGGAACCTTTTAATATACAATGAAATGATACACGTCCGTTTCTAATGAAAACCTTACAAAGCAGCTTATGAAAATATGTTGTTAATAATAAATTGTAAGTATCGATCTAATCTTAATATTCGAATATATTTTCTATAGCATGTACCTTAACGGACACAACAGCTTATCTGATCACAGTAATTTTATTTTAAATATTCCCCATAAATACTTAGCTGTTAGCCTTTAAGAACATTAGAAGCTCGTGGAGGTGCCTCCCAACTCCAAATGCCAAAATTTGAAAAACTTTTGTTTTCAGCCTTTATCAAAACACTCAGCAAAAAAAGCGACAACAACAGCAAATTCAAGCATTGACATAATTTCATTTTTTCTCATCCTTAGCTTCAGCTGGCTTATGTGGCGTATGATTATCCCACTTGCCCATATTATAAATTTCTTATTTCATGCTGATAAGCAAACTTTACGCCAAGGAGCACATGCCCAGGAACTCGCTAATCAGCAAATGATTTTATTGGCATTTTGAAAGGGATTGGGCTAAGATGTATGTATATATACTGTATGTACGAGTGTGTTTGTATATAGCTAGGCAACAAATCTGCTGCTCTTGGCTTATTTTCAATAATTATGGGCGAAAAGGGCAAATGTGATGAGTATGTTAAAATAATTACAGCACAGCAAAACAGAGAACTAATTTGGGGTCCAATGGGTCGCCTCAAAGGCGCCTCGTATTTATACTTTGTTCCCAATGGCCAAATGAGAATGTTGGTCTTGTGTGCAATTATTTTAACACTATCGTATTGGAGCTACAGGAAATTCGAGAACATATACACACATGTACCAATTTTGACTCGACGGTTAATAATCTTAATAATAAAAACAATAAATTTGTGCCAAATCTATTTCCGAGCGCTGCAAATGGACACAAACAAGCTAGGAACAGAGTATATCGTTGTTGGATATTTCCGACAGCAAGGATTTAAGAAATGTTAGCCTTGTAATGGGCTTATAATTACATATGCAAAAAATGTTAAAATATGTTGCTATATGTGTTGCACACAAAATAAGAAATATCTTATTTGAACCGGGTGAGAATAAGAATATGAATTAGAATCAAATGGGGCCTTGAAATGTAGAGCCAGAGAAATGAGCAGAAAACTCAATTACGAATTCATTTCGGCTGTCAAGACAAACACAGCAAGGAAACCAGATGAAAAATAAAATGAACATGAGACTAATTTCTGCATGTAAACATATTTTAACAAAGATGTCAACAACGTGTGACAAAAAGACGTTGGCCGGGTTGAAATATATTAGTCTGTCTCTCATATAGGAATACCATAAACAATGTCATTTGACATGCAAATTTATTTATGAAAATAACAGGCGAAAAACAAAGCAAACGGAAAATGTCAAGCATGGAAAAGCCAAAGGCCAGGAGCGGCAACCAGATATAGATAGAAAAATCACAGGGCTAACGCACATGCTCGATTGAAAATGAGCTGCTGAGCTCAGCAATACTTCAACAAGGAGCCAAAAAAAAGCAAACAAAGTGAGGCAAGGAAATTCAAGCGTAAGGCAAAAGTAATTTAAGCGGCAGCGGGGCAAATAAAGTGGGAATACTATAGGATAGGGATACCATGAATACCCCGAAAACAAAGTGAAAGTTACGGCACACCCACAAATATACTTACATACATATACACCCTTCACACACAAACACACACACACACACACAAACATACTCGCGCACTCGCATACACTCTGGTCGTGAAAAATTCAACAGCATGTGGCGGCGTGCAAGATAATTTTTGTTTCTCCTTTTCGATGGCATTCATTTTTTTTCTGGTGGGGAGCCCGATATCTTTATGCTTCATGAAGACAACACAAAACAATATGTGTATCGCCAATATTTTGATAAGTGTAAGCAAAAATAAACAAACCGTGAAAACAAAAACCAAGAGTTGCACAACCATCCGCACAGCAAACCAACACCAAAACTGAGGCCAAAGTAGTGAAAGTCGCAGACAGAGGGAATTTTTTCCTTGTTTGGACCGGCTGGAGACTTAGTTTAGAATGAGCTGAGGGCCGACACAGGGACACTGTCCATTTCGGCAAAAAGTTTCAGGTTGTGCCTTTTTTCTAAGACTCAAGCAAACGGGGTTCGTGTGGGAGTTAGGAGTTAGCGAGGTGTATGGGTTTTTGAGTGGGCTATTTTGATTTTATGGCAAGCTTGCAGGCACTAATAGGGTAGAGACAAATAAGGAGATAAAGCAGACGAGCAGAAATGTTGCATGTTGGAAAAACAAAGTGTGGAAATTGAAAGTGGTGAGTGAAACATAAAGCAAAGTCAAACAACAAATCAAAGTGTCAAGAGGGAAGGCAGCAGTAAGATAAATAAAAACAGAAACTAAAATATACAAAGCAGTTGGGGAGGAAAATGGAAAACAAACAAATAATAGAAGATAGACAAAATATATATCCAACAAGAAAATGGCAATCCCAAAAAATTGACAGAGGGAAGAAAATTATGAAGATGTTTAAAGGGTCGTGCATGAATAGAAGACTTTGAAATCAACTTATATACACACTTTTATCAATATCTTCCAGTTGAGGAACCACACCAAATATATAAAAGTTTGATCCCTATTAAAATCTTTTCACATTCAAAGACCTAATACCATTGTAAAGGCGATTTTCAAATTGACCTTTAAAAAGAAATTTACACCAAACAATAAAATTTCTCACACAAAAAAAAAAACATTTTAAAACCGATCGATGCTATACCCTTCAATTTACACCCTATAGCAATTTTAATTTTGGTTTAAATTGGTCGTAAAACTGTGCAAATGTATATAACAGACATAATAAAGCTTCTCCGGTCATTTAAAGACGAGCTAAATCGATATAACTATATCCACATTTACGTCGGCCGTCTGTGTGTCCGTCTATCCGCAAACTAGACTCTCGGTATTTGCGATTTATTGATGAAAGTTTTCACAATATGACTAACTTTTATCAAAAAATCGGGCGACTATATATTATATATGAACGATTAGCCGAAAATTTTATTTTATTAGAAGACCAGCGCAACAGTATATCTTCAGCTTGGGCATTCCGAAGAGAGCCGTCAATTTTTTGTTTTTTTAAGGCATCTATGGTTAAGACCATCCTATTATATATAGGCTTTACTGTACAGACTGTAATCATTATAATTTGTATTTCAAAAAATAATGATATAATAATAATGTAAATTTTTTCACTCAAATATAATGACTATATATCGATTTTTATAAAATTGTTTAAAAAAATTAATATTTTTAACAAAATCCTTAAAAATCCAAATATAAATATCATGATAAAGCAATTAAGTTAAATGGTAAACGTGAGGGAAATATCTCCAGTTATGGTTTGTAGGATATAAATTTGTATCTAGGAAATTTAGATACTATTTCGCAGGGTTCTTCTAAATTAATACAATATATTACTAGGCAAAGGGAAACTTCTCACTCCAAAGACCGGCTAATCGAACATTTCACTCTAGAAGCCCACATAAGAACAAATTTATATGCGTCGCATTTGCCCAGCTATTTGTGTGCTTTATTTTTGGATCGGCCTTCTGCGTCATCGACGACCAACAATATAATTAAGAATATTCTTTCTGAAAGTATTTCAATCTTCAGCATAAAGAAGATATGTGAAGCATATCAAAAAGCCTAGGGAATGTGGGCTACTGCCCATCAAATGGCCTTGGCCGTTATCAAAGCTAATTTATTTAAGTCGCCAACTACATGGCACAATATTTGTTTAGGCCTAGAGGAACGTTTATACCAAAATATTACTTGTTCAGCTAAATTTCTATATTATGTATAGCTATGTGCGCGCATGTAATAAGTTAGCTGGGTCTGCTTGTTAACTAAAGACATTTGAGACATAACCCAACACGGCGAAGGCCAACTTTTCAAATTACAGCAAGTAGGCAACAGCAGCAGCAACAGCAACAGAACAACAGAAGAAGTCATGTAATCAAAAATACATTTTTCTTAAATTAGTCGATGAAATTTAACCCCCTGAAGAGCACGAGCAAAACATTTACACATCATTAGATCGTCAGCTTACAGTCTCATGTAAATTTCCAAGAAATGAGAAATGTGAGTGAACTGAAGGGCGAGCACTTAACAAAAGGACGAGGTATTCTCCTGTCATGTGTCTGCTTTGAAGACTTTTGCACTATATAGAGAAGTTTGCCTTTTTTATACACTTACTGACAATAAATACATAAAAAATAAAGATTAGGAATATAAAACTTTTATGGAAATGGCTATCGATTTTGGCTTTACAGTTGCGAGTCTATCCCAAGAATTCAAGTAAGAAATATTTTTATCTGTCAATATTTTACTTCAAAGTGCCAAAGGTTTGTTCAAATTGAATGAGGACTGTGTCAGTAAGTACGATTGAATATTAGAGTGTACAAAATTCAAGTATAAATGCATTATACCTGATTTTCATTAAAGTGTTCAACCTTTCAAACATACTTTTACACACTTTACACAAAATTATATTTCTTCATAATTATTTTATTATTATTTATATGGATCATGTACTAACGAAGAGTACATTTAAAGGGCCAACGACACTTAGCAAGGGCTTGTTAACGCGCGGACCTGAACAAAATAGAAACCCACCTCCCGACCAACCGACCCAGGAGCTAAATAGACAAGCTAATTAAATACATATATTCTACAATACAATACCAGAAAATACTAAAAATATACTTAAAAGATCTAAGCATTAGACAGATGAGAAAGTTATAGCGTTATAAGGGAGCGCATAGACAGAGTATTAACCATAATGCATATAAAATTATAATTTTTTATTACTTATTACCCTACATTTTGTGGATTTAATAGTAGTTTTACTTTCGTGAAATAAATGATTCTGTTATTTAAAAATGTATAATTAACTATTGTATTTTGCTATAGAATTTATGAATGTCATGAAGTAATGCTGAATTCATAACCAGTAAATTCATGAATTGATAAGCAACTTGATTTCATGATTTTAAAGCTACATAATTTTGGTAATTTTTTTACGTTAGATATAAAAGTTTTTCTATATTTTTTATAATTAAAGTGTATCCTAGATTCGATATGAGAAATATGATTTGATTTCTTTTATTATTAAAAATGAAAAACGGAATAACGAGAAACGCCATGTGCGCAATATTTGCATAAAGCAATGACGATGACAATGTCTCGATGTCTCAGTCAAATTCCAAGTGAATGAACAAAAATCCAAAGGACCAAAGGACCAAAGGACCAAAGGACTTGCGACTCAAGCGCTTAGACAAAGCAGGGGTGAGCACAGAAACAGGACGAGGACTGCGACTTGTTGATGGGGTTACCCAATGTGGCTGCAACGAGCTTTGGCTTTGGCTTTGGGTTGCATCGCTTAAATGTGGCAGCAACCCAAATCGATTCCCATTTAAATTTGTATTTTCAATAGATAAGCCAGCGCTGACAGCTGGCAGCTTGTTGAGTGCCATAAAAACACACACACCAGGGACAACACACACATAATGCATTTAAGCATGCCCGTCTCTATGCGGTTGTATCTGATGGATGTGCGCCAATAAAGCGCACTCAAACAATTTCAGTTCACTTGAATGTTCAATCTTCAATCTGAAATCGGCAATCCGTAATCGGCAATTGCGAATTGCGTCCAATCGTCGAAAATCGCATCAGAATTCGTTTGCCGGCGCCATATAAAATTAGTTTTGCAAATCGAAAAACTTGCTCCGTGTTGTGGTCATCGCACAAATTGTAGTATGTCTAGCATAAATTGCAACGCAATTGTTTGAAGTGCCACCAGTCGCACTCGCACTCGTATTCGAACTGGAATTGGAATTGGAATTTGGTGGGTCATTTGTGCTCTGAAGTATTCATTTGAGTTTTACTACAACCAGAATGATGAGTACATATGAATAATGTGAGTTGTAGTAGCACAACATGATTTGACATTTGCTGCTGTTTGAATATTTAACACAATGTCAATTGAACTCATAGACATTCGAAATGCACACACTGAAACGATGTTTGCAGTATTCATACTTGTATTCAGGGGGTGCCCCTGACAATGATTGAATGCTGCTTGAGGTTTGATTGGTTTGCCTCCTTTCTGATTGAGACATTGCGGTCAGAGGGGGAGAAATCGAATGAAATTGAAACTGTTGCAGGTCTGAAAACTGTGGGATGTGGCAGTGTGTCTATTTGTGGTAAGATGAGTAACACTTGTGTGCGTTGAACCATGATAAATATGAACGACCCAGGAATTAGAGTGGGGGGTAAATCACAAGTTAATGAAACAATAATAAATGAGATTCATCAGCATCAAATTGTACCCTTGCAAAAAGAGTATTATAATTTTGTCTCGAAATGTGTTATGCATAGAAGAAAAAGTCTCCGACTCCATATAGTATATATATTATTCGTCAGGACGAAGAGTTGTTTTGATATAGCCATGTCCATCTTTCCGTCGGTTTCTTTGCAAAGTTTATGGCTTTATCTTTGAGTTATCTTCATAAAATTTGGCACAGATGAAGCTTGATAATGCATATGTAGTGTGTATGACAAAATTAGCCCGATCGGACCACTATATCATATAGCTATGCAGGAAAAATCGAAGACACTTTTTTTTTAAAAGTGTTTGTATGAATGACTTATTTGTTTTTCAAGATATCAAAACCAAATTACGATTTGTACAATCTGACCAACCTTGCACAAAATTGAACCACTATATCTTATAGCTCGTATAGGACTAACTTTGTTTTTAAGATATCAAAACCAAAGTAGGCCTTTAAAATTTTCTTAGAAGACCATTGCAAGGGTATATAGCTTCGGCGTGCCGAAGATAGCCGTTTCCTTCTCGCTAGTAATAGCAAAGATTACAAAAGTCAAAGTACTTTATCTAATTGACAATTGGTATATATAAGAAATTAAGACGTTAATATAAGACCAAAAGGAAAATTACTTGTTTTACTAAATTTATTGTTCAGTTGATACCAATCTTGTTGCAGTATTACTAAAATATAAGGTTATTATTCTATGTTATTATGCTAATTCTTGCTTTTATCTATTTTATAAATATCATAGATATTATATCAAAATTTGTTAACATTTAAATTGTGGAACTGTGTATCATTATTCATTTTCATTGATACATCATAATTGCGTAAACACAGAACATAAATTATTGTGTGATGTTGGATAAATTATTCGGACATATCGAGGGAATAAATCGAATCGGGTATATGGGATTGATGATGTAAGGTATCGGATTGGAGGTGCTCGATGTTCCTATTCCTGCCAGATATATATGTAGATATATATATAGTGTTAATTTTTAGATGCAGTATTATTATTTTTATTAGTATGAGCTACTTTATAATACTGCACCTACAATTGAACACTTTGTACTTCGACTTCGAATAAATATCTCTAATATTAGTAAATTGATAAAATAAAATTTAAGCAAAATTTTAATTTAAATTGAAATTTTTTTAAATTCATGTGCATTTAATATTGTTGATAATTGCGAATTATCATTATTGGAATTTAAACTTCTGCTTTTCAGTCAGAACATAAGATAATAAAACTTTTTTAATTTAAACCAAATTTTAAGCTCCCAAAATAAGATTTTCTTGTGTTACAGCTTCATTATCTACAATATCACCAAAATGAATTCTCTGAGCTTATTATTATTATCTCATAGGACTCAATTAATTACAGTAATTGCCTTTTATTCAAAACTATAATCGAATATGTTAATTTGAGATCTAATTATAGCTTTCATATATAATTTTAATATAAAACAGGTTCTGGGTGGTTGCACAATCGTCCTGATAAACACATAATATAATCGAATTTTTTTTACTTGGAATCGTATTGCCCCGACCAGTATTCTTAATCAACTAAACATTTATAGTATTTCATTTCAGTTGCCTTCGTTTCTCATATGCAAAACTAAAGTTGAACAACCAACGATTTTTGGCTTAGCATTTATAATGATTCGAATTTATGAACTGGCCAACCTAACCTAAACTTAGCTGCAAGTGTCACTGAAACCATACCCCCCCCCCCCCCCCCCCCCCCCCCTCTCACTCTTCCCATCCCCTTTATTTCGTCGAATACCGCACCTCTCGTTGTCAACTTTCCCACTTTTTGCCTCAACTATTTTACGCTACATACAAAGTTAAACCAAAATATACATAAATCAAATGCAAACTTTTGTTTTCAGTACGAGTATTCGAGTTTTTATCGCTCACCAAGCAGACACTATATAGTCAGATGCAACCCTGCTTATTGCGAATATCTCTCGGTGTATATATGTGTATATGTGTTTGTGTGGCAAACAGTTAGTTGATGTTGCTTTCTAAGCATTTTGGCAAGCAAACAAAACAAACGTAAATCAACAACAACAGCAGCAGCGAACGACGAGCCGCAGCAGCTCATCATAAAACTCATTTGGTTGAACACCCGACCCCTATGAGCCCCTGCCCGTACCTCAAAAAAAAACCCTACCCCAATAACCCGGGGGAGCACTCCGCACTTGACCGAGACGGAGATGGAGATGGAGAACAATGCCAAATGCGCATTTCGTTGCCCTTTTTCAACCGTTTCCGTTCCAGTTCCATAAAGAACACACAAACTGCCTCTCTACACACATCGACATTGAGAGAAAGAGATATTTAGTGAAGAGCACAGCCAGAGGGAGAGACATAGAGAGCGACAGAGAGAGGCAGAGAAAGCGAAAAAGAGAGAGAAACAAAGAAACCCCCAAATTAAGTAGAACAAATGAGTTTTTAGGCGCTTTTTGGGCGTTTTTGGGAGTTTTAAGACGGGTGCGATACAAACATGACAGCAAAATAAATTTCTGTAATTGATGTTGATAATTTGTCACTGGCCCTGGCCACATCTCAGTCACATTTACAGGTGGCCCTGGGTTTCCCTGCTGGTCCGTTGAGTGATATGTCAGACCCATAGCCATGTCATCTATATGTATGCTACTAGGAAGCACAAATTTGTTACGCCCGATGAAGTTTTGATTTAAAGCCGCCGCACGCGCAACCCAAACACCAAAAAAAAGTAATCGCATGCGCCAAATTAAACATCAAGAAAAATATTAAAATAATTAAGCAAGTAACTTAAATTTAATATCACAATTCGAAGCATGCACACCCTTAAGCATGCAAATTGATTCGCATTAAATTTGTATTTAATTATAATTATTATACTGCATAAAAATAAATGTTGTTCGGGTTCATTTTGGGTCGATCGATCCCATAGCTAATAAAGAAAAGTTAAGCTTTTAGTAGGTACAAATATCTGTAATATAGCTATAAGATTCAAAGTCAACTTGATATAATACTTAGAAAGTTATCTTAAATATCTTAAAAAACCCAAAAAAATATTTCACCTTATCCAGTCTGTGGCAATTATCTTATATCCATCTGAGAGATTGATTTGTCTTAAGCAATAGTTTCAAAATATTGTATTAAATTTTAAAAAATTCTCTTATGACATTTTAAAAAATTCAATTGACTTTTCGAAAATTTTCGATAAAATTCGTTGTTAAGATTTGTTGCAGTATTTTGCCAATGTAATATAAATATTTTTTATGTAACTTTCAATATTGACATTAAAACAGACTTTGTTTAATAAATTTATTTAAATAAATACATATTTAAACATGTTTTTGGAATTTTAGGAATCAGCTTCATAAGCTCCATAATTTTACACACCAACAAATTAAGAAATATTATAGTAACTATGTAGCTGCCTAACTTATAAATTGAAATTAAGCTCTATTGTCAAGTAAATAAATATATAAAATTAATTTATAATTTTTTATATCATAGTATATAGAAACTTTCATATATATTGTAAAAGATGTACTGTTGCATAGAATACACGCGAGCCCATTTGGTGGGTAAATATTATATCATCATGACAATATTAAATGCCTGTTTGCTTGCCTCAAGCTAAATGGGAAAGTTGTCGTATGCCTTTTAAGTGTATAACAAAGAATAAAAGTTAACAGCGCGCTGCATAAAAATTTCTTAAGTAAATATTCGTGGCAACTTTTTGCGCGTTCAAAATCCAGACAACCGGAAATAGGGCAGCACATTAAAAATATAAACAACTTCCCCTGACACACAGCAAGAATATGCAAGTCAATAGGATAAAAAAAAGGGTTCGGATTTCCTCTTTGCATGCCCGTTGAGTGTAATTAATTCCCTTTTGGGTTTTGCAAACATTTTACGCACAGTTTGCTTGTCTTTTATGTTTGGTCTAAGCCAGTTGCTAAGATCTCCGCTGACAACTTAAAGTAAAAGTCGCGGAAAAGGCAACTCAATCAGGAAAACTTAATGCAAAGCCAGCCGCAACTAAGCATTGCGTGAAGATAGCAGACTAAAACTTTCCCCAAAGCTATCAGCTAGGACTTATTATTAAAAGAAATTACCAAAAACTGTTCATTGCGCGGCAGCACAGCAAAAGTCCAGACCAAACAAAGCATAAATAAACTAATTTAAGTTTCTCTTCTGCTTCGACATTGCATTAGCAGCACCATCTACATAGAATCCTTATGGGCGGCTGGCATGAAACTCAAACTGTCAAATGACCCAATGCTGCAGCCGTCTAGCTTTATTTTCTATGACCAAAATAATAAACATAAGACCCTCCTATTTGGCCCACAATAGCCAAGCCTTCACTCAGCCAATTTGGCACGCACCACACAAAAATAATTCTATACCCTACATTCCTAGCATATAGGGTATTTCACTGAAGTAGACTCATTTAAATTAAGATAGTATTTAAATTGTTAAAAGGTAGATATTTATGGTTTTATTTTCTAATTTATCTATTATTCGAATACCGTGCTAATATCAAAATGATAAAATGATTTGATGATCAAAGTTAGAAAATTCAGCTTTGTATTAAATTGTAACTCACCTAAAAATTAAAAGCTCTATAAAATTCATTTTGATTGCACGACTATTTGTAATTTATTTATTAACAAAATATTACAAAGTTTTAAAAACAAAATTCTAGTACAATTGAAATTTAATTGAGCAATTCATTACGATGGTTATACATTTATAAATCAAGATTCTTAACTAAACATAATTTACACTCACTAAATTCAGAATCTAGTTTGAGCTTGATTATTCGACTTTTATAGGGCATTTCGTAGTTGAAGTCTGCTTACTATCTCCTTCTCGATTTGCATCTACAACGTTTTTTCTCATCTTGATCATAATCAGCAACAAAAAAATCAACAAAGAACAAAGTCCGCTACGGTCGCGTCTTGGACATAATTTTAAAGAGCACACAGAAAAAAGTTGAAAAATATATCTAATTTTTTTGTTCGCCAGCTTTACGAAGTGTTTGTGCTGATGCCAGCTCTTAACGCATGCCAACGCATTAGCGGCAAAGTCAAGACCCGGTTCAAAGTTCAACATTCCATCTCGACCAAGACTCAAGCACTCAGGCTGTTGCCTTCCTGTCAAAAATTTGCATATTTGCGGTTTTGCTGCCGCTGCGTGTCCATCGCATGTGGGAACCCAAAATATTTTTTTCCACTCACAGATTTTTTGTTCTGTAGTGTGAAATTTAACGCCCGTTTTTGTCGCATTTTTGCCTTGACTACATTTTGGGCTATAATAGACTCTGCATAGAAAATGAGACCAGTAATTTGATGGCACCACATTGCAACCAAAAATAGCCAGCCTGCGGTACAGGCGACAACTTATCAGGACGAGGACGAAGAAAAAACTGACTTCCACTGGCATGTGTGGCTGTTGGGATTTTAAAACAGCTCTAATGTCAGTAGCAATGATAGTTTATGCTTTAAAATTTATAGCTTAAATATAAAAATTAATATACTAAGTATATACCTAAGTTTTTGGTTTGGGAGATGGTCCTTCATACAGAATGCACACACACAGAACAGCATATAACTAAAAAGAGAGAAGCTTTGTTTATTTATTTTAACTTTATTTATTTATTTTAAGAAGGAGATCATTCTTGAAATAAAAATTGAAGACGATCAACAGGCAAGAGATCAATTCTGGGCCCTTACCCCATCTCCAGTTTGTGTTCGCTCCAAATTTCATTTTTATCACGAATAACTCTAATATACGTCGCATTGGTGCAGCTGCTCCGCCAAAGATTATCCTTGGTCCTGTCTTGTACACTCTCTTCACGGCGGACTTACCGATATTGGTTCTAACATACGCTGATTATACTGCATTTGCTGCAAGCTAACTCAAGATTTTTGCTGCATTTTTGCCCTTTGCAAGCCCAGTCTTTGTTTCCAATGTCATATCATCCCGATACCTACTATGGTCAAATATTTTGGTGTGACTTTGGACAGCTTACCTGACGTCCGCATATCCTGCAGACTGCTGCTTCAGCAAGAATTAGGAATTAAGGCGGATAAACTGTCTGAGCAATAAACTCTTGATATATAATATTTAAGACGTATGGCATTGCTATATGGAGATGCGCTGCTACTAATTTCTGACAGGCCTTAGAATCTATCCAAAGCTGGTACCTCCAGGCTTACAAGGCACTGTAATGATCTACAAGTTCCACCATTTGCTAACAAAATTACCCTGCACACCATGCCAATTCCTTAGCTAAAGCGTTGCCCGTTAACTTTAGCCAGAGACGTCTTAAGAGACGCATCTTTTAAGGGGACTAATTTTGACTGAAGAATTTTCTTGAATTTACTTCTTTGCCAGAGTAATATTATGAGTTAAAAGCTCGACTTTTTGCTTAATTGAACTCGTCTAAATTTTTTCCATAATGGTTGGAGTTTTAAGGTCATAAAAATAATGGAGTTACTAACAAGGGTGGTTCCTACCAGGCTTCGCATTATATTATTCAGTTTTGCTGATGTTTGTTATATGATTTTGATTCGATATTCCCAAGCCATCGGGACATGCATATGGCATGCATAATCTGCATAATATTATTATAATTATAAACTGCAGGACTTTTGAAGAGAGTTTTAGCTAAGACGACACGACAGCTTGACGAGCCAGTCAAATCGTTGCAACCGTCCTTCTTCAAGACGCCATAGCTATATGGCCTTGCTATATGAACGGCCAAATAAAGATTTTCGTTATTTTGAAAAATCAAATGAAGATAATGCACTGAAATTAAATTTCTTATTTTTAATTAATATTCTAAGAATGGTTGAAAAAAACAATTTGTTAACAATTATTTTATATGCAAGGAATCAACAATTAAAACTTTCTTCATTTTTATTTTAAAAGTTTTTTTCCAATATTTCACCTTTATCTGTTTTTTTCAAAATAACGCAATATCTTACGCCCTTTTGAGAACCACACCCACTTTTGTATCAATTTCATATCAAACATATCTTTAATGTTTTGAGATTACTCATTCCAATCGATATCTTACCAGGTCCAAAAGTTACAGATTTTTGCTAGAAACTTGAGCGAAGCGAGTCAAATAAAAATTAAGCAGCTCACACAATAAGTAATAAAATAACATTATTATAAATAACAATTTTATTAAAAATATAAATCAACCGCACTATCTCAATGTACCAAAGTGGAAATTGTAATTTTAAATGGCTGTAGTATTCTTTACATATTTATGCTTACTTGGAGCCCAATGTTCTAGCAATGCACGTTGGATATCCTTCAACATTACAAATATTTATTCGCATTTCCATTTCATTTACACAGGTAAATAATCATCAGCTTAATTTTAGCTGGCTTAACTCTGAACTAGAAGCCAAGGAGTACTCTATACTCAACACTCAATATTCGCTAAAGTTCTCTCTCTCTCTCTCCCTCCCCTCTCTCCACCACCAAACTCTTGGGCACCTTGCACCCCTGTGCAATGTTCGCGCCCAATCAACCTTGTCTTGAGCCCACTTAACACGCCCGCACTCGCACTTTAGCATCGCTTAGATTTATTTGACATGCCACGCCCTCTTGCGCCTTGCTGCTCGCTGCTCGCTGCTAGCAATGCTTTCAACAATTGGCTTTGCGGCTACTTTGGGCTGCTACGGTCTGTGTTATATACGCCATGTACACATGTGTCAACAGTTCCCCCTCATTGCCACTCCCTCTTCTGTTCCCCTTTTCAAATGTCCAGCATGCCGTATACGCAACGCAACTTGAGCTCGTTTGTATTTAAGCCTAAATTATTAACCGAATGGCAGCGGCAGGCGCACAAACATTATTGCTTTGCTATAAGCGCGCAATGTGAACACTTGAAACTAATACACACACAAACACACACACACACACACACACACACACACACACACACACACACACACACACACACACACACACACACACACACACACTCATTCGAACTCTATACAAACAAATGGGTCGCAGCAGCAATTTCATGACTCATTTAACCGAGTTGTGTGAGCATCTGAAAAAGGGATCGATGAATGCTGCGAGTGTATGTGTGTGTGTGTGTGTGGGAGGGTGTGTGTGTGTTTATGTTTTTGCTGTCGCACAGCACATGATTATGTTTATGAAACTCTAACTGATTGTATGTATGTATATATGTATGTATACATACATATATGCTGAATGTGCTTGCTATTGGACATTCACGTTGTTGAAGTGCGCACAAAAACATAAACACAAAAACGGGAGAAAAAAAAAGTAAAAATATAAATAAAAAACTTGCAACGTTTGCGATTGAAGCAGCTTCAACATGCCTGGCATTTTCCTATCCTAACGAAAATGAGCAAAAATTGTGTGCTCATAAATATCAACAGCAACAGCAACAAAGCAGCAGCAGCAAAGTCCGAGAAACGGAAATTCAGCAACGTCACATCCGCATTTGCCTTTAATCTGGCCCATATTCGGGGACGTTGGGTTGTCTATGGTCTGACCCAAAAGTGCGGAAATTAAAACATATGTATTTATAGCCAACACATGCACATCGTGTTGTATCTAACTGCAACAACAAGAACAGCCACAACCAAGTTGGCCCCAAGCTTAAAACTGACCCCATATATGTACCAAGCAACTTCCATACAATAACAACAGATATGCATCTGTGTCGACCATTTGCCTCACATATGTATATATATGTATATATGTATATATGTATATATATATACATATGCTTATGTGTGTAAGGGTTAAAAATCTGTATTAAAGGCATTTTTATGGCTCTTCTTCTGTTTGATTCGCTTTACACTCAACTTTTCCCTCTGTTGCTAAAACTTTTGTATGCCGAAAAACGTTTGCACTTCGACCAGGCCGCATACACTGGTCAGCTGAAGCCCCAAGTGTTGGTCAAGTACCGTCCGTGTTCGGGTCTATAGCTAGTTGCTATCTAGTGTAGCACTTTCAGTTGTTCTTGTTCTTGTTCTTGTTCATGTTGCAGATGCAGCTGTAGCTCTGTAGCCGTTGCCCTAATCCGCTTTGCCACGCCCAACAGCCGGAACTATAGCTTGAGCTGGGGCTGAGGCTGAGGCTATAGCCAAAGTCCAGCAGCTGCTGCTTTCCTGCGTTAAGTGCTTGTAAAATTACAGTTTGTGGATTTTCAAATGGAAATTAATTTGCACTAAAAAATAGTCAGATAGAAATATTACAAAGAAAAAAATAACACGAAAATAAAAGTGTTGCGGCTTTTGTGGTCACCCAGCCAGTAAGGTTACCCTAATTGCAAATAGAAACGAGCAAGAAATAGATTAACAAACATAGATTTTTTAGCATCAAATTTCAACAAATAATGTACTTTTAAATATACATATGAAATCTTATTAATACAAATTTTACTTTAAGATGTTTAAGATTAAATTTCCGATGTTTCAGTTACAGATAAAATTAACTAAGAATACAATTCTTAAGCAAGTATTTTAAAGTTATGTTAAACTGCACTTACTACAACGATAGATGCTTAAGAGATATTTTATTAAAATTTATTTCTGCATTGCTTAACTGTGACAAGCAAAATTTGCTCGACTGCCGAAAC
Organism: Hirtodrosophila alboralis; assembly: GCA_035043045.1. Lineage (NCBI taxonomy): Eukaryota > Metazoa > Arthropoda > Insecta > Diptera > Drosophilidae > Hirtodrosophila > Hirtodrosophila alboralis. Next base: position 91,382 of record JAWNNH010000729.1, on the reverse strand, counting down.
TCTCTTAACTGCATCACGTACTGTGGTCACCTGATCAATATTTATACTCATTATGTAATACCCATTTAAGTTATACAATGTCGAAGTTAAGCTTACGACAGCAGCTACGCTACAACTGCTGTTTGCAATAAAATACCTATTTGAATAACTCTAGTTCTTATTATCCGATCGTTTTATATATTTAATACAATATTAGGAAGGTCCATGAGCTAAGCATGACAAAAATCACAAACATATCTGCATATAATTATTATTAATTTGAGGTGCTCATCAAACTTGGTGTCACTAGTTCTTATATCCTTAGTATCTGAGAACTGTGCTTAAAGGCAGCTGGACAGACGGGAAGGGCTAGATCGACTGGGGTGTATATTTTATATATTTTATGGAATCGAAGGAGTCTTTTTCCTGGGCAATAGTAGTTTTGCACATTTCTATTACCCCCTATAGCCTACTTTTAATGTATAATTTTTCCAGTGAGTAAAGCTCCTAATAATTGTAAGCATCAAGTTTTATCGCTAAAGCATTATAAATAAAGCTTAGTCCAATTTGAAAGCTGATTAAAAATATTTCAAAATATAATATTTATTTCAAAAGTGAAAATTAGAAAACATTCAGTAGCTATTATAAAGTTCGTTCAACTAATCTTTTGCGCATAATTTTTCCCCTTTTTCATTTGCTCATCATTTCCACCGTTATGTGCTTTAAAAACAGTTGAAAGCTTGGCCAGCCCCTTAATCCATATAACGTTTAATTCTCAAATGGTTTATCGCATCAAGTATACGCCGTGTAGTGGCATTGGCTACTTACTGTCTTCATGCCGCTCTACAACTTATAATCTAGACAACCCATTCTCTATGATTTTAGTTTAATATGCTGTGGGCTTGAAGTTCGTTTTCTGCTGTTTGCCTCTGGTGCAGTGTTCGACAAATGCCAGTAAAAGTTTTAATTTAATTATAGCTCCATTTGTGGGTAGGGCACATTGCACATATGCTACCGGCACATCTCCCCCATACAGACACTCATAAGACTTGCAGATTATGGCCATAATAAATGTCAGTACAAACGTAGGCAACTACGCCGTATGCCTTTGTATTTATTTAACATATATACATGCACACATTCACTTAAACCAACAAGAACGTTGAAACATTGCACTTCTATCTACGCAAATTATTCGAGCGTGAAACGGACCGAGTCCGGCTCTGTCTAAAGTTTCTAATGCTGATTATCCGTCCCGCCGGATCTCTGACGAAAATCTAATAAAATATTTTGCCTTAACAGCAAAATTGGTGTGGGCAGATTGTGTTCAACAAAAAGTTCTCTATCCATGCTTCGTTGCTGCTGCATTTCAGATTGAAATCGTACGCAAGGCCCACAGATTGGACTTAATTAAGCACTGCCAGTTTAAATCAATATGCACAGAGCATGTCTTTTAATAAATTCTCATATATTTATGGTAAATTAAATAAACCACACACAAATACGCATACACAGGTTTCTTCTCCTTCTTCATTCATTTGTCAACGTGGATTCGCATCGCGGCTTGTCGTTGATTTATCGCAAGTGGCTCCTATAACAATTCAATAACTTTTCCCAAGCTTGCAAAAAGTCGCAAATATCAACTGGATGATGGACTGGGAGACGGACAGTTTACCCATACACAAAAATATATTACAGTCATAAAGTGCAGCACACTGGTAGAACGACAAGGGAAATTGTTTTACTGTTTTAGGACTTTGACTCATGCACTAACTGGACTGGACTGGATGACCGACAGACTGATAAGCTGGCCAAGTAAGCGATAATTTACACGTTGAGTAATTTTATTCATCACTTCAACTTTTGGAAGCACATATGTTCTGGCCATGTGTCATATTTAAATTGCTGGTTGTCTTTCACTCTTCGTGTCCCATAAACATGTCCAACACATCGGATACATACATTTCAATGAGAAACCAACTGAAATAAGCATAATATAATTTAATATTCAAACTCTATAATAAGTAAACATAATACTTAAGTAAAGAACTATATTCCTGATCAGCTCGACAAGGTAAATCGATATATCCACGTCCGAAGTCTTACCATCTATTTCAATGCAAACTAGTCTATAAGTTTTTGAATAATCTGAATAAACTTTGCACAGAAGCTTCTTATTGCTACAGCGAGTACAAATGTCAGAGCCAATCAAACCATTATATTATATAACTGCTATTATCAATAGATCGAAAAATACTTTTTTTAAAGACTATTGCAATATACTCGAACTCTCGGCAGAGCTTAGATTTCTCAGCTTTCTTCGATGCTGCGACTTCACCTGCAAATCGTTGCTTAGACTTTAAGTTTTTAAGGTTTCCTTATTAAACTTTATTATTATTTTCAAACTTACACGGCAGATAAACATAATTATACATGTGTATACAGAATTCTTTAACCAGACTGAAGCTAGAAACCTGAAATTACAATAGTTTCCTATTATATCGTAACTTCGCACTTTATATGAAATTCTGACAATAATGTTTTTTGGATTGGGTGAACGAACATTGAACATTGCTGAGTGCGACTGAAATGGCGATGTTGCTTCTGCATTGCCTTCTACTGTGGTTACATACATGACGATCAATAAAACGCGGTGTTCCTGACGTCATATGTTTACTTGAAACCAAGATTTTGATTGTTTTAATTACACTATGGAACATCATTTTGTATCCCGGACTTTTTAGAGTAGATTTATATGTAAAATATAAATAACTCCGGAGCTATTTTCACGTTACCGAAGCTTCCTTTTTAAAAAATCGGACATCTAGCTTTCTTGATTATCTCGAAAACGGACCCGGCAACTTATTTTAAAACAATTTTTTTTTCGAAATCAGTTGCCCATTTTACATATAAATCGAAAGTTTGAGGTACAAAAATTTTTTCAAATTGTTGCATAGTGTTTTGTATTGACTGCCATAATGCAACTGTCGAAATGATTGATTGAATGCCATCTGAAATCAATAGCTATGGAATGCTGTTGAACAAAAATTCCAACTGTTGAAATTCAATAGGAAACGAGGCACAGACCACAGATTTTGGACAGCTCAGAGAGTCCTCTGACAACTCATAGATTGCACAACAACAAAAACATAAGCATGCCATCATTTACACCTACAATACATTACAGCACAACAACAAAATACAAGAGCAACAGCCATTAAATATTGCCATGGCAATAGCGTGCACAGTTCCTGTCCATATAACCAATGCACTTGGTGCAGCACTTGAAAGCGTCGAAATGACCGAAGCATGGCGAGATTGTGATCCCATGCATATAGGATGGCGCATTATATGGCCTCTAGCTATAATATATGGCACATTATGCGGCGATGATGGCGATGACGATGGCGATGGCGTTGGCGATGGCGATGGCGATGGCGATGGCGAGGACGATGCTGCCACTGGGCAGCACTTGACACAAAACAATAACAAAAGCGACCGACACATACATACGTATAGAAAACTTTTCGACATAAAACAATAAAAGTTTTTCGCTTATTGCCCACTTGTCCTTGAGTGGTTTTGCATGAAGTCTCGCTTTGGGTTGGGGTTGGGGCTGCTTAAATAGCTGGTGGTGTTGGTGGTGCTGCTGGTACTGCTGGTACTGTTACTGTGGTGTGGGTTGCCGTGGCTCCCGCGAACGGACGCTCAACTTTTCGTCAATAAAATATATGTAGAACACTTTGCAGCGTCCATTAGGCAAGCATCGGTCGACATCGTGTGCGGCTTGGCTTATGTTATTTATTGATTTTCCATCAGCGTGCGCTCAAGTGTTTAACTATGTGCTAATATTTATTAAAAACCATAAAGACACGTTACGTAAGGGCACATAACGAGAAAAAGCTGCCCTAAATTATGAGCCAGCCAGGATACGGTTACGGTTACTGTTACGGAGACGGAGACGGAGACGGATGCACAGACGTAGACGGAGAAGAGCAGGGTCGCAGCAAAAGTGAGAAAAACACGTTGTTAACACAATGTAATGGTAAGCGATTGCTTTGCTTTCATTTGCAGCGCATTCATTATGCTTTTACAGGGCGTATGATTAATCTTATTTCATTACATTATCGCCTAGGCCACATCTTTGTCGGGCCCAGAGCTATACGGCTTTTGTTAGCCTGTCCAGACATGAGAAATGATTTGCTTTTGTTTTGTTAGCATATACTTAGTTGAAACTCTTTCAGTATTACCTTGTACACACATATAATTTATTACCCATTTGTGCTACCCATTGCCATTAAAACAACTTAATTAACAGTTGACATAATATGCTTTAGTTATTTTTTTTTTATATTTTCAGTTTTTATTTTTCGGTTACTCTTTCATTCATTCACAAGTTTTTGCATTTTAAATTCTTACATTTTTAAAAGAATTCGTTTTCTTTCAACGTACTTTGTTTTATTTTGTTTTATTTCTTTTCGGGAAACTTCTCGTATTTAATTGAAAGTTACTTTCAAATTCTGTTTAGCTTTAATAACATCTTTAATTCAATTCAATTCAATTTTATTTTTATTTATTTATTTCTTTTTTAATAAATAGACTATATTGTATGTATACATATATATAGCATTTTTATGTAATAATTTAATTATAAATACACATTTACATATACAACATTTACGTCAGTTTAATGCAGTTATTTTCCGATTTTTTTTAGCTGAAATCCTAAATACTTTAAGAATTTGTCACTTTTCCTTAGCTAGTTTGCTTTTCTTTACGCTGCTATTAATTGCAGTGTAAGTCAATGAAATGTTTTTGTAGAGTATATTAAAACTTTAGTTGAAAAACAAAATCGACATTTTTAAAGTTGTACATTAAACAGCAAATCAAATTATATTAAATTAAATTTAAAAATTGTGCAGCTACAAACGCAATTTAATCAAAAAATATTGTCACTAGTAATATGAAAATCATATTAATATCTCTTTAAATGTTTTTTTGACAGCCTTTGCACAAAAAGTGCTTAATCGAACACAATAAAATTCCACCTTTTGTTAAAATTAATTGGTAAAACAACTATTTTCAAAGCAATTTAAGCTGCATTTTTTTAACAACGTATCTGAGTATTTGTATCTGTTGGCTTTGTTATACTTTGTTGTAGTTTTGAAATGCTAATGAAAATTGTTAAGAGCACGAGTCATAGTTGGGTTTGAATAGTTCTCGCCGTTAAGCATGCTTAATGAAACATTTCTGATTTTTTTTCTTTTTTTTGTATTAATTTCTATCAATAGGTTTATAAACTTTGCAATGTTTATTATTTTCAATTTATTGCACACACGTTATATAAACATTGAATTTAATTGGTTTTCTTTTTGCTCTGTATGGTTAGCCTTTGTTACTATGACACATGCGATGTGATTGTTGAAAACAATATTGTTTATATCTATTTGAAGGACCAGCACTTTAATGTCGATACAAAATAAGATTTTTATTGTTTGACATAAACGAAAAAAAATTTGTTAATTAAAATAGTTGTAATAAAATTCCTTTTTTCTAGCTTTTTTAAATAAGTATATATCGGCATTTAGCTGGTTGCGACGATTTTAAAAAGATCATAGTAAACTGGCGTTTTGAGCCGTTTTTTATTTATAAATTATCTGCTCTTTAAAAACTGCATATTCAATCGATAACCGATTAGATACAAAGTAATCTAAAATCGATAGCTCTTAAAAATGTTAAAAAAAAAAAGGTTTCAAACAAATTCAGAACCCCGCTGAAAGCCAAATGCAAACAATTAATATGTATTAAAAGAAGAGACCGTAAATATATACGTTAGGCCCATTTAAACTTTGGATCCTTAAATCATATACAGATGCTAGGCATAGAAAAAATGGAAATAGAATTTAAAGGCTGTTACTGCACTGCTTTGTTCAGTTATCAGCTATTCCAATTTAAAATAATATAACCCACGAAAATTAAAATTACGAATTCCTTAAAGTTTTCGTGCCACACTGTCTATTATTCAACCTGAATAATTTAATTATTTTTAATTATTGTATTTTTAAAAAAAATATAAAATAATAAATTTTGAATTATATTTTAAACATTAGTAAACATTATAACACACTTTTTTACTATTTTTTTAATAAATTTAAAACCATTATTTTTATGATATAAATCAAAAATAAATAAAATATTTTTAATTTTGTACATTCATAAAAAGTCAATGTACTTTTTATTATTTGCCATGTGAAACTAAACTTTCGTGTTTTTTTTTTTTTTTTGACTGGAGAATTGCCAAGTTTTTCCAAATTTACGTAAGGCTTTCAAAACTTATATATTACATATACTCACAAATAAAAATAAAAATCAATAATCAGTTTCAATCATTTTTATTTTTGATATATATAATAAAAAATTATTATAAATCATTTTTATAATAAATAAAAAAAAAATTTTTTGGATAGTGTATTATGATCGCTGCTTATTGACAATAAATAAAAAAATTAAAAAAAAGGATCTTTAGTAAATCATATATACTTGTAGCCGCTACGGTCTCTGATCTTAAGCCATACTATTATATTGCTTCATTCAAATAAGTGAATAAGAAGAGATAGGAACTTGCAGATCCACCTAGATAGACATAATGTAAGAAAAAATGAGAAAATTGGAAGCAGTTTAAAAGATTGTCCATTAAACCAGTTTCGAATTTTCACAACTTAAACGGAACTTGTGTAGAATTGCTGTATATTTTGAATATATGTATTTATAACTGTTTGTAATTTTCTTCTAATTTTGCCTTATTGGATTTATAATTTCTCATCAATTAACAATAAATAAATTTTGAAATGTGCAATGTTTTCTCAGTTCAGCGCTATTTTGCAACTCCAGACGCACTTTAATTAAGCTTAATTTATCTATGCAATTTGTACACACATTAAAGAAACTGTTAAAATTAGTTCAACTTATGAAATTATTATTTATATCCATTATATGTTCCAATATTTTATGAGTTAATAACTATGATGTTCACGGAAACTTTTCATTTTGCCTGTTTTTTGGTTAATAACTGCTGCTCTAGCTTCTAGGCAAGTTTTTTCAAGGCTTAAGCCTTACTGCTGCTTGTGTAATCATTTTTACAGTGTTTTTATTATGATTATATATTTTATGTATACGTTTTTTATATGCTTTATTCAGTACTTGAAGTTTACTGCGCAATTGTAGTTTAAAATTTAGAAATTTCTTTTTATTGTTTATTTTTTTTTTTCCTTTTTTACTTAATGTGTTTTGAGTTTCTGTATGTTTAACATTTATTTTACGCATATTTGAATTTACAAATCAAGTTTTTGCCTTGGGAATAGTCACAGTATGGCATATACTAGAGAAGCGCTAAATACTCGTAGGTTTTGTTTTTATTTTAACCTTTAGCTTGTTGCATTATTGTTTTAAAAAATGTTTTCCATTTTTGAGCAGTGTTCGTATTTGGAAAGTCTCTTAACACAAATTTTAGCGAAATTTGCATTTTTATTGCGTTTCGCATTATTGGATTAAGAAGCTGTAAAGCTATTTTCAAAAATCCCTTTTTGAAAATAAATTAAAATAGTTTTCACTGAAACTAGCGCGTGTAGATACGCTATGCTGTCTATATACAAGATTCAAACATAAGACTTAGAGAACAGAAATATTATTAATATTATACAAAGTTGTACTTAAAAAAGGCGACAACTCGGCTCTGTTTTTTTTCTGTAGACTTTTATTTTTGTTTTGGGCTAATTATTACGTATACGTCACGGATTCATAGAAAACACAATAGCCAATAGATTATACATATTAGTTACTATTATATAGTTACAGCTTATGTATGTAGTCAATTTGGTTATACGTCTGTCTGTGTGTGTGTGTGTGTGTGTGTGTGTGTGTGTGTGTGGGTCTGTGTGAAAGATTTAAGCTAAGATGTTATCATATAAGTGTGTATGTATATTAGTGAGTGTATGTATTTACTTTAAATTAGTCTAGAGTCTAAGAGTTGTTATTATTTTAATATTTTTTTTTTCTTTTTTGAGGGCCTGCTCACCTTATGTCCGCCTCATATACTTGCCTAAACGTCGCTTTTGCCGTTGCTGTTGCTGTTGTTGCTGTTGCTGTTGCTTTTGTTTCTGTTGCTGATTGTTGAAGTTTTTGTAGTTGTGGTTGTGGGGCACGCCCCCGCCAATGCCAACGCCATGTAGCGGCCAGCAGCGAGGACAATAGACTTAAAATACACTCGAGGATGTGTCGTATCCCGAATAACGACAAAGTCGCTTTGACGCTGGCATTGGAGCCGTCTCTGCTGGTACGTTGGCTGCTGCTGGTGAGCTTGCTGCTCCATTTGCTGGTGGTGGCACCTCGATGCTGCAACGTCGACGTCGCTGCCGCAGCTGCACCGCTGAGGGCCGCATGGAGTGCCTGGCAAATGCCAAACTGCAGAAGCACACAAACAGGTACACTAAGAGATAGCGACTTGGAGACATGTGAGGATGTGCTAGTGCCGCGTGCTGCATTGCTGCTGGGAACTCCCCTGGAAACGGAATGAGAAACACCTGTTTAATTTACATCTTTATTGCTGTTCTCATACTCAGACATTTGGCGAAACGAAAACATTTTAAATAATTATAATAAGTACATAGTATGTATAATGTATAAATGTAAAAAATATCATAGAGTATAACGTATTCAGTGTGTGTCCTTGCGTTGAATGTTCTGTTTGCTCAGACAGTATTGGTAATGTAATGTAATGTGCTCGTGTGAAATGCTCAGCATAGGTGCTTAGCATAGACATCGAAACATAATGCCATATAATCCTACTACAAGTCTAACAGGATTACCAGTTCACTCAAAGGTGCAAATACAAAAGATTGCCTTCGTGGCAGCCGAAAAACCTACCAAGCAATATAACTGACATAAGACGAAAATACAGAGAAGAATGTAATTCATATAACATGCTACAAAAGCCAAGTGGGCAACAAAAAACACAGTAACAACATACAAAGCAAACAATAGCAACTTTTCCTAAAAAGTACAAATAAAAATAGAGAAAACACAAAGTATGAAACACGAAACAAATTGCACCCGTAAAATGGAATCCGTTGTCATTTACAACTTGGTAAAGTTGGCCAGGGGATGTCACACAACTGCATCCAAGGGATTCAGTGGGGAATTTCGAAATTTTAGGGTATATGTCCAGTTAAGAATGTGTATGTAAACGTATTCCAAAAGTTTATTGATTCAAGGTACTTAATTCATGCAATTGAATATTTTAAACAACATTTAGAAAAAAACTTTAAATCGATATCATTGATGCATATATAATAACATTACGTAGACTTTGCAGTTTATGAAGTTTTAATAAAATTGTGTATTATAATAAACTTTGTAAACCAACGCGTCTTTAGTTATAATATTTCACAGGGTAGTGATTCATAAATTTAATTAACAATTTCGCATGAAAATCTTATTTTCCAAAAAATATTGCAAAGATGTAACTGAAATCTTAAAAATATTTTTTTTAATGAATTCACGATCTTACGCGCAAATAAACCTTTTACACAATTGACCAAATCCCTGAATTAGAATTATAACTGAAACTGAAACTGATTATCAATTTCAGATTGTCATATCATATATTTCAAATGTTAATATAAGTGTAAGCAATTAAGATCCCTACGGTATAAAGCTAATGGAAACTTTGCTAATCTTTTAGTCTTTTTCTAAAGGTGAAAGGATCATATTGTACTTGTGCTATGTCCGCCTGTCAGTTCGAATAAATGCATTGTTTATTTGACAAAATTGAAGCCAAGGTAACTAAGTTTGTTCTACCAACAAGTTGGTATATACCCTCGTTTCATAAAGTGTCAAAAATGTTGCAAAAATTACCCACATCGCGGTAGACATATATTTTCCTTTATCCTTCAGAGACCAGGTCCAAAAAATGACTGACACGACTACTTTAGATCCCACAAATGAATGAAATCTATATATATATTGTATATATATATGAAAACTACTTAAGGACTTTTTAAGAAACGAGACCAAAAGTAATTTTTGTACATAAATTGAGAAAAGGGAAACGGACTGGGGGCAGAGTTTAGCGCAATTGGACAACGTCGCTTTTTCTTTTTTTGTTCATAACTGGAAACCAGTTGTTTTATTAAATTCTAACTAAATTTACATAGAACTTAAATCTCTTTCATTTGCATTACTGCATAATTTTCTCTGTTTTGATTGAAACTGAAAGCGACCTGGCGCAGATCCCGAGTCTGACGCTGCTCTTGTTGATGCGACCAAAGCCAAACAAAACCCACAATTTCAGGAATTCCCATTGTCTTTCGGTAGCCCGCTTGGCTGGTGGGTAGCGGGGTTGACAATAAACAATAAAACCAAAGTAATGCAAAAAAAGAAGTGAGAGAAACCAAAAGCAAGCAAAAGCAACTGTCATTGAAGCCAAAACCACATAAAGTGTGAGTGAAACTGTTGTCACTGCGACACGATAGAAACAAAAGCAAAACTACAACAAAACAATGTTGACGTGTATAGTATAATAATAATAATAACAAAACAAAACAAAATGTAACAACAATGCAAAGTAGCAGAACAAGAGACAAAACATAATAATAATCAGAAACAAGTGTGCCAAAGCAGTTAACGGAAACAACGCGCATTGCATGCACAATATGGCGACAGGGATGAGTACATCTAGCTCTATAGGTGTGCGTGTGTGTCTGTGTGTGTGTGTGTGTGTGTGTGTGTCGGGGCGTGGGTGTGAGTGTGAGTGTATTTGCTGGTGGCAACGCTACGACATTATCTAGCAGACACGCTTGCCGACTACGACGACAACTTGACATTAGTGAAAGTCGCAAAGGAAGTGGCATGCAGCAAATAGTCAAGCGGTTGGATGGGGGCGCGACTGCACTATGGGAAAATAGTTTGATATTTTTGTATAAATGCAACTATTTTGATGTTCGGTAATTTGAAAATTTTTTAATTTTCTAAACCCCAATGCTCAAGGTAAATTTCTTAGTGTTTGAGTTTTTTTTTTTGTTCAATTGTATTTAATTGTTCATATATATTAATGTTATGTCGCGTATTAGCTTAGTATATCAAATTAGAATTTCTAGACTAGTCGTAAAAGTCTCTAGCTTAATATATAAAGTTTATGCTAAAAAATTAAGCTTTTTTCCATAGTACATTGCCTGTCTGCCTGCCTGCCTGCCTGCGGTGGTACTGTAGACCAAGCGTAACATAAACATAATTTTCATGTGCCACACTCGCTCAGTTACTGCAAGGCACCATTCCCACCATTTTCATTCTCATGCGGGCAGAATGTCGTAACGTTTACTAAAAAACAAAAATAAAAATAAAAGAATTTTCCACCGTGCTCGGAAGACAACAGCAGAGTTGTCTGTTAGTACTGTGCCATAATGATTACTGCTGTGCACACAATTTTACTTAAGTGTAGGTAGGGGTGTGAAAAACTGTATTTCCCGTGGTTTTAATTTTCATGCGCCATTTTTGCAGTTTTCACTTAGCTCTACGAATATTGAGTATCCCAACTATTGTTAGTTCCGCCCTTAAAAGCCATCAAAGCGCGCCCCACAATTAGCATATTTCAACACTTGGGGCTGCCATGACTACCCCTAGTTAAAGCTACATACTTTCCAATCAATATTTGCGCTGTATTTTGTCACGATTCTATTTAAGTCAGTTTCAACAAGAACTTCATTTGTTTGGTTTGTTCACTCTTTAATCTCAATCTATAGTCGATTTATTTCCACTACACTTAACAGGCTTTAATGTTTTCTCCTCAGTCTCACTGTACAGTGTACACTGTACACCTCTTGGCCTGGTTCATTTTATGTCGCCGCTTGTGTTACCTGTTACCTATAGCAGCTCTTCTATGGCTGCTTGAAGAAGGTTTGAATTCCCTACGGGAATACAGCCCATGGAAGACCATTATCGACTTTTATATTTGTTGTGATTTGCTTCATTCTGGAAACAAAGCAACTTTTTACAAGGAAATGCCCTTAATGGTATGTTTTAATGTTTGATATTGACTTTAGAAAAGAATCATTTCTTTTGGCATTTTAGGAACAAAATTAAAACTTGGTTAAACAAAGTCGAATTTTGTATGACATTTAAATATTTATAAAAGGGGTATACTCAATTTCCAAATGGAAAAATGGCATATTGCGTATAATCAATTGGATTAAGTAAGTATGTATTTAAAAGCAACTAAATTTGGTACACACATTTAATATGCATTGAAGGCAATAAATCGAAGTAAGATAAATCTGTGTATCATACCTTTTCTCCAAATGAGCCACGAACAAAAGAGTATAACGCAGTCTTTTTCAATTCATATTTTAGTAGAAATCAGCTCTTTAATGTTTCGCTTTCATGATCGAGACTATTTCCCTGCTTCTGCTACTCATATACGTAGTTTATACTTATTATTTCTTAAAAACTGAATAATTGTAATTGTACTTTTTAATTTGAACAAACTAAATTCCTTTATTTAACACAATTTGCACACAGTCAAATTTGTTTGACTAACAAACCAGGCTAACCGAAAAGTATTCCTTAACAAGCTTTTCAGTTTTCCCTTTTCACTTCAGTGAATCTCTCACAATTATTAACTGAAATCATCTTACCAGCACTTTAACTTGCTGAGAATATCTTGAAATACCCTTCCAGCACCTCTACATACATTCCGTGCCATTCAAACATTTGGATTTTAGCCACAAAGCATTCATAAACCCGCATTCGCCACAATGCCGTGGCGTTTCTAACCCTTTTGTCTTCTTTATTAGCATGCTTCACTTTTCGTGGGTCTTTGTGCATTCTTCCGACTACCCACAATGCAGACAGTCTCGTCTCTTGGCATTTATATTTCTGTTCATCACGCTAAACTTTGGCCATGGTCCACTGTACTTTTCGCCTCGTTTTTGACCAATCTAACTTTTGTAAGGGTATTTTCACTTTATTTTCATTATTGTTTAGCATAGACGAAGACATCCATAATCTAATAGAAAATGTATTTCTATACCACTAAAGGTCCATTAATAGTTATTTTTACTTTTATATATTTAATTGTTCTGTTAAGATACTATTTATGCATTATATGGATTCAACGCTTAATAAAGAAAATAATTTTAAAAAAATAAAAAAAAAATTTTAAATTTTCTTAGGAGACCATTGCAAGGGTATATAGCTTCGGCGAGCCAAAGATAGCCGTTTCTTTTTTGTTAATTATATAATTATTTACGGAAAATTCAACTAATGTGTCGATAAGGTCTTCTTAAGTCGGCTCCATTATATTTCTTAAATTTAAAATTCTTGATTTATACTTATTTTACAAAAACGATCTCAATTTAGATATAATACTTCACTGTAAGGGTATGCTTCTTTCGGTGTGTCTTAAAATCAGCGCCTTTATCATTTTTATTTTATTTGCATTTTCATTTTCATTGCAGAACATTGTCTTTTGTGTTGGCTTTGTGGAATTTGTGTTGAGTTGTCGTTGATTTTACTTACCATTCAGCACATGTACGGTTACGCTTTTGGGCTTTGCATTTGATGGATTACATTGATAATGCCCGGAGTCCGATGGACGCGCTGATTTAATCAGAAGGAATGAAGTCGTCGTCTCACCTTTGTTGGTGACTACCGAGACACCGCCTCGGGGCGAATCATAGTTGATTATCTGCAAAGAAAAACGAAGACCAGAGAATTGCGGAGTGAATCACTTGAGCATTTATGTGCACACATAAAATGGGAAAAAGTGCGAGGAGCATTTACAATTTGTATGCGAATGACATTTACAATGCCGCATGGATAAAGTCGCATCAAATAAGATTTTATGCATTGTTCATTTTCTAAGCCATAAAACTGTGTGTAGCCAGATTGATTGATAGAAAATTAAAAACTTTGGTACAATTGGCACAATTCTAGGAAATATGCATAGCCAAAGACGAAGGATTCCAAATAAAAGCAAAACAATAAAATTAAATCTGTTGATGGCACTAATGGCAGCTTCCTGCCCAAACCCTTCCTAAAATCACGCCGTCTCATGCTACGCCCTATAGAGGGTACGTTTAACAATAGACGGACCGTGAGCCTCAACCCTCACAAATTCCCAATACAATAAGCCAAAACACATACCCGTGACTAAAGTCCCGGCACATGATGTAAAGTAAAAACACCTAAAATGGAAAACTAAAACGTGGCCCAACAGCCGCCGGGTTGCCACTGACAAGAAAAGCGGGAGGAGCAGGAAAACCAAAATCCATTTAAAACCCTTGCTTCAACGGTTTTTTGGGGTCCCTCCCTTAGCATAGTGCTTAAATGGCATTTTCTTACAGTCAACAAAATAGAAACACAAAATAAAAGGGGTGCCGAATGCCGAAAAAGAAAAGTTGCACAGTTTTTTCCTTTTTTTATTTTGCGATTGCAAAGCTAATTTAAAAGTTACTAAATTGAAGCATCGCACCAGATCCTCCATCATTTATAGGCCACGCCATAATGATACCCCAAAGTAATTGCCTGTCTGAATTGACAAAACCCAAAAGGATGAAAGTAGAACAAAAAGCACCTTACACTTACAGCATTGTTGTGATTCCAAAAGATATAGGCAGGCGGCTCTGGTGAGTTGAGTATGACACAGGTGAGATTTATAGTTGAGCCGCTTTCTATATACAAATCGGGTGCGCCGATAATTTCCGTTGATGGCTCTGCAACAGAAATAAATAAAGTTTTATAAAGAAACGATTATGTCTCTTCCATGCCCAACATTCAACTTCTTATTAGCCTGTGCTGTAAATATTATTTGACTTTTTCAATTACATTGCCTACTGGTTGGGCTCTTTTGCGATGTAAATTAAGCTCAAATGAAATGGCAATTAGTTAAAAACAAAATTTTAAGTGTAATTTAAATACGAAACGATTTCAAAAGATATTCATTGAAATTTCTATAAAATTGAAGTAGTCGTTTACCCTTTTACCCGGTTACCCGGTTACCAATGAAGCACTCGAAGCACATTTTGACGGGACTTAGCAACAAGTGCACAATTCTCCCAACATTTCGGTATTTAATGTTCATTGAAATATAACACCTAAATTTATATAAAAACTTTTGGTTAAAGCTTTAAATTAAATACAATAATTAACATTACAAATGCCTTATTTGCATATTAGTCGCATATCAAGCAAACTTTAGCTTGATTTAAGAAAATATTTTATATAAGTTCATCCGGGGTTGTAGCTTTCTAGTACACATAATGAACAATAGCAGCAATTAGTAGTATAATTATGTCTAAAAAATTACTTTAACATTTTTCCACCTTTTTCGTTTGTTATAAGATAATTAACTGGAATTTTCAGAATACCTCCAATCAATCGACGGATAAGAGTCACCCCCAATAACTTACCTACAACCGTCAAGTGTATGTAGTGACTCATGTGTGGAGTTGTCGATACTTGGCACTCGTAAATGCCTGAATCGCGATGTTGTGGATATTTAATTTGGAGCATCCAGTCTTCAGTTTGTGGTTGATGTATAGCTCGAAAACGTTGATCGGATGTGTATGTGTAGCGTCCAACTGTGAGCAGATGTATGTCCCGATGTCGCACCCATGAAACTTGTAGCAACATCTAAAAGGAGCAAATAGAATCAAAAGTTTAAGCAAAAGAAAAGATTTTATTTGTCTAGTCAAAATTTGCATCTTAAGTTTAATTTATTGGACAAACAATTTAAAAAGTCAATTTAATGCGCAATCTTTGCCAAGGTTTGTCATATAGTACTATATATAGACGGGTGATTGGATTTGGCTGCTGTGCGTCAGACGCACGTGTAAAATGCAAATTTATTTTAAAATCTCTTATACTCTCCTGTTTTTTCCAAAGTAAAGCAAAACTTTGACACACACATATGACATAAGAGAAAGAGCCCCCGGCCGAGGGATTGACTGTTTTGGTAGAGGTCGCCTACACTGCCTACCCTTATCAACGTGTTGTTTTGTGGGGGCAACATTGTTGCCTCAAGTCAAATTGAAGAGAACACGGTATGCCACGCCCATGCCCACGCTAATGCACACCTGTTTGGCAACCGCCTGCTGTTAACCTGCCTAAGCACAGCATTTTAAGTGACTGTGATTTAGGGGTGGCTCTGGAGATGGCCGGGCCACCCTTGCTGTGTCTCGTGTCATACGTCAGCTGTGAGCATTTTCAATTTCAATGACAACAGCTTAGCAACATGCTGCAAGAGCGACGGCAAAGTTAATGGACAAGAAACTCAGCTACGGACAGAAAATGGCAACAGGGACAGCTCCTCCTCCAGCCGTTGGTGCAGGTGTTGGCGCAAACCTCAGGGAAAAGTTTTGCCTGTTGTTTAAAGAAAGTTGCTTGTAATTAACACCAAAATGTTGAAGCAGTTCTACAACATGGCCAATGTAACAGACACAGCCCTTAAGACAGACTGTGTAAGTTCAAGTTTCCACCAACCGCGAAATTTACTTTCAGCTTTCCCAGTCCCAAAATCGACGCCTTCTTTTTTTTCCAAGTTTATGCGCATTATGCGTGTTTACAGTATCGTAAAATTTGTATATCGATTGCATGGGAGTCAAAAATTTTTTTGGTGTTGGGCAAACAACATCAACGTAAAATCTTTCGACATTTTTATAGCTCAATTTGCAGTGCGCCAGAAAGTATGCTTTAAAATTTGTTTGGCGCTTGTTATTTAATACCCTGTTAATTCTGAATTTTGAAAGGAGAATATATAGCTTAAATGAATTTTAAGCAGAATGGTAATTTTCTTATTTGACGCAGTTTCAAATATATCGTCTTTCCTAAGTTCCATTTAATTTAGACGCTTAAATACTCCAATCATTTGGTACGGACTAACAAATCGCTACGCTACTTTTAGTTATTTTCAATTATCTATCCACCTATACATTTTACAGGGTATATCACAGTCTAATGCCCACTCAGTTTGCATATTATTACATGCTTAAACTTTTTCTTCTGACTTTTTTTGGCTATGAATTATTAAGAGGCGCTTTGTTTTTCTAGGGGATTTACCACACCCCTTCAAAGTCATTACCGCTCGCATGCTGTTATCAGCGACAGCCGTAAAATGTCGACTCCGACTGCGACTCTAATGAAAAACGCCATTAATAATGTAGAAAACATAAACATCCGTTCGCTGTTTATCATTACTCAGTGCACACATAAAACAGAAGGCGGCTTGGCTTACACCTCCAATTTTTTGTCGGCTGGCTTAAGTTTGCCTCGATGTTGGTAAATCTCAGTGGCAATGATGTATTACTTCAATGGGATGGTGCAGGGTGTTTGACGGATATGGAAATGGAGTTGGAGTTGGAAAGTTTGCTTTGGCATTGGGGTTGGGGTTGGGGTTGTGGTTGATGCTGTGGCATGCCACAAGGTGAAAGCTAATTAGAGTCTCAGCTAACAGCCCGAACAAATTAATTTGCTCTTAAAGTTTAAAGAACTTTGAATATGGTGTGGAACTTTTTTAAAACAAGTGTGAGAAATTAGGGATATGCTGAAACAAGTCAATCAAATCAAAAGGATTCTGTTAAGCACAACAGTGTCGCAATTCGAAATAGGTACAAATGATTTTCCGCTGTGTGGATAAAAGAGATATCTCTAATGTACAACAAAGTTGGAATCATTAAGCATACAATGCTTAAATATTTAAATTAAAATAAATTCCATAAGTAATTTATCTAATAAGTGGCATTTTTGATCAGGTGGCAACACCCATGAGTAGTAGCAGAGTGGCAAGACCAGAGTACGCGATGCAGTTTTGAGAGCAGGAATTAAGTTTCGGTAGCCGAAGACATCAGCGGAGTAAGTCGTGGAATCGTAAAATTGTTGTTGTTGTTCAAGTTGTTGTCCGATCCAGTTGGCTGTTGCGGAAAGTTGCCGCAGCTTAATTAACTTAATATCTATTAATATACTCTGCATTATTAATAAATAAAAGAACGAGTTAGAACCAGTACTACATGTATATAATCGATATTGATATCTTTGTTACCTGCAGTTAAACATCTTAACTCTGTGGCGATATCTTGACAAGTCTAGCGATAGGTTAATCACACATAAAATATCACAACATATCACACGATATATTTATCGATATCTTTATGTATTTTCCAACTACCCTTAACATGGTCACATAAGAAGTGACAAGTCTTTCTCGTTTGATCTTCGCCAAAACTCTGCTCATGCACTTTACAATATTAAAATAAATTTTGTAATTGACTAAAGTATAAATCGCATTTTCTCAATTAAATCTGAATAAACTGGTAAGCAACTATATCACAACTCTTTGACGGATTCTTAAAAATTATTGACGGGGTTAGTATCAATTAGAAGACGGACATAGAATCACCACTCCCATCCGCCTATGGCTAATAATCTGGGAACTGTAACGATAATTTTAGATTTATGCTGAAAGACTTATATAATTATGATTTCTGTTATAAATGTACAGGAGTTACCGAGAAAATGGAAAGGACGAGCCACGAAGCTCGAACTCTAGGCTTCACTTCAAGAACAACAAAAACAGAAAATGAGGATAACTTTAAATAACTTTGATCTTCCACTTCTACTTCGATAGCAGAGGAAACAGATGTAGGTCATCATCTATTTTTTGAGTTAAATTAAACAAATCAATTGATTACGATAGAATTTACACAATGCTTTTCATACGGGCAACACCACAGTGGGATCTCCATAAAAATAAAAAAAAGAATACTTATATTTCGTTAGGACTAAAAAAGGGCGTTAGAAATGACGCCGGGTATACTAGTTTATAATATATCTTACTGGCTACGCTTGACTTAAACAAAGTCCAGGTTTATTACTATTCTATTGGATCTTCTGCACAACGGCCTAGAAATAACCAAACCGCACGTTTGATTAGTAATAACCAAACCAAAATTATTTCACTTAGTGTCCCACAATGCTTTCTATTAAGTGTTTGTATTTACCAAAAACAAAAAAAGAAATTGAAGACCATAGTAGTATTAAGTAAATTAATTTGATAATGAGTCACAAATTTACAGCATTTAAATCAAACCAAATTGACTTGAGTGAGTATTTAAGTACTACTTAATTTTTCTCAATTTTTGGGGCATTTCCAGACTAATCTTAGGATCGAAAGAGAAGATAAATTATCTCTTGACAGTTAGAAGTTTGTTTTTGTAAAATAAAAATTTCAGAAAAGGCGAAAAATTTCTTTCAGTGACTACTTCATTAAAATTTAATAATAATAATAATAATTACTATCTAAGCACTTAAGTCCATTCTAAGGTCCAGGATATTCCAAATTCCAAGTATTTTGTGTCATCGGCAATCGCCCTTAATTCACAAATAATTAAGTTTCAAAAATCCCTAATTAACTTAGCGGCTACTGTTCATGATCAATGAAGTTATCCAACTAATTCGCATCTAATGAAGTTGCCAACCAATCTGACCTACATCTTGATGCGTTGAAAGCTATCTAACCCAGGACCCAAAAGCCAAAAACTTTTCACGTCCCTAACTGGCGCTTACCCACACCAAAGCAACTCGAATTTAATAATCACGAAAATTAGTTTTCAAAACCGCAACTCAAACATCTAACCATCCAAACCATCCAAACCGTCCTAACCACCTAATCACATACATAGGCTGCCTATGTTCAGGTGGGTCCTTCAACTGGCAGACATGTAACATATTATTATCGGAAAATAAGCACGGCCTGTCGGCGGCCGCACAGGAAGTAAAGGAAACCAAATGACTACGGCACAGGTTGCAAAACCAAAGCCCGAAAAAATGAAAGTAAAAATAAAAATAAAGCCAAGCCGAAAAAATAACAAAATGAATGCTTTTGCATATTTTTATTTTTGTTGGTGAGCTTCCATGAGTCGATTCGAATAGTTGGGCAGGTTTAGTTGGATTGTTGGATGGTTGGAGTCTAGGCCGGAAGTGTTGTGGAGTTGGCTGGTAGAGATTGTGTTTTGTGAAATGTTTGCGGCATTTCCTTCCGCCCAGCACGACCTAGTCAAAATGAGAAAGTTGAATAAAGTAAAATCTGTTTCCTGTTTCGGTATAATTAATCATTTTGTTTGGCAGCGGAACAATTAGCCAAAGCCGCCATGTGGGCGCAGTTTACGTGCTAATTAGTTAAAAAACATGAAACTTCACACACACACACTTTCACTTTACAAATCGTATTTTGATGGCACATAATGACATAACAATTGCATGAGCTTGGAATGTTGTGGTTTGAGTCTGCTTACAGTTTTATTGCCCAGATTCTTGACGCGACAATTCAAATACGCCGTCTTGCCGAGCAAAGCGGTGACATTTTTTGAAGCTCCTTTGTCAAAATAGGGTCCTGCATTGCGGGAGTCCTCGATCAGATCGATGCTGTTCCGATTGATGCCGGAAGCGGCAGCTGGTGATGCTATTGTGTTACCCTTGTGCAAGCTGCTGCTGGCAATGCCACTGATTGTTGTTGTCGTAGTTGATACGCCGGAGCCGAAGCTGGAGCTGGAGCTGGAGCTGGAGCTAGAGCTGATATCGGTTGTTACTGAGCCATTGCTGGTCACATGGCCACTTTTGTTACTTCCGTTGCCGTTCGTATTGCTGGTCATGCTTCCGCTTCCGCTTCCGGTAACACCATTGGCAACAGTATCGCCTTCATTTGGTATGGCATTATTACTGCTGCTCATATCCTTCGATTTATAGGAGTCACGCTGTGCGGCGAGCACTGTAAAGGATAACGTTTAGAGAATAGTATAATCAGTTCATTGAAAATAAAACTCGCAATTTAACAATGAAAATTGAAAAATAAATATATCTATGCTTATGTGAATGCAATGAATTTTACAAAACCAAACAATTGTCTCAAATTTTATTGTTACACATATTACATGTGTATAGAACATTCGTGTTTGGGAAATCATTATTGTAATTGCTTCCGTTTCATATTTCGATATATTCGGACTCCCATTTCCGAATAAATTTCACAAAATTTTATGCTAGATTTATTTCTCATAACATATTGTTAAATGTTGACGCAAATGGAATTCAAAACTTCACTAAAAATGAAATTTTAATAAAACATTTAACAACAAATGGATGATTGTGTTAATACTCTGCAAAGCAGGCTATCCTTTAAAAAAAAAACAAACGGAGTATAAAATATACATTCAAATTATTAGTATATTTTAATAGTAAGTATATATTATATACTAGTGTTTATCTACGCAGCAAATGCTCGATGCAAATATACTTCTAGTGTTCCCGGAATCTGATTTCACGGCCCAGCTAAAGATAAAAATCTTCACAGCTAAGGAATTATATACCACAAATTTACAATATACACATAATTGTAATAGTATGTTTAGACGATTGAAATACAAGTTTCTTATTGGATATATAAGTTAAGAGTGCTATAGTCGAGTATACCCGACTGCGTTACATCCTGCACCCTGTCTAAATCCACAAGCACATATACATATTCACATATACACACTTTCATACATGCAACCAAGCACACAACTTAAGGAACGCCTAGTCCTCGATCTACTTCGTACGGTTTCATAGCGGACATCGATGCCATCTACATGTAAAACGGCATAGGAAAAATACATAGAAAAAGCTAGGTTGCGGTTGGGTACCCGACCAGGCAGCCTAGGCATATCGTTAGGGCCGGGCCCACCCGTAGAGCCACTGGGTTCAGACCGCGGTTGTTACTGACTGCGCTTCTGGCTGCGCTGCTGCCAGCTGCTTATCGACGTAAACTAAACCTCTAATAACTTTGGTATTTATTGTCCGATCGTGATGGAATTTAAAAAACCTTTAGCTTTAAAATGTTGGCTATAAAACGATTTGGGTAAAAGGTGACTAGGTGACTATCGAAAATGTGAAATAAACTTGTTCTGCGTATGGTATATATAAATCTAGATATAAAATTTTTTGTCTCTTACAATTCATATAACACATCAGCATTTATATGAGGTTAAATTGCAATAAGTATAAGATATAAGAAATCTTACAATAAGTGAAATTGGTTAAAATATTTTGGATAAATAGAAAAATATTGTTGCCAAGTTTTCCTGTCGTAGCTAATTGATATTTATAAATGGAGCCATTTAAATAACGAATGGAAAGTGTCTTATTAATGCAATAAAATAAGTTTAACAATGGAATTTATGACCAAAAATTACGTGCAAATGAATGTGGTTTTATACTTTAACAATAAAAAAGCTAAAGGAAAATAGTTATATTAAAGTTTACTTTTATCGCCTCACAAGTGTTCAAGCTATTAACAATTTATAAATTTGCAGCAGATAAATGCCAACTTTATAGCCCTCTTACGACAAAGATCTAATTACAAACTTAAAATGGTACGTCTATAAGCAATATCGTTACCATAATTGTTCAATTAGTTTACTTTTGGCTATAACAGCCTGCATGGAACTTTAACATGTTGGCCTAACCCACAAAAAAAAAAAAAAGGAAAAGCACATGGCAAACTTTTTGTGTTTCAAACCCGAACCCAGCAACACATTGTTAGCTTTCCATCGAATAGACACAATGAGTTTGGCTCGAATACCTTGCAACCATTTAGGTAATTAGCAAATTACGCACACCCACGTACACTCACACACACACACACACACACACAAATAGTATATGAAGTATAAACTTTTGTTTTACGCTTTTGTTTTTATGCTTTACGTTTATCAAATTTTCATGTTTTTGCCACAACTACAACACAGTAAACCCACTTGGAACGTTGCTGTTGTCGTAGTTACGACCAATTTTTATCCACCACCATTTATCCCATCACTTAGCAGCGAGTGGGATGACGACGAAGTTGAGTGTGACGCCGATACGTCTGGTTGAGACACACACATATGAATCTCTCTGTTTGTGTCTGTTTTGTATACCCTGTACCAACTAGTTGAGCAATAATGGGGTATTATAACTTCCATAAATATCTGCACTCTTTTGAATTGTGCAATATCTGACTGAGTATCGAGGGTAACAGAAGTGATATTAAAGTCCCAATAATAGCACTGAATAACATTTTTGAATATTGATTTTGAAGTTTGTGTATATACATATATTTAAGGTTGACAAGCGCCCAAATGTAACAATCAATACATTACTTATACTACAACAATGAATACTTTATGGTTTGAGGGATTAAATGTTTAATACACATGCTATTCAAAGCGTGTTTAACCTAATTATCTTGACAATATTGAATAAAATTGTTTTTCTTTAACTCTCTGACATTTAGGCTGACAAACACTTTTTCACTCAACCGATTACTCCTTACTAATTACTACAGCTATCGATACTACTGCGTCAATCGACTTCCGCCACCCATCCGATACTCCTGCTGCTATCGACATCACTTATTTCATACTCCCGTTTAGATAATGTACATAAAAATGTTTGTTGTGTCACTTTAAAACTGTCTTATTATAGGGTATTTGGGTTTTGTAGATCAGAGTCATCTTATTCAGAGCATTTATACTTGTTTTTATATCTTAAACGTATGTATGTGTGCTGGGCACTTGATACGCTTATTACGCCCAGGCAGAGAATTTTTATAGCGCTCGACGAGCTACGATGGCGACCATTTTATAGTTGCCAGCCAGCGACTTTATTAGATTAAACATGTTGTGCACGTTGGCCCAAGACAGTCAGTCACACACACACTCACACTCACACACACACACACACACACACGCACACACAACTTATCTGGCTCGTTTGTTGCTGTTGTTAGAAACCCTCTGGCCATGTTTTGGCCAGATAAGTCGCATATCCTTGTTGTTGTGTGTAGTTGTATTGACAGCAACAGCAACAACAACAACAATAAGCCAGTTGGCCAGCGTTGACTTTCATGTTCGCTGTTCAATTGCCAAGGCAAACAATGTTGCTAATAAGTTGTTGTTGTTGTTGTTGCTGTTTTTGTTACTGCAGCGCTTAAATCTGGACCGGCTTTGGGCAGCCTGACTGCGGCTTCTTGTCCTGCTCCTGATGCCACATCATGTGTCTGTCTGGGTAAACAAGATGATAAATAAAGAGCCGCTGGCTAGAAATTAAAATAAATTGACTGCTTGGGATGGCAGCAACCGCAATGGTTATGACAACAGCAACAGCAACAACTACAGCAACAGCAACATCAGCTGCGCTCAAGCAACATGAATTAGAGTTTCAACATTTTTTGCTTAAAAGCGCCCTGCAGAAATCAAAAAGTCATATGCCGGGTCGTTTTAAGGACGTCAACGTCAGCGTTGAACAAGAGTCTGCCGCAGGACTTGTTTCTGTTGTTGTTAACATTTGTTGTTGTTTCTATTATTGTTGCTGTTGCTGTTGTTGTTGTTACGCCCGCGCTGTTATTATTAACATGGCGCTGTTGTTGTCAGAAACATTTGAAATGTCAAAACTTTTTACTCGCTGTCTTCCTCTTCATCTAATTTCCTTGTGTGTGTGTGTGTGTGTGTGTTTGTGTGTATGCATGTGTGTTTGTGTCTTAGGTAACATGACGTCTCAGAAAGTTTTAAATTTTTAAATTCACTTAAAATATTTGAAATCGTTGCGCTTTTTGCTCGTCAACTCAGTGCCCGGAAAACTTCTTTAAATATTTAAAGATATTGCGTTGTGTGACTCGAATCTTTTATTGCTGTTGTTTTTTGTTGTCACATTAAATTGTGCAAAGTATGCGCAAAATTAAATGAGGTTCGTCGTTGTATTTTTTGTTTTTTTGACTGTTATTTGAATATTTGTCCATTAAATTTTCATTCGAATTAAGGTTTCTGACAGTTGACGAAACTGCAGAAAACATCTTGTAGCGGTCGCAAGACTTCTAACATTTGGCTTTACAAAAATATATTAAAGAATTTAATTGTATTAAGTCTATAATTGATGAACATTGAAGGCAGCAGGTTATCGGGGAAAGCCATTTAAGAAAAACATTAATGAAGAATATTTATTTTAAAAGTAAATGTTGCCGGTTCTGGACAATTAATAAATATATAAAAAAAAAAGAATTATTATTGTGAAGTTTGGTTACACTACAAATGCAGGGTATATTTATACAAAAAAAAAAAAAAAAATCCGTTCAATAGAGTAAATGAGTCGCTTATTATGAATAAAATATAGTTTATTAGCAATAAAAGCTGCATAATTAGCAATTAACAAATATAATCAATTTAAACTACCTTATTTGAATATATTTACTGACTTCATCTATTATACAGTATGATGCACTTCACTGCCCAGTTCATAAAAGACTAATGATGATTTGGCCAGCTTTCTGTTCCCAAAACGCAGAGGCAACCTCGTCATTAGGCCGGCGCACGCCATGTGAAAAATGAAAGTAAAATAAAATACTAACCCCACACACACACACACACACACTCAAACACACACACACACAAACACACACAGGGCAGGCTGGCTCCCACCCACTCAATCAGGGCATGAAAATCGCTTGGGAATTGAATATACGCCCGCTTATACCGTTTTGGTCTGGCCAAAACATTGATTTCCCAAGACCTTTTAGCCACACAAAATTAATTACCTAACCTTAAAACACAGCCCAAAAGGCGGCAACAGGAATTAGGTAAGATGGAAACGAAACTTTGAAAAATGCCAGCAAAACATAAAACTGCCTGATTTGTTCCTCCTCTTCTGCTGACTCATTGGTCATTGAGCATGACAACGAAATGAATGATATCGAAAATCGAAATCAATAAATGAAATTGGTCAAATCAATTTGACAACAATTGCAATTTGCAAACGAAAGACAGCAACAAAACTGGAGCATGAAATTTGATTAAAATGGGCTAGGCCCCGTGCTGTCAAAAATGCTAAATGATGAGAAAATTAAAGAGCAAATGGAATTGCCAATGTTGCAAAACGATCAGTGACAGCATTCGATAGTCAGCATCTTTTCAATATTTTTTAATCGAGTGGACTTTTGTTAATATAAATAAGTATATGTACACATACACACATAAATATGTATGCGTTATAACTATTTATTGATTTTCTCAATTGGGAGTTAGTTCTAAAAAAAAAAAACACCTATTTCCTTGATTTAATTTGAAGATGAGAAGTTTCAACTGACTACTGGTTTGCTTTATTTAGAGAGAATTATTCTCCTAAGGATTGGCGTGTCTCTATTGAATATTTCCGCTTTAATTTTTCCGTAGACAATATACAAAATTTTTTCTTTCATATACTTACGCATCACTTTTTTCTCTCTTAAATTGTAAATTTTCGTCAAATATAACTGGAAAAGCGATGAACAAGGTGAATTTTTTCTTGGGTGTTTTTAGCAATTACTGAATAAATACTGTCCGATTTGAACAAATTTATACTCAAAATGTTTGTAAAAGAATTATCTAACATATTTTTTAATTTTAAATTTTTCAAAAATGCAAAAAAAGTTCACATTTTTCAACTTTGAGAGTACGTAGTTTTTTTAATTCTTATTTAACCCACATAAACGGCATACTATTTGAAAGGGGATACAATCTATTGGATTGTGTAACATTATTCAAGATCAAATAAGATCTGCTGAAGATATGAACAAATAAGTCGAAACACTGTCAAAAAAATCTGCTATTTGCGGTTTTTTCGAAAACTATTCTTTGAAAAAAAAAAAATGGTTTGCATTTTCGAAATCAGCGCCCGAAAGTACATCAAAAAAAGTATATGAGAGCCCAGCTTCCTCGATTAAAAAAAATGTATAAACTAGTGTAATATGCTTAATATGCTTGTAATACTAGAGTAAACAAAATTTAATATTTGATAGTAAGTGTATATGTGGTAAAAAACATAAATCAATATGCTCAGTTCTATTGTAATTACAACTGTTTCTGCAAAACTATCATGGAATGTAAACTATCGTTAAAATTAAATGTTTTGTTTAGAGATTTGGTATCGAAATTTTATTTCATATAACATTATTTATAGGTCACTCACCTCCATTGCCGGATAAAACAACAATAACAACCATGATAATGCTGACCATTATCAAAGCGCGCTGGCAGCTGCTGCAATCAACGGATGAGATGGATACTGTGGAGCAGGATGGCCAAAGCCGGGTGCAATTTATTGTGGATACTGCTGGATTCGCTCCAGGAAGCGGCTGTGAGTCCTGAATTAAATTCGAGTCTGCATTTAGGCTCGGATCCGTGTATCGCTGGCGTTGGCGCGGTGTTGATCGTTGTTTTAAATTCGTTGGTTGCGGCTTTTTCTGGCGAGTTTCCATTTGAAAAGTTGCCATAATATTTGAGGCGTCCTCGTGGGCTACTGGAGCTCGTCGCTCACTTAGTTGGTGTGAGCACTTGAATTTAGTTCAGTGTGGGTATTTTTTTGGCTTGGGTAAAACTGGATAAACTGTGGGGCATGGCTGGTCGCGTTATTAGCGCCTGCCATCCCGCCGCGATGCGTGAAATTGCCGAGTGGGCTTACAAATTGCCGGGGCTTGCTGTGTCCTTGCTCGTCCCTTTTAGTGGGTCTAGTGTCTAGTCCTTCCAGTAAACTACTTTGCATTCGTTCTGCTTGGCTGGTGTTGAGAAATCACTGTCATTTTCCAGCGATTTATATTCTATTTAATATGAATTTAACACGATATCGCTGGGTATCACTTCATCTTCATTAGCAGCCGCTGCCGGCCGGTACAGCGTTCTGATTGCGATTGTCCTTCGTCCTTGCGACAGCAGCTGCAACGACACAAAGCCAAATGGAAAGCATTCTGTGAGATGTGAACGTTAAAATGTTTGGAATTTCATTAAAAATTCAAATGTCAAAGTCAAAATAAATGGAAATTTGTGTGTGTTTGTATGTGTGTGTGTTGTGTGTATATGTGTGTAGGCACGTGCTGTTGTCGTCCTTGCTGGCTCCTGTGTGTGTGTTCTGTAAGTGTGAGACCGAGTCGCAGATATTTTGTATTATCTTTCACAACGCTTGTCTCTCCTGTTTGTTTGCTTTATGAATGTGTTTCTGTAACTGCGAATACAAAAAATGCCAAATGTTTTTACTGAGGGTAATGTTTTCCCAAACAAAATAAACGGAACTGAGAAAGCTGCATAGAAGCAGCTATGAGCAAAATTTTCTAATGAAAATCTATGTGGCATTCTTAAATACATTGTGATTAAGATTTGTGGAATTTGGCTTAGCTTTAAAAAAATATAATATTTAAGCAATTCCCTGTGCTCTTGTTTTTGGAATCTTAGGCACCTAGGCAAATTTGGGCTGATTTTTTATTTTAATAAGTTGGAAATAAACCAGCTATTCCTTTGGACTGCAAACATTTTAAAAGCATCATTGTGCTATTGTTAAATTAATTAAATAGAAATTGTGACAGCGAGAAATACGTTTAGAATTATTAAAAAAGATATATCTTTACACCCTTTACCAATTTAAAATGTATGTATTTGATCAGTAGTTATTCTTGACCAGCACTGTCTGTCCTGTAAAAGCTAAAGACATAAAAGTACGCATAAAAGTATACAATTTGTGGCCCGATTTCGACAGATATTTAATTTGTATCATTGGCCATCATAAGTCCTACGACCAAGTTCATATTTATTTAGAGATTATAACAAAGATTTTAAAAATCAAGAAAGCAACGGCTACCTTTGGCACACCGAAGCTATATACCGTTGCAATTGTCTCCTAAGAAAATCTTGATTGCAAACTTTGGTTTTGAGCACTTTTTGATCTATTGTTTCTATAGGAGCTATAAGATATAGTGGTCCGATTTTGTTCAAACTTGGTCTGATTGTACAAATCGATGTAATTCTACATCGATATGCCAAGATTAATTTTGATATCTTAAAAAACAGAAAAGTTTTTCATACGAGCACTTTTCGGACGATTGTTCCTATGGGAGCTACAAAATATAGTTTAAATCAGATTGTACAATTTTTAATCAGATAGTACAAATTGAAAAAAACACAACAAATTTTTCATACAGACACTCTTCATGAAAATAATAAATATAAATAAATAATATGCGAAACTTAATAAATGTAAGCGACTTCGAGGTAAAGCAATTATCGTATAATGATTTCGTAACTTCTTTTTAGGAAATGCTTTAAAATTTAGCAAAGAATAATATTATTATAGTCAACATGCGAGACCTAACGAAAGCACATTTTAGAAGTAAACCTAAAGTTGGAAAAATGTGAAATATTTAGTGCATTTTTAAAGTATTAATTATAAACAGAATACAATATTTTAAAAAAATGTTCTTCATTAATATATTTAAAATTGACACATTATTTATTTCAAAGAAATAAAAAAATTAAAAAAATGTAACCCTAAAAATAACTAAACTACGTTATATCCTTGACTAAATCCCAAACCTGCAAACGTATATACGCATTTAAATATACTTATATATTAAATTCAACAAATGCTGATTTCAAACTGATTATGATATACAATAGATTCATTGACAGCTATATATATGTATATAAATATATATATACATATATATATATATATATATATATATAAAGCCCTTTTGGCGTGCGTAGCTACGCCCTCGTTCACAAAAAATATAGAAAAAAAAATAGAAAAAAAAAATAGAAAGAGCAAAATAATAATATTCTACAATGTCACTATGATGGTATTCTAAAAGTTCAACTACTGTACAAACAAACATGCAACCTTATCACATGTCCCGTACCAAGTACTCATGTCATGTACCGAATACTACCGAACAAATAAATATAAAGAACGATTAATTAAACAAAAAAAGAAAGAGAGAGATCTTTAATCCAGTTTACACGCTCATACATATGCACATTTTCATACAATTTTCAAATTTATATTTTACCCATTTGCAGACAAATTTTTAACAGAAGTTTTCAGAGTGCCAAGCTAGGATATATGTAATAGGAAGGTGCAGAAAAAATTTCATATTTTGTAGCTTCTACTGTGTGTCCTGCCCGTGAGTCTTCAATCAATCAGACAGCCGGCAGTTTAAAGAGCTTCATATACAGAGCTTTATATTTATATACTATAGATGAAACGGTTCGGCTGTTTCCAAAAAATAGTTTGCCTGCATTTCAATTTGCCTTAAAGCAGTTTTGATACAAACAGATAGATAGCAGGACAGCGCAACTACTATACCCGCTGTAAGGGTATAAAATTCGCTATTTTAATTGAATGCAAGAATCTCATTTAACTCTGTCATATAAATAAAAATATGTGATGCAAGAGTGCAATGTCAGGGCTTGATGTAAGAAATCGGCATTTTGCCTGATGCCTGCCAGGCCACAACAATGGGAAATTTGTGAAAGGTAAGGTTGGCACCTTGCTAAGGACTGCTTGCAATTTGTTGTTAACTGTAATTAGTGTCAAGGGTCGCGTTGCATATACGCTGCCTGGTTCGGTTTCGGGGTCGGGGTCGTGGTCGTGGACAACTGCAGCGGGCAATAGTGAGTTAAGCAGCAAGTATGCGGGCTTACTTTGATGGGGCATTAAGATGTAAGTGCCTAGGCGTGACCAAAGAACCGCCCATTCGCGATGCATAATTAAAGCATGACGCCTCATTATAATTTCCATTAAAAACTGCGTCGTTGCCTTTTGGACATTACCACAAAATGTCCAACGGCGTTGTAACAGTTTCTGTTTCGGTTTCTGTTTCCGTTTCCCGTCGCGCCAAATGTTCATATTTATACACGGATCATTGAAAGCGATGACAGCTGTCAGGAACGCATAAAGGCATCCAACTGCCACGCCCTGTCGCCTTCAGTTAATTAATGAAATATGCATGCCTTGTAATTATATTTGATTAAAAACAATGCGCATTGGTCAAACATTAATTTACTTTAATTATTTGACGTCATATGCCGCTGGTGCACATTCGTTTCTTTTGTTGCAATTGTTAACATTTATTATATGATACGCATAATAAATTAATATTTTTATTGGCCATAATAATACAATATATTATATGTAAAGGTTTTTTGTTCTGCCATCGGCTTTTGTTTGTTTTAAGTTTCCTGCTATTTATTAAATATTTGCATGTTATTTAATTCAAAAGTGCATTGTAGAATGAATGAAAAATGAATTGCTGTGTGTAAAATGAAACTTTTTAAAACCACGTAAACAAAATTTACAAAAAAAATTAAAATAATCGTAGTAAAAAACATTCTCATTTTTCTTATTTCAGCTATCAAGGATTATACAAGTGAGTGCACTCCAATCGCAAGTAGCCGACTTCTAAATACTCGGGTTCCATTTTCATCACCA
This sequence comes from Hirtodrosophila alboralis, assembly GCA_035043045.1. NCBI lineage: Eukaryota > Metazoa > Arthropoda > Insecta > Diptera > Drosophilidae > Hirtodrosophila > Hirtodrosophila alboralis. Next base: position 60,056 of record JAWNNH010000729.1, on the reverse strand, counting down.
ATCTCTGTTTTCATGTCCTCATTAATAAAAGGACACTCAAGCAATATGTGATTCTTCAGAAAAATTCAATCAGCATCCTTTATGTTGGACTCAAAATCCAATATTTAAAGTCAAGTTTTATAGTTGAAAATATTGACTTGACTTGTTGACTTTGTGATTAATTTTTTTCAACAGAATTCTTTTAAGCCCGAAAGAATGTAATGTACTCGTATATAATTTTATTACAATTGATTACCTTTTTCAATATTAATAGAATATTAATGTCATTTAGAAAGCCCTTACATGAGATTAAACTATATGGTGTAAGTTTTTTATATTTATATACATTAAAATTGTTATATTTTCTTTAAATTTGCCTTTGAATCCCTTGTCTTTCTATCGAAAAACTATCTTTGTATCTAATTAAATTGGAGTGGTTGGTGTTTAGTTAAGTTAACAAGGGTTAATAAGTTTATTTTACTGAAACATTTAATACTTATTTATTGAAATTGTGCCCTTGCACGTTTCGGTAACATTTTGTACCTTTAGTTTATTATTGATAATTTATCTGACTGTCAATCTTTGTATCTGTGAAACATCCCGATGTACAACTGATATTGTTCAGTTGGCTTTTCTAAGATCAGTCCTACACCTGAATTTCGCACAATAAATTTGGGACAGCTATGTAGGTGGATAATATTGAATCCTGACTTTTAATATACTTAATTCACTATTACTTTACTCTAAAATTAAATATTAATATTGGGACAGTGATTTGAATGCAAAGCTGAACTCTGATTATTCGTTGCAAATGTATTCGTCAGATAATATTGCTATCATCTTATAATATTGAAAAAATTGCATTTAGTGGGGCAGAAATTCAATGTTTGTTAAACCCAATAAGCTAATGTTTTCTATGGCAATCGAGTATGAGGATTACACACAGTTAAAACAATATGCAAATATGGATACTTGCTAATCTCTGATGCTGTATTTCATTCAAAAAGATAAATTACAACATACAATACCCAATTTCCAATTTTTTTGTTACTATGTAAATATTTAATATAAATACAATACAAGTGCATAAAGGTTATAGAGTCAATGTTAAAATATGTACAGGCTTTGTCTAAAAGCAGTCTCTCTAGCATATTTATGTATTGGGGTCTCTGGAGCAGAGTCTGACCTCTTTTAAATTGTATCTATACAAATGAAAGAAAATCTTTTGAGTACTTCAGCTTATTTGGGACAGGCAAATTTCATACATACTTAAAACTATACAGTGATCTTATTTTGATACATTTGAAATTTTCAGATATTATACAGTGATCTGATTTTGATACATTTTAAATTTTACACTCATTCAATTATTAAATGCTTTAGGACATGAGTCTGACACGTAACGGATATTCACGATTATTAGGAAAATATTGAATGAAAAGTTCATATGAAATATGATTTTCAAAAATTAAAAAAATATATATATTTAGCTTCATTTGTATATTTTCGAGTGTTTTTTGGCACTTTGTGTAAAAATTTTGCATTTTTAAATAATAATTTTTTTTTTTTTACTTTTTTGCAAAAAACAAAGTGTGCGTTTCGTATAGACATTCTGTCTCTTTAAACACTCATTGCTTCGAACCTGCAAAGTTATCCGAATCAGTTTCAATTAAAGTTTCATTAAGGTAATTTTAAAAATTCGAAAAAGTTTTCATAGAAACAAAAAATATTTTGATATTTTAGGAGATCGGTAAAGCCTTTTTAGTGATCAAATAATAATACTTTCTTCCATATAAATATCATGAAAACGTTATAAAGGATATAAGAGAGCTTTTCATGTCTTAAAAGTACAGCTTAATTTTTTATAATTTTCTGATCATACAAATCTTTTCAAATAGGAAAAAATAACAGCGAAGATAATCAGAAATACAAATACCATAACCATCTATGAATCTCAATGACCACATCAAAACTTTTATTATCCACCCATTCCACCGAATAATAAATCGAGTCCCGAATATCTGTCAACATTAACACCTTTTGGTTCAAGGCTATTCAAGTCGGTTAAGTAAACAAAAGCCAAAGCTAAGGACCTATGTATAACACTCCCATACTCGTATTTCCATAATTCAATTGGGATAAGTTGAGTCTTCAATTGAGCCTTCAAATTGAGCCTTTTTATAAATGTAAGACCCACTCCAGAAATGTTGACCAACCGCTGTGTGTCATCATCAAATAAACCGCAAACGAAGTTGGCCGAAACAAAATTATAAGCCACGTGCCATTGTTGTTTAAACATGCCCCCTGAAGCGTCGCCTGTTTAAGGACACAATTCTGTGGTTAATTTGGTTTGAGAGAGAACTAACGGCATTCACCGATTATCTGTATTATCCAAAACAATAAAATGTCAAATTAAAACACATAATTAGCTTAAAAGCTTAATATAAATTTACCTTTTTATATTTGCTGATCTGATTACTGATCTTGCAGTTCGTTATTCTTGCTTTTGCCGTAGTTTCAGTCAATTAAATATTCCAATTTGTCAACGTTATTAGTTAGATTTTCTTAAATTGTTATTCAGTTGAGACTTTAAGCACTGACAAATATTTACATTGCTAAACACGTTCAAAATGTTTTAAAAACACTGAAAATCAAACCAAGCACAAAAAGGTATAAAATTTCCACCAGCCCGTAAAAAAGAAAACGCTGCATAAAAAGCGGCGTAAAAATTATATCCTTATCCTTTTTTTTCTGCTTTTGCTGCTTTTGCTGTGCGGAACTTTTCGGTCTGCACATGTGTCGGACCAGGTAACCCTTCGTGCATTTAATGTTTGCCTTTTGGGCCTGTCTGCGGTGCCAGGCGATTTTTATTAGAAATGCAAATTGTTATGGTTTTGTTATGCCTTCAATTTATATGACAGTTTCGGGCTCTGCAGGACTAAAGGCAAGGACATCAAAGAGCATAAACAGTTACCCTAAATTTGATTCATTCCGTGGCTTTGTACTTGTAAGTATTATGCATAAATACATTTACTTAATTAACTTATAAGCCATCATAAATTAATGATATTTGTGGAAGATTCTAGCTTGCCCCGAAAGGTATGCAACATTCCTGGCATCGGTAATAATACAGAATTACTCAAAAATAGATCTTCGCGATGTTCTATAAGATACGAAATTAACTAAAACTGTTTCTGAATCGCAAATTTATTTGATATCAGCATAAAAGGTATAAAAAGCACCTGTCACAAAAAAGGACAACCGTGTTTTTTATGCGGCCTTCACAATAAAATCCAGATCCAAAACAAAGTTGAGTAATATTTTTTCATTGCTGGCCTTGACTAGATATACGCCCACGTGCATAAAGTATTTTAAAATATGATGAAACGTGTTTCCAAACGTGTTGCCATTTTTTATTATTGCGATGAAAGCATTTTTAATACTATTTTAGCATTTTAACACTTGTTTTTTTTTTCTTTTTGTAAGAAAACATTTATTAATTTAATTTTTGATTTCTTGATGTTTTCAAACACTATTCACACAATTCTTAAAGGCACTTTACTGTTGCATATTTAATTGCATCCTTTTATGATTTGGCTGTCATTTCAGCCTTATTATTTATTTACCATTTTATTGCACACGGAACAACTTTTACTTTCGACCGTTGCCGCACCTAAAGCACACTCAACACTGCGCGTATCGTATCTGTGTGCTGTGAGTTGGCTGAATTGGATGTGTGCGTGTTTCAATTGGTGAGTTGTTGTCCTTATACTGGGCCAAAGCTAAGCGGCCCTACCGTCAGAACGACCGAACGATACGACTGCACTATATATACTGAAATACACCACAACAAACGAGCAAACGAGCGGCCCAAGCCAAGGTGCCGAGGCCGTCAGCCGACGCGTCGCGAGCTTTGGCCAAAGCGATTCAAATGCGAAAATGAGAGCGCAAGTGAGCTTTAGCTGTTGTTCGTAGGAAGTGCACAGTGGTGCCAGGCTTAGAGAACATGTGTGCTCATTTCCAGGTACTCTTTCGAACTTTCCATTGAGAGAGTGCTCTCTTAAGCAATGCCGGCGCACATTTTATATGCAAGTGCTCTTAAACCGCGAAGCATTTTATGATTAATTTCATTTAATTTTCTAAAGTTGTTTTTCTTTTATTTTGCAATTAGAAATCTTTATTATTAAATTTTATTTTCATGCACTAAAATATTTTAGTCATATAGTTTCTACACCCTGTTCCATTACTTAAAAGAGGGTCATAAAACTGTTTAAATGTATGTAACAGACATAAGGAGACATATCTGAGCATCTTGATCAGTATCAACAGCCGAGTCGATCTGACAGGACTACAGCCTGTCTCTTAAAACACACCGATCTCGGAGACTATAAGAGCCAGATACTGAATACTTTACATATATCAAGTTAATTTCAAATTTCCATTTTTTTAAATTCATAATTTTTACAATTTTAATGTTTAACTATTAGCACGTCCGTCACGCTCCATCTTTTTGTTGGCTCTCTGGATCTGCTGCTGAGATCGTTTCTTCGATTACCAGATCGTAGGCAGCTTATACCACTGTCAAGATCCTTCTCTACCTCGTCGGTCTCCAGTGTGTGATATAGTTCTTGTCATCGGGATGGCGTTTCTTGACACGGAGTTAGCGTATATCTGATCCTCTGCTACTCTGTTGACTTGTAGCGGGAAAAACACTTTCGCCTTCGTCACCGACGGACTCAGTGTTTTGTCCATTACCTCCTGGCAATTTTCCACGGGGCAACCATTTCATCTTACCTTGATCGCGACAGCTAAAGATTTTGCGGCTGTTAATCCAACCTGCACTGCGGCATCTGGCATTTCTATCTGTTCAAACAAATAGAATACCCATATCTTCAATATTATTTAAAATATGAAAGAAACGGCTATATCCGGAGCTATTCGTATATATGTTACCCATGCTCAAGAAATTTCAATATTCGACCGATTGGCAGCTATATAATATAGTCATCGTTAAAATAGATTACAATATTATGTTTCTGAATCCAGTTCATATTACTTATATTTTTTATGACCTTCTTAATTTTAGCAAAATCATTTAGAATATTACAATTATGACCAATTATTTTTAATATATCGACCAATTTTGATTTGACGATTCAAATGAAAATGTGTTTAACATTTCCACTTCACATTTACATAGTTTGAGTTAAATAGAGAAATGAATTCCACATTATTAATTTTTACACCCTGTACCCATTAAAAATTTGTGAAAGGGATTATATAACTGTATGTAACAGGCATAAGGAGGCATCTCTGATCATATTTATTCTTGATCAGCATCACTATCCGAGTCGATGACCCATGTCCCAGGTGCGTCTGTTTGTCTGTTTCCCTCTAAACTTGGCTCTCAATTTTTAAACTTGATAAAATTCTTCACAGATGAAACTTTGGTCAAAAAATGTACTTTTATGAAAAATTATTTTGTTTTTCAAGTTATAAAAATCAAAATCAGATCAAAATCGGACCACATCGGATCATACAGCCGCATTAAAAAGAAAAGGGTAATCGAGATACAAAAAACCAAAATTCTAGTTTTCGAAGAAAAATTGCACAAAAAATGTCTTTTTTTAAAACGGGCTTATTTTTAGGAAAAAGTTTCATTTTAATGCTCAATAACTTCTAAACGAATTATCAAATTAAAAAATGTTATATGACAGGTTTATAGGCCATTGTATTACCTTTTTAAAAATATCAACACTTTTAATATCCTCAAACTATGTTATGTTCGGAGTTATTGTCACTTTACCAAATCTACCTCTTTGAAAAGTCGAAAATATAGCTTTTTCGAAAATCTAGTAAACGGTCCCGGTTTTTTTTTTTTTTTTAATCAGCGACCCATTTTACATTTTATTCGACTCTAAAAAGGCCGGGATACAAAATTCTGTTGCATAGTGAAATTCGCTTTGCATTCTATCAGTGGGAAATACTCAGTTCATTAAATATTTCCTAAAGGAGTACTATTTACCAAGCTATTGCAGGCTTTTAATTTTCGTGAGTTATTTACAGTTATCCCAGCTTGCAGTTTTAATCAAGTTAACAAAGAAAACAAGAAAGAAACAGCTATCTTCGCACCCTGAAACTATATACCTATGCAATGGTCTTCTAACAATTTCAATATTTGACCGATCGTTCCAATAGAAACTGTAAGATATAGTAGTCCGGTTTTAATCAAACTTGGTCAGTTTGTACAAATTATAATTCTACACCGAGCTGTTGAGAATGAAAACCAAAAAGTTTTTCATACAAGCACTTTTCATGAAAATGAGGTGTCTCCGATTGTTCCTATGTGAGCTATATGATAAAGTACCCGATACAAACTACCTGCAACAACAACGCGCATCTGTGTCAAATTTTATCAAGATAGCTCAAGGGCACATCCATAAAGTTTGCATAGACAGACGCACAGACGGACAGACCCACGGACATGACTCTGCTCGCCGTCATAATCAAGAATATATATACTTTATGGGGTCGCAGATGGGTCCTTCTGGAAATTATACATTTCGTGACGAAATTATAATAATAATATAGAGTATTATTATATAAAAGCAATGCATATTACAAGATTTCATATATTTCACATTATGAGTTTCAAGAATTCAAAATATGGTAATTAAACACATTAGCTATATTTGCATGTTTGATTATTCTTATTTCATTGTCTTTGGGTCACGATAGATGCCATTAAACAGAATTGAGTTAGTATTGTGATCGTAAATCAGGAAGATAAATGGATGATTACACTTAAATGATCCATCTAAGAACCACACCAATAGTTGTTGCCGCAGCAGCAGTGCTGCTCACCTCATCCACCTTAAATTTAGCCGCAGTAAAGTCATTGAAACTGGCACTGCACTCCCATTTAGCGCAAGATCTGTAGAGGATTGGCATTGTTCGGTGAAACCTTGAGGTAAAGATAGGCTAAGAACTCACCGGAACTAGCTCTGTACGTTGCACAAATTCAAATTGAGGCAGGAACACGGTAGTATCCTCAGAAACACTTTCCTTTATTGTGGCTTTCAACGGTGAGGCATTTAGCTTAAAAGTACACGATCTGTAGACGATCTGAAAATGCGAAATTCACCGTATACAGGCTTCCTAGTTGGAGCATCTTAATTAGTTCCTGCTCTGTCAACTGTTCTTGGCGAACTGCGCTCAACAGCGCTGGTAACAGCATCAGTAACAAAAGACACACGTTCATTTTCTGCAGAATCAAATAGTTCTTTAAAAAAGAATCTATTGATACCATATAAAGAATTTTTACTTTCAATTTGGATGATACTCGTTTCCAGTCTATCACTTTCAATTTAGAGTAATTATTAATTCAATAATCTTCTGAATTTAATATTAGTAGTTGCTTTGTCGTTTAATTTAGAATGGTCCGAATCGGAAGACTTTTGCTCGACTTTGTGAGAATATAAAGTCGTTTAAAAAAATTCGCCACCCGGAGGCGCTGACAAAAATACACTGGACGCCGGTGAGGTGGAGCAAGACCTGGGCATATAAGCCAAGGCAGAAGCTGCCTACGGCATGGACATCGAGGAAGCCGTTGGAGTTGATCATGATCCTACACCAAGAACTAACGATGGCGAAACGAGGCTAGCGGTCGAACCGTTGAGGCTGGGGGATTCAATCAGCCATGCACCTGAAGGTCCTCCACATCAACTTGCAAAAAAGCAAGCTAGTGTCGACGGAACTCCTTCAAACCCTGGAATAAGGGTTCGCTGAAGTGGCTCCAGTCCAGTAACCTTGGTTGGCGTCGGGTAACAAGGTTTCTGGGCTAAAGTCAGCAAACTACACTACTTTCTACAAGACCACAGTAAGTAGAATTATAATAGCCATCCTATTAAGGAAAGGAATCTATTTTTACCTAATGACTAATTACAGCACGGATGATCTAAATGTCGTGACGTCAAGCCGGAAAAGCAGCCACTTATCATCAGAACAGACGACAACGCACATCACTTCGTGTGGAGCAGTCTGGACATCAACGACAGGGGCGAGTCTCTCTTAAACTTTCTACTACAAACTAATTTAAGATTAGCTAACGTTGGAGAGGTGCCCACATATGTGGGACCAACCTCATCCAACATTCTAGCTCTAACACTAACAACTGAATTGGGTACACAAGTGGTAGAATTAAGAGTCTTTGAAAGACACTCGTTCTCAGATCACAGGTACATTCAATTTAAATGTCTATTTAACCGGAATACAAACTGGGTGAAGTTCGCAGAAACACTTAAGAGGAAGCTATCCGAACCACCCACAATCTTATCAGAAGAAGATATAAATAGGTCCCTCGAGACGATCACCGATCACTGACCTACCAGGTCTCATGCAAACTCTCAAATAGCAGAAAGAGCAACAAGCCACCTTGGTGGACTCCTAAGCTTAAAGAACAAAGAAAAGACATTCAAGAAACCTTCAAGCTTGCAAAACACGTGGAAGACGAAATTATCTGTCACGAATACAATATCAGGGTACGCAATTTCAAGAAAGTAGAAGATTCAGTGGGCTGTGGAGTCCTTTGCGAGCTACAAGTTTTCAGGATTGGACGGGATCTTTCGGGCTATGTTACGGATGACCAAAAATATGGTTATCCCATGGCTTTAACGTATATTTATAGCATGTCTAATGCGCGGCTACGGCCTGTGGCCTGCAGTCACGTGCAACCAAAAGACTACAGGCCCATTAGCCTCACCTCATTCATGCTAAAAACACTAGAGAAACTGCTGGAACTTTATATCAAAAAGGGTGCCAATCCTATTATGGAGGCCAACCAACACGCATACACTAAAGGAAAATCGGTGGAAACAGCACTACATTCCTTAGTAGCTACCATAGAAAAAGCACTGAACCACCAAGACTAAGCGCTAGGAGCATTTCTCGACATATCTGTTGCGTTTAACATTGTGTCAACTGGAGCAATAATGCAAAGCCTGAGAGCTACAGCAACCCACGAGGCTATAGACTTATGGATACAACACCTATTGAGCTGCAGAAAAGTCAGTGCCGAATGGGGAACCACCACCATCACCAAAGAGGCCAACAGAGTCAACTTTTAAAAAAATTCTACGGGAAAGCCCCCAGGATAACTGCACAAGCTGACGTCAGCTCAGTCATGGGCCACACACTGAACGAAATAGTAAGATGGGCCACAGAAACCGGACTTAGAATTAATGCGGACAGGACGGACCTCATTCTCTTCACCGAGAGATACAAGGTACCGCGGTGGAACCCGCCAAAACTGAACGGAATACCACTTATAACCAAGAAACACACTAAATATCTAGGAGTAGTTTTGGACAGCAAACTGACTTGAAGAACGGGTAAAAAAAACAGTCGCGCTCTATGCATCGCAAAAGCTGAGCAGAACTTGGAGCCTTTCACCACGACTGATGCATTGGATCTACATTTTGGTAGTGCGACCAATTCTCCTCTATGGAATCCTGGTATGGTGGCAGGCCGCGGAGAAATACACATACCTAAAGCTAATGGAACGGACTCAACGGCAGGTACTTGTCTGCATTAAGGGGGCTTTGAGGTCCACTCCAACTAAGGCACTAGAAACAATAATGTGACTCTGTGCAACTGGAAACATGATGCCACAAGACTTTGGACGTAGTTCGGTTGGCAAGAAGATGCAAAGTAGCATGGACTACATGACCCCTAGAAATAATTTCTATGAAACAACATCGCTAATGTGACCAGATGACCACCTATTCACAGACGGTTCAGCATCCAGGCGGATGTTTTCGCAATAAGGAAAGCAGCGGAAATAGCTCAAGAGCTACACCGAGCACATACACGTATAAACATTTTCGTTGCAATAAAATCTTTGCAGGCATCTGCTATCGACTCCAGAAATGTCCTGGCAGCAGGGAGTCACTGGATGAACTAATCATTGCTAAAACAGTGCACATTCAATTCCCAATGACGGTAACGAAATGGCAGACTGACTTACGAAAAAAGGAGTCGGGTTACCACACGAAAACACAGAAAGTGTAGAAATATCATTACAGTCGCTGTATATTGAACTAAAGAAAACCGCCTGGGCAGAAGCTGATGTATGATGCAACAACACAGCCAGCTGCAGAATTTCTAAAATAATGTGCAAGACGCGAACCAAAAGTGTCAAGAGTTGCTGAAACACTGGAACATCTTGTACGCAGCTGCCCAGCACTCACATTAAGTCGGCATGCTTTAGGAAATACTGCATTTTTCCGACTGATATGATGCATGCAGCATATTTAATGAACTTGTAAAACCTTGTTGAAGGGTATTATAATTTTGTGCATAACGAAAAAAAGGAAACGTTTCCGACTTCATAAAGTGTATATGTATATTCAGGGCGGTAAACTGAGTCGATATATATATGTATATTCCGTCTATACATCTGTCCGTACGTCCGCCTGTCTATTTCTATGCAAACTAGTCCCCCAGTTCGATATAGAATTATAGTTTGTATAATCTGAAAAAGTTTGATATCATACATATCATAAAAATGTAATTGGAACAATCGGTCGAATATTGACATTTTTAATTGAATATGTATTTATAAAATTAAAACAATGCACTTATTACCTTATGCGAAATATTAAAAATACCGTGTTTATATTAAATTTTTCATAGACTCGATTTGACTAAATTGACTTCTATTCACGTCCGCATTCAACGAAAGGGAAATTATTTGTATACGCCAAGTTGACGATCCGAACAATCTTTAAATTTCCTATCACGTTTTATAATTTTAAAACCTCCGCCCCTGACTGAGAGACGGATTTGCATAGAAGCAAAGAGAGAAACAGGAGTACATCAACTTCGTTCGACTTCAATTTCGCAAATATACTTATATACTTTACAGAGCCGGGTATGATATTCTTCAAAATGCCCAAATATATAATGTAAGCACGTATTATTTATTGCCAACCAATCCTCTATCTGTCGCGTTCTCTATCTAACCCGATTACTCGGATGGTTCACATTTGTACATTAAGCGTATTTTAGTCAAATCGCCCTCAGATGGACCGTTCACCTGGCCCATCTCCTGTTCCACAGCCTCTCCATCGATCAGAGCACGTATTGTGGGCTTGCTGGGATCCTGGGCAAAGGCATTCTTCGGATAGTGCATGACGCTTCCAAAGTCATAGGGTACGCCATATGTGGTGGTAGTTGACTCTGACATTACCATAAATTGTGACCAGTATTTGCGTGGAATGTTATCATAATCGATCACAACATACTCATCTCGATCCGGGCGACTCTGCTCGTGGTACAAGCCCAGCACATGGAGGGTCTCATGCTGTATGACGCCTGGCATGCTCAGGCAACGTTCAGTGAGGAGCACATCATGAGAGCTGGAACCCAACAGAGGTATGGGATTATAGCCCACTTTTGTGCCGCACATATTGGTCGACTTTTTAAAGTAGATATAACGACGACCCCCCGGAGCCGCACCAGATACCTCCTCAAACTGCAGACAGGTCTGGTCATCGAAGGTGCCCAGAGCGGTGCGCACATTGGCGGCCTCCTCGGAACTATAGTCGCTAGCTATGCGATAGTAGAGCCTCTTACCGGGCCAGCGTTGCAGCGGAGATTGCAGAGCATTGCGGGTCTTGGCATCCGCCTGCTCATCATCTATGTCAATTTCGTTGTAGTAGTTCTCAAAGTATTCAACGCCCTGGGCACTGACAATGGCCCCTAGACCCAGCAATAGAAACCACATTTTGTTGACGTCTAATGCAACTGACGTTGGTATTTATAGGCCCGAATTAAGAAGCAGTTAGTATATTTATTTGGTTCATTAAAATATATTTATCAGTTTTGTTCCTTTTTTTTTGCATTGAAATGTTTAAACTTAAATTTTGCATGCGTATGCAAAATATTTAGTTGACAAATCAAAGCTAAGAGTTAACAACGCATTCTTATGCAACTATCGTACTTGATAAGCCTGCTCTCCATTTCAATAGTTGTTCCCATGGAGCCAAATTCGACATTATCCGCGTGCTGCGACTTACATGGCTAGTCTGTAATTCAATTTGCATAATTTAACATATGTAGATACAATATTTATATAGTGTGTTTTGTGCATACAACTATAATATGTACTTACATATGCTATATGTGTGTATATAGTACGTAAATCGTTTTTGTATGCATGACAATATAATTCAATCATATTACGACTACACTGCGGGTCCAAAAAAGTGTTACGGCCTGCTAGATAACTGCAAAAACAAAATCTTTTTGAAGTCAAGTTTAGGAATTATGTAAAAAAAAGGACTCACAAAGTATGGCAACAAAAGTGAACGTATAAAACTGAGATATTAGTTTGCACAGTAACAGACAAACAAATAACGACTTAGCTCGTCCTGATAAAGATAATATATATTACTTCTATCCGTTACACATTTCGACAAAAAATTATAGTAACCCTATTGCAAGAGTAAAAACATCAACTGAATTATTCTAGAATTTTAGACTATACGCATTTAAGAGTTGAAACATATTTTTATTACCAGATTTATCAACATAATCGAAGTGAAATTCGCCACTATTTGCAAGTTTTATGTTAGAGTGAGACAGTAGCATAGCTTGCAATTAATTTAATAATTTCAGTCCATTTAATTCCAAATTAAAGGCAATGACTGGGATAAAATTGGAATTTTTAGCGAAAGAAAAAAATTATTTTCCTTCTTGGATTTATTATCATCTTGTAAAAACATATCTTTAACTCTGACATTTTAATTAATATGCATTTCAATTAACTTGCAAATTTAAAATTAATTTTCAACTAAAGTTGTAAATAATTTTTTTTTCGCCTTTCAAGCCACTCTTATTTTCTGGCCGCCAGTGTTGTATGTAATTTATGTGTGTTGCTCTTGGCAGGTGCAAATCAAACGCGCCCTAATGCATAATATTAACATGGCAATCGTGTCTGCTCGATGAGCACAGCAAAGGCCTCCCTAGATATGACTACATACACTTGACACCTTCCTTACTTTTTATGATTTGATATATTTAAATTTACATTGGTTTTTTATACATATTAGGTTTAAAGTATGTCAATATTACTTTTCGTACGATTAAATTCTAGAAATTATCTCGCGGCTTAGACTGTGTGCTGCGTTTTAGAGCGTAGTCATACTTTTTTAGTGCATTGAGAATCAAGTCAACCAATAAATAATTAATTAATTACATGCAGTTTTCGTTCTAAAATCTGTGCTCGCTTTATTGCTCTGGCAAATGGTTCAGTTAGGAGGGTTTGTACTACATACACTAAATACGCATAACAATGGGCCGCGTGGCCGTGATCGCAGCAGCTATGAGGACTTTGCTGCAGCCCAAAGAAGGCGTGCAATTGTTTTAGCTGCCCGAACGCGCCACGTGACTTATACATAATATTATCATAATTCATACATACAAAAGAATAGTAGCAAGAACACAAACACATTTTGCAAGCAAAATTGTAAACAGAATTTGAGTTTTTTTTTTTGTTTAAATTTTTTGTCGTTGTCGATCATTGACACTGTTGTCATCATCATCATCATCAATCCTAATCCCCGTGCCATTGTAGTGCACCAGGATTGGGCACTTCGCTTGCAAACATCACAAATCAGTTCCTAGTCATTAGTAACGCTCTCCATCAGCTCTATATTTATAAGTAATAGTAGTTGCTAGGTATTATATCTAACTATCTAACCAAGTGGCATGGCTTCGATGGCGGGCGGGTGAGAGTGTATATGAGTAAATGAGTCTCCGAGAATCAGCATTGCAGTTATATCTCGTCCTGCGATCGCAGCTCCAAATTGCCTAATGCAGCTCGATGAACTCGTAAAGTGCCGCGGGTACAGCGTCCTCGTATTTGATGCCTTGCTGCTTTATTGTGCGCGCTGCCAGACACGCCAGCGATGTGTACTTCATGGGATCAATGATTTTGTGCAGAGGTGTTGGATGCAACAGCATCTCAAAGGTTTCCCCAGCATCGTTCTTTGTGTCCTGTGAACATTTGATAAATGAAGGATTGTCAACCACAAAATCTGTTTTTAGAACTCACCAAATGCGCGCCACCCTCTAACAGCGTTTGTGCCAATGGCTCTACATAGGGCTGTAATGCGGCTGCTAGATGAAGCGGTGTATTGCCCGCATCGTCCACTGCATTTGGATCGGCACCCACCTCCAGCAATGCTTTTGCCAACGATGCTGATGGGAACTGACACGAGGGATAGCGACCAACCAGGGTGCCCTCGCGATAGCAGGCGTAGTGCAATGCTGAGCGGCCAGAGCGCACGTGCACCTTGAGGCGGTTAAGGCGAAAGAGTGCATTCATTACCTGATGGCGCATGTCTGAACAGAAGCTATCCGACTCCAGCAGCGAGCTGAGCAAGCAGCCAATGTGTAGAGCACTGACCAGAGTGCGACTGAGCGCATTAGGATCATGATTGCAGTCGTGCTGATGCGCCGACAACAATGTGGTTGACGATGAGGCGGACGACGAACTTGATGTAGATGAACTGGAGGAAGACGACGAAGATGTCGATGAAGAAGATGGCGATTGCATTAGCTGTTTGCTGGGAAATTGATGTAGGTGCTGTTGCTGCTGCTGCTGTTCCAATGTAAAGGCCTGACCACGCTCCACCTCCAGCACAGCCTTGTGAAAAATGGTCAGCATGCCATCCGCCTCAATGGGCGGCACAATACGTCCACGGGGTAGCAGGCGTCCCGCCTCGACAAGCATAAAACTGAAGAGCTCGGCAAACGATAGCAACGAGGATTGCGTCATGGGGCTAAGCGGCTGCAAAATTTTCTGTTGCATAGTCAAGGCGTATGACCAGAGCTCGATGCAGCGATCAAAGCGACCAGCGTCTGCATAATGGGCACCCCTGCAAGCAAATACGTCGATGATAAATATAATAAATCGTTATGTCAATTAAAAATCGCTTACCGGAAACGAATATAGTAGCTGGTGTCCGGATGCGTGGGTCCTAATATGCGCTGTCTAATGACTAGCGCCTGCATGCGCATCTCATCCGGATCGAGCACCTGCTCCTCTAACTCCTCAATAGTGGTCACTTCGGTTACAAGTTCATAGGCCGGCACTGGTTCCTGAACCTTTTTGTGCAACGGCGGCGTCTGTGCACGCTCCTCCAGCGCTCGTCTCCACAGCGTCAAGGCGACGGCCATATCACGTTTTTTGTCAACATACGTTGCACCTAAAAGTTCCAGCGCATCGATTCTTGCCTCTCGACTCACACATGGCAACGTTATGAGGTGTTCCACAATAGGCATATGTCCGGTAACGCTGGCCGCCAGCAGCGGCGTCATGCCATAATAGTCCACATCCATGGTGGCGCCATGCTTCAGCAGCAGCTGCAGTATTTGCAAAGATCCAGACTCGGCACAATCGTGCAACGCTGTGTTGCCCTTAATGCTGCAACGATTCACGTCTGCATTCAGCGATAGCAAATACTGAGCAATGCGATAGTGACCCTTGTAGCAGGCTATCATCAGGCAGGTGTGTCCATGCCGATTGGCCACTTCAAAGTCTGTAAGAGACAAATGGCAACTTTAGCTATCGTTAATTGGAAATTTGGCATTTGCTAAGTGCTTACCCGCACCATGATGCACTAAATACTTGACAATCTCGTAGTGACCATCAAAGCAAGCTGCTCGCAGTGGTGTCGAGTTGGTACGCGTCGTGCTGTTCACATTGGCGAATCTTCGGACCAGCATCTTGACAATGCCCAGATGACCCGCTGCCGCAGCACACCATAAAGGCGGCGCATCCTCAATGGGCTCACCATCGAAGCTAACGGAGCCAACCTGTTCCACATTGGCGCGACACTTTGTCAATAAATATTCTACAATGTCGTAGTGTCCATTGCGACAGGAGATGACCAGCGGTGTGGCTCCATTCACTTTTGCCGAAATCAGTATGGCAATTTCGGCGGCACTTTTGTTATACAGAGCAGCCTAAAATGAAAGAAATAAAGATAGCGATAGATCGTTAGTTCTGTGCACTAGAACTTGACATATTGTGTCAGATTTGTTTCAAAAAATTCGTTCAATGATAACTTTATAATAATTCTCAAAATAAACGATTAATTTTTAAATTGATCAAAAATCTTAGAAATAACAATTTTTTGAGCGGAAAAAGACTTATAAATAAAAAATTAAATTACTAAATTAATCACATCGAAATTCGCCTGACGCACGTTCATGGCCTATGCTATTTTCGTAGGCTTTTGGATATGGGACTGTTAGGTATGGGAAAAAGTCGAGTTTGGAATGAACGCGGGTTATACCAACTCGTTTTTGCTGGAATTTCATAGATTGCGTTGCTGTTAAGTTGCTGTTAGCTCAATTTTGCGAAAAACAGCTGTTTTTAACAATCATAATTTCAAAATGAAGCCGTGAAAATTAATATGACTAATAACTCAAAAACAATCGCTAGAACTGCAGAGCCTGCAAAGCTTCTAATATTCTATATAAATGATGACTTTACTTCTTTACTTTTATTTTGCTCTCTTAAAAAATATACAAGATTCATGGCAGCGCCCAAGGAGCGGACCCTTATAATAATATACATCTGGTCGACCAAAACAAAACTTACCATTGATAACCACCTTCTATAATTCAAAGTATCAACTGCATATTTTGTCTTTGGGTGCTGCTCAAGGTGGCACTCACCTCACCACAAGTTCTAGAAGTTGGAATTACCATAGCACGACCATGAGATTTCACATTAAGTGTATATGAGCATTTGAAATTGCAATTGTCAAAAAAATTCTGTTAGTTAAATGCAAAGAATATTTATTACTTTGTTTATTGAAGCTTTGTCCCTTTCAAACAAATGATCAGCTGACTGCGAACGCATCCAGTGCAGTAGAAACACCATTCAA
Source organism: Hirtodrosophila alboralis (assembly GCA_035043045.1). Classification (NCBI taxonomy): domain Eukaryota; kingdom Metazoa; phylum Arthropoda; class Insecta; order Diptera; family Drosophilidae; genus Hirtodrosophila; species Hirtodrosophila alboralis. Next base: position 43,116 of record JAWNNH010000729.1, on the reverse strand, counting down.
TACCTATCGCGTCTGCCTGTTATCGATGACATAACGCGTTTGTGTGGAAATCGGTTATAACTTCTTCATTGTTTGTTTGTCAAAAAAATAAATAATTGAAAAGTAATTAGCAAAATAAAATTGAGAAACCAAAGTAAAAGTTATTTTATATAATATTTTCCGTAATGTTTTCAAATTGTACTTAGTCTCAGAATTTGAAAGTTTTTTTCATAATAAATATTCATTTTTTGCGTTATTTTAAATTTTACTTGTGCAAATTTTATTTATTTTATTTGTTTCCGAAATTTTGCAAAGCCCTGAAAGTCTGCTGTTTTTTTACTGATTACATGATTTGTGCCTAAATTTTGTCTGACTGTATTGGCTTAACGAAATTTTATTTAAACAATTAAAGTAAAATATAAAAATAAGGTATGTTTAGTATAAATGATATACAGGTATTCTGTATATGTGCTTTGTTTTTTGCTTTATACTTTTTTGTTATGAGCTGTTTTAGGCGAGTTTAATTGTGTTTCTTTGAGTAAAAGTGAAGTGTAGTTAACAAACGACCGTAAAAAAAAAAAAAAAATTTTACTTTCTTTACATCTACTCTAATTGCCATTGATGGACCTAGGTGAACCCTCTCTCGAATGTATCTGATACTGACAATTTAGATGCTTAATTTAATGATTGAATATTCATAATCCAAGTTGTGTTAAAACTTTAGTCTAACTTTTACATTTATGTATGATTGGAAGTGCGCATGCATTGCATTATTCGCTGAATTTATGCCAAAAAATTCGGATTTGGGACCAGTGTGCAGATTGCAATCGTTTGATTTGGTTTTGGTTTTGGTCGTGGAATATATCGTTTAGCTCAGTCTGATGACTTATTTATCGTTATGTTCTTAGAAGAAGGGTTATATTGCTGACTATCTGTACGGGTCGGCTGATGTAGCAGCAGTGCTTTGGGACAACCCTGCTGGTATGGTTACCTAACACCATTTTGTCTTAAAATATGAGATTGAATACATTAATATCCTCCTGCTGCTAGTGCTCCCATTTTGATAAAACCTGATCAGATTGTTCAAATCATAATTCTACATCGAAACGTTGAGTTTAATTTCGATACCTTGAAAAACAAAAAAGGTATTCATACAATCCCTTTTTAACCGGTTGTTCCTGTGTGAGCTATAAGATATAGTGTTTAGATTTCGATGAAACTTGTAAGAATGTACTACATCGATCTGACAAGTTTTGTTTTGATATCTTGAAAAACAATTTTTGTTGAACCGATCGTTCCTATGGCAGCTATATGATATATTGGTCTGATTTGTCTGATTTTGACATATTTACTGCAGAAAGAAGCACCTGTTCCTAAATTAATCAAGAGGGACAAATTTGCATAGAAACAGACAGACAGACACACATAAAGAGTATAAAAAATTTTGTTTTTGTTAGTTTTCTTCAATTTAAATGCATATGAATGTCATGTTCGCGGACCTGAAAATGCCAATATAGAACATAGTAACCTTAATTAAATATGAAATATTAAACACAACAATTTAAAAAAAGTGCTAATCAAAATATCTACAGAGATATTCAGAGCGTGAAATAATAGTAGATAGATGATAAACAAATGAGAAATCGATAGAACGAGAAGCAAAAGCAATCAGCTGAGCGCCAATCAATTAGTCCCACTCTCAATCTCGATAGATTTTCCTGTTATTGTTGTTGCCATTTTAAAGTGAGAATTTTTTTGCTAATACCAATTTGAATTTGAAATTCAATGATGCCAAACGTGTTTTATTTTCACTATATGTTAATTATGTTATTAGCCGCGTCTCAAGGGAAGCAACAAGACGAAGGGGATTCGCAAGTAGAGGCACCTGCGGATTGGGTTTCGTCTGAGGCGTTGCACGTATCGGTCTGTTCATGTAATCTCAGAGTAATTACTAGTATGCCATCGTCATGAATTGGTTTTTGTCATCGATTGATTCATAATTGCGTTCGTAGATATAACTACATAAGAAATATCACATGATTATATATTTAATATATGTATTTATATTTTAAATCAATTGATTTTATATATTTATTCCATAGTTTTGTTAAATACAACAAATCGTTTGCGCAATATTAATATCGATTAGGATTTAAAATACTAATAATATATTTGTCTTAAGCAACAGAAGAATAATGATTCATTTTTTTGTTACTTTAAAAAAAAAAAGTGAAATATCAAAATAAACCTTTCTCTATTTTTCTATATTTATTAAGATTGATTTCTAATGCTGAAATGAGCTGCCTTTTAAAATGTTATATAAATGTATAAAAAGACACTGTTTCAATAAAAAAAACCATTTAACAACAAAAAGAAACGTTATTACATTTCACTTAAATTAAGCGAAAAGTAGATCTCAATTTTTGAGTTGTTTTCACAGCATTGCAAATTAGTAATAAATGTGTAAAATCATTAAAGTGATTCTATTACTTACGACAGACAAAGTTATTCTTAAAGTCTTACAACATTTGAAATTATAACATTATTATATATTACTACAGCAAACAACTTGTTCTTTTCGAAGTAAAACGACCCACAGTGGTGCACTTATTTCACAATGTTTAGATATCGAACGTTTGTTGGTTTCCTCCATTTGACAGAGTCCCACGATAGGAAACAAAATGATTAGAGAAAACCTTGGACAGAGACAAGTTTGCTACGCATTTGTTGTGCTGTAGAAAACGTGGCGACTTATCAAACTCAATTAGAACATTCATCATTAAGGCGTACCATGCCCCCAGCTAACGGCGCCTCTGACAGCTGCTTGGAACCAGAAATATACACAAATTACACACAAAAGCACAAAAAACCCCACAGAGAACAAGAAAGAGAGGAAGAACACAAAAATATAACAAAAAATACAAAAAACAGCTTAATCAGAAGACCTTGTGAATGCCGTGCGGCATTTTATTTTATTGGTCATCGGCATCGGCATCGGCTTCCTACAAGTCTTCTCATTGCTGTCTTTGTTTCGATATTCAACTTTAAGATTCTCAGGTTCACTTCTACTACGTATAAGAAAATTTTCAAACTTCCCGGTTTCTAGAGAGACAAAGACAGCAAACAATTCTTTCATCGATATTATACTGCGTCACATAGTGCCAACATTCTTTCATACCACCCCTCGCCTTTCTGATATAGCTCTTCCCCTCTTTCACAGGTCGTGCGCGTGACAGGCGAATTTTGGCAACATTTAGCAGACAGAATTTATTTTCAAAGATAGAAATTGTTTAAAAAAGAATTGTCAGCAGACGACAACAATAAGATAAATAAATATGTACATTTTTATATATTTTACATATAAAATTTATTTATTAATATTTCAAGCTGTCTGGAAGAGCCTTGTGCAATGTTTACAGCATCGCCATCGCCATTGCCATCAACATCAACATTGTGGGCTACTGAACTTTTCGATTTCATGCACAGCCTCAAACATCACAATTGACAATTTGATGACGCGAACAAACACAGCTGTTTGCTTTTCCGCATTTATATTTATATTGTACCGGTTGCATACTCAATTAAGATTAAGCTCGCCTCACACGAATAGTACCGATGATTCAGTTATAGGTTTACAGACAACCACAATTAGTCGATGATGATGATGATAAGTTGGGCGAGTGACCCAAAGCCACGGTTAACCTTGCCCGGACAGACCACGACAGTTCAAATCGAACACAATAGTTCAGGGGTAGAGCATTTATGCGTAACATGCATGTACTAGTGCCGGAAGCAATTGATTAGATTATATCGATATATTTTCAGGCACTTTAAGGCATTTCTTTCCCTAAAATGCAAATCATAAAAATTACATAACTTAAATGTCTATCTTTATAATAATAATACTTAAAATTTATTTATTTTATTTGTTTAAATACTAGTGCAACAAGCAAATACTTATATATTAAAACACAGTTTTTATTTTAATAAATAACATACCTTCAGAAATTTAAGCTGTCGATATCGCAACTATCAAAAAGCGAAATTACTTGAGTTTTTTTTAATTTAATTGCTATTATTTAATTGTTTTTATAAATAATTTCATTTTAATAATTTCGTAGCAAATCTTTTAAAACCAACAATGGTATTGATTGTCAAATCTATCACGTTTTTAGCCATCGGTCTAAGCCTACCTGTAATAGCTGTAATACGTAATGCAAAAGTCAATTTGGACAGTATAGGGCGGGCTGTGCGGCACACAAACGAACTGGCACGTGAAAAGTGGGCCAAGTGCGAAGAAGGCCAGTTATTTGTCATTTAGAATTGTACGACTGCACAAGTATCGTATGCATTGTATGACCCCACTGGGCCGAGTGGGAAGTAGAAACATAATTCATAATTCAGATAATTGTGAAATATTGACAGGTGGTTAACAAAAGCAGATGTCAAAGGGGTAATAAGGTAATAAGGGGTTGAAGTCCTAGTCATTGTTTAAATCAATGAGTACCACAGATTTAGATTCATTGATAAGTTGACAGGTTTGCAGAACTGAGAGAGAGTTCATTGGGTAAAAAAATATATAATTTAAATCTTCACTGACACATATTTTTGTAATATATGTAGATTAAGAACTTTGTACTTTTAGTCAAGCAATACTAAAGATGAATAATCTCTAATGAAATTTCACTGATATTGTTTTTACAAAATGTTCCCTAAAAAAAATTGATTAAAGTGGATAATAAAACAGACTGCGTCGATCATTTTTCGTTGTCTCTTTAATCGCCGAATTGAATTACATGCTTCGTTTATGTATTGGAGTTTGCACTTGCATTTGAATCATTTGGGCACCGCTTCTATAGAGTATATACATTCTTGATCAGGCTCAATATATATAACTGAGTCGATTATTACACAGAATTTTACAAAAATGTCTAAATTTTTATTAAATAATGGGTTTCAAAACTTATGTCAAATATTTTCATAAAAAATATCGCCTAAAGCCTGAAAAAAAATTTTTTTTACTTGTAACTAGTCTTATAGGCACTTTTTATTCTTATTTATTTTATATGTACAACGTATGTTATGGTTATGGTAATATATCAAAATAATCCCTGTTAATATTAAATAAGAAGAAAAAAATGTAAAGAGAACAAACTAAGATCGATTTAAGGAAAATTTATTTATTTATTTTACTTCTTATTTATGTTCGAATCGTACGTTGCAGTCAAAAGCGACTTTTTTGCTAACATATTAAAAACTAAAAATCAAAAGAATCTTGTTTTTGCACTAAAGATAGACCTTGCAAAATGCTATGGAGATATAAAAAAAATTAAAAGAAAATTTTAGTTTTCACTGTTTTTTTTTTTAACTTCAAAAGCGTTCCGGTATAAGAAAATATAATCTTTAAGCTAAATACATTATTTATTTAGAATGTAATATTTACAGGGATGTCAAAGAAATCTCTTGAGATTTGGCGTCGGTCTGGTTTAAATAGAATTTTATTTTAAGTTTCGATGAACAAAATTGAAAAGATAAATTAATCAAAATATTTATGAATTCTTTTAACTTGTGACTGGCAAAATCAGCTGTTTATTAAAAAATATATAAATTATAAAAATGTCAATCTTTGTAGTTGATTTCTTCGAAGAAGACAATTGGCAAAGAAAAAAGGAGGTGCTTCCGATATATTCTCATGTTCTGACACCACGTGAGAACTGAAATGTATTAATTTAGTTTTTGCAATTCTCATTTATCAATTTCACTTAGACAATAAATATGATAATTTAAATAATTTAATATGCAAAAACAAATAATCTGCGATATATATTTAAAAGACAGATTTAAATAATTTCAATTTTTTAAACTCACACACTCGTATATCGTAAATAATTTATTAACATTTTAATAATAAATGTAACATAAAAAATGTCTCGCTTTTGATTTTTGGTTTGAACCGCTACCAGCGTTTAATAGAGATTTTATAAAATACAAAAACAAATCAAAAATGAAAAGAAAATTAAAATGCAAAACCCAAATTTCTAGTAAAAACACTAGAGCTTTTGAAACCATCGACACTTACAAATTGACATCTTTAATTATATTAGTTACTTGTAACATAAATTTTGGTATTAATATACAAATGTACTAATAGTAAAGATTTACTTCTTTGTTAAAAATCACTTGAAATCGAGATGAAAATCGGTTAAGTTGAAGCTTGGTCTATGTCTCACAACGGTTATAAAATAAGTTAAATGTGGTCCCAAACGTTACCTTAGTCTACTGACATCTACAAAATTCAATTGAAATGCTAAAAAAATTCGCATAAATAAACATATTTGCTAATTTATTTCAGAACCATCAGCTGTTCCGTTAGTGAGCTCTAAAAATTTCCCAAGATTCCACAATTGATGACTCAGTTTCACAACAAAGGTAAGGGGGAACACAGTAATATCTGTGTCTGTTGCTCTCAGAATTCAGTTTGCATGTTTATTTCACCGAAAACAGATTTGAAATTTCACTTCCCGAAAATAAACGTATACATATACATATATATATGTATGTACACATAGTATATGTAATTTGTTTTTAATTTTTATTATTTTCTGTTGTTGTGTTGCGCAAATTGCTGGCAACGTGAAAACAAACAGCAATAACAAAAGCAAAAAAAAAAAACAAAACATAAATAAGTATAATTCAAACAAGGTAAAAATTTCATCGCTTGACATTTGTTCTCCATCAATGCGCATAAATATTGTGAGTTGAAAGGGGGTAGGGTAGGGAAGTAGGCAGAGGGGATTGCACTTGCCTTGCAATTTACCGCTATTAAAAATGTTGCTTTTAAAAGTGCGAAAATCTATAACGAGTAAGCTCCAAATTGCTGCCAGTTTAAAGGCGATTAAATATGTTGTTTCCGTGTAATAAACAATAAACAACTTTCCATTGTGGTTGTTGTTTCTGTTTTTGTTGCTATTGCTATTGCTGTTGTTGTTATTGCTGTTGCTGCTGTTGCTGCCGCCTTGTGATCATTTTCTATTTGCCGAGCACGCATAATTTATTATAATTTTGACATTGAACGAGTTCAATGTCGATATGCAGTAGTAGACAATAAAATCTTGCCTCTCAAAGCCTGCAAAGACTCGCTCTTGACTCTGCACAGGTGCGTTCAACCGACTCACTTCAAAATTTCGTCTCTCTCAACAGTCAACAGTCAAATCAGCTCAATTATTTGGCTTATTCGATAGTTAAACTGGCGCGACTGCGCGTTCGCTCAAGGGTGTAAAAAAAAACACAGACATACCAAAAAGGCAAACGAGCTGTCGTGTTGAGGTCAACGGTGTTTTTAACGGGTTCAGCCAAAGACCGTTGTTACAAATACTTAGATTTACGAATCTAAACCAATCTGGCAAGCAACTAATGCATTGTATATAGCTTGTCTCGAGTTCCCACGCTACAGGGCCGAGGTCAAGGGCGATTTTGATGCGCTATAGAAAAATATGACTATGAAATATTTGTATCTATTAGCAAAGCATTCTAAATATCTACAGCGAATTCATCAGAATCACGCAGCGAAAACTAACTACCTATCGTACCTGGGTATCAGACCCAACAAGCACGCAGCTTAACCGGTTCTTAGCTACGCCGTGAACCGTACCATTTAGGACAAAAAACTAAGTATCAACTTAGTAATCAACAAAAAATAAAAATATACGCTAAAATTAATTGTTATAATTATTATAATATTTAAAAGCTTAAGAGCTAATTTAAATAATTCCGTGTCATTTTAAAAATCAAATTTTATCAGCTAATAAACTTAAAAACTATTCTTTGGTGGTAAACAAAGAAATAATCTCTAACAAATAAAAATACTAAAGTCAAGTGTACCCCAAAGCAAGGAGGATCTGCAACCAGGCCGAATCTGCAATCAGAAATACCCTCACATTCAAATTAAGCTGTGTATTAGAACTACAAGCAGTTCAACGGCTATTCAAATCAAGCAGTGCAAATCAAAATATTAGCTTTAAGCCGCAATGAAGCACTGTTCTCTGAAAAATATCTTCTTTAATACTTGTGTTTATTATCCAATCAATATGAAGAATATTATAATGGTTATATTGATTACGATTACGATATATCAAAAACCAGACTTTATACAGTTCTTACAATCTTTGAGACAGACAGACATATTGATGTTGATGAAAAATATAGGTATATAACATGTATAATTTATTAGGTCGGTGGTGTCTCCTTCTACCTGTTATATACATTTGTACTCTTAGCAATTTTTAAAATGTCTTAAAAATTCCAAGTTCTAGATAGACACAAGATACCCAGATCGGAACACGACATTGGTATTTTACATATCGACTGAATTTGTCATTTAAATAATTTATATTGTCATGTACTAAATGATAACCTGATGACGCGCAGTGTATAAAATCTTTATAAACTTATGAATCTCCTATAAATATTTCAATGTATTTTCTTACAGTTACTCCATTCTCAGATATATTTGTTCTGTCAGTCAATCTACTGATAACACTCAAGTCTGTTGAGATTTCATGTTTTGTAAATATAAACATAGATACAGATAAAAGCATTAACAGAGATACCAAATACCTTATATATTGAACGTCTTCCGACGCCTGGTATTAACACTGATATAATGCTTTATGATCAGCGTATAATCAGCAAGTAGACATTCACATTAACATAGCTATTGTTGCTTCAGTTAATCGTGCAACGAACTTCAAAGACGTGACTACGGCGATCGCGGAATAATCCAAACAAAACAAAATAAAACAAGCAAGAAATTGCTATCTTCGGCAAATCGAAGCTATATACCCTTGCAAAGGTCTTCTAAGAAAATTTTGAATTCTTTTCCATAGAATAACTCACTTTTGACGTAATTGTTCCTATGGCAACTATATGATATAGAGGTCCGATTTTCTTTAAACTTGGTCTGATTGTACAATTCGTACAATCAAAATATCTGATAGATAAAGCAAGCAAAGAAACAGACATGACTATATCGACTCAGGTCGTCGTTCTGATCAAGAATATATAGAATGGTGGTCAAAAGTATTTTGAAATTTGAAAATATTCATGATCGCAATTGTAATTGACTTTGGGCTCTTTTTCTCAAATGTTTAAGCCATTTTACAATTGATATATATAAGAATATCTTATAAATATGCCGACTACTTGACATGTTTTGCCTTTAAAAAGGATATTTTAAGAATATTATTTCCTTATATGTATATTTTTTCCTAAGATTAAGCTAGCCAACTGCCTTAGTGCTATGCTTGTTGTTGACACTGTACATTTTAATAACTTAAAAGTTAAGTTTAGATAAAAGTATCCAATCCTTATTTGGATGCTAAAAATTTCCTTTTCAAAATACTTATGTCCCACATTAAATGAATTTTATTTTATTTTATTTAATAAAAAATAACAAAAATATTAATAATATTTAAAATCGATTATTTTCTAATAAATATCATTATTCTCCACTATCATGAATATTTTCAAAATTTTTCATTGACTAAGAGCGAAGATAACTGAAATAGAAGTCACGTGCCGTGTATGTCCAAATACTTTTGGCCACCATTGTATATGCTTTATGGAGTCGGAGACGTCTCATTCTTTGCAGTACACATTTCGGGAAAAAATTATAATACCCTACTTGTCAGCAATGCGTAATGAACATGTGGCGATAGCAGGCGCCGACCTAAGTCTTAGAGCGAGAGAGACAGACAACCATTCAACAAAAAATTCACTGTACTTTCACAATTTTTAAGGGTGAACTAAGATTGACTCAGCCACTCGCTGAAAATTGTGTGAGTGATACTAAGTGATAGTGAGTAGAGTGAGTGTGGCACTCACACTTAATACTTAGTGAATATTGCTTGTGTGAGTGAGTATAATTTTTGATTTTGTGAACGTGAACAACATTTCACTCATGTTTGTTTCAATACATTTAGAGTGCATTCAGAAGCTGAGTCGCTCACTGCATATCTCTGATCCGGATCAACCACATATATACAGACATATATACTCTCTGAAGATAAAAGCTAAGCAAAATTTGAATACAGTTTGCAATGGTTTTAAATTCAAAAATTACCATCTCACCATGTCATTGGTTAATCTGCTATTGATACACCGTAAATGTCATACTATGATTTATTGCCGTTACAAACAAAAACATAAAGTTGAAGTACCCTAACCGGTAGTGCCATATTTCTTATGCTCAACCCAAACGCACTCAGTTTTGCCTCAATGGGTCCCACTGTGATTTTATATTGACGTTGTCTTTGTCGCATTCACTTCAACTGCTTTTGTTGATGTTGTTAATTGGTGTTGTTACTGTTGTTGATGTTGCTAATGCTCCTTCCTCGGGGTATGCTCGCTCAATGGCTGCCTGGCGAGCAAATACTTTGTTCGTTACATATGCGGTATTCTCTCGTGTACTCGTGTACTCGTGTACGACGTGCGGCGACACGATGGCAATAGAATTAAAGTCAAAGCAAACCAGCCACAGAGCAAGAGATCGGCTCTGACCTTACGTCAACTTCTCACACAGTCGCACACACATAACACACACACGCATACACAACTGAAAACTAATAATCAAGAAGCAGTTAAATGGCAAACAAGAAAAAAAGAAGCAGGTCCAATGGACAAGGGTGTAAATAAAACTTAGCTTCGGCTATCGCTATCTCACTCTCACTCTCTCTCCCTCTCTCCTTCAAGCTTACTGAATCTATCTTTGTCTCTCCTTTGGCCCCAAGCGAAGCACTCGAATTGAAATTCGCGATTTGAGGTTACCCCAACAACAGCAAGAGCACACAACTACAAAAAGCAATTCTCGCTGCAAGAAAATAAAAATAAAACTAAGACTAAGGAAACTGAAAAAGCAAAGAATCAACCTCAACCTCAAAACAGCTGTTAACCGAGAAAAAAATACGTATGTTTGTGCATACGTGCATAAATTAAAAGCAAAATAACTAATTAATTTGAATGCTATGCTTTGTAAATATTTTTAAAAATTAGCATTGTTTTTTTTGTTTTCAGTTAAATTACTAACGAATTATATTTAGTAAATAGTATTATAAATTGATAACCCCATACTCAGGGTACCGCAATCCCGACTGCAGTATAGTCTACTCCCCGTCTGTTTATTGGTGTAGCAATCAATTATTGATCAGTTAAAATCGATTATAGTCTAATATTATAATAAATTTTACTAAAATACTCTTTTCGTTTTGAGAACGTTCTAAATGAATTTTAAAACCAGAACAAGTAAACAACCATTTAAATATTCTATTTGAATAAACCAACATCTATTTTTTTCTATTTTATTTCTTGTTTTTAGTCATCTTTTTAAAGCATATACATATTCATAAAAAATGTTTACAGCGAAAAAACATTCAACTTAATTTGATTCTAAATGTTTTTGGCAGTACTTTAATTGAAACTAATTAAATGTAAATTTAACTTTTGTTTTCCTTGATTCAAAACAAAAACCTAGTTGAATTTGCATTATTATAATAACACTCTGCATCACAATTTATCGCTAATTACGCTTTTTTATAATGTTTTTATACCCTTGCAAAAGGGTGTTATAATATTGTTTCGAAAGGTGAAATGCATAGAAGGAGACCCCATAAGGTATATATATTCTTGGTTAGGACGAATAGCTCAGTCGATATAGTCGTTTCTTTCTTATTTAAATTGTTTTACTATAGGTTAAACTGCAGATCTAAAGATTGATACAAAGCACCAAAATTCGAGATTTTAAAAATTTGCAATTCAAGCATAATTAAAATCTGAACGAATAGTCTAATATGAAAGTGTTGTATGCCAAATTTTTAGAACATTTTATTTTCATTTCAAAAACGTTAACATTTTTAATATCATTAAACTATGCTCGGTATTATTTACAGTTAACATAAAAAAAGTAAACAATTTAGCATTTTTCGGTTACCTCAAAAACGGTACTGAACAATTTTTTTTTATTTTTTAACCTGGAATTAGTATTTATACATATAAACTGACTTTCAGATTTTACGGATACAAGAATATTTTTAAAACTTCTTACATAGGATAATTTGTAAAAAAAAAAAATATGAGCTCAAACATTTGATGTATTTTTGTTTTCATTTTATTACAAACTAAGAACCTCATCCATCAACCGATAAATCCCAGATCACGTCTTGTACTCCACAAAATACGCATTGTTGTGCATTGAGCGTAAAGTGGCACTTTGACTTCATGTACACATCGTTTCGACTATGTAAATAAACTCGTATATGGTTCTTGATACCCAAGTACGTATCTACTATATAGGTATGTACATAAGTATGTGTGGTAGGTGTTTTGGCTTTTATTTTTGGAACAAACATAAACAACAAGAACAACTACAACCACATCAACAACGAACTAGAAAAAAGATTCGGCACAGCGAGAAAAACCAGTTTGATGTGCTAGAACATGTTGCATGCTTTGCCATCGAGCTCGAAGCTAGTTCGCTTAATATGGAGCACACAAGTATCTTTGGCTGCAGCAGCAACACCTTGCAAAATTCAAAATAAACCGAATCAGCCCATGCACTGGGCTATTTTAGGAAGCCAGAGACACACTCACAAATACGAATAAATCCAAAGCAACTTAATTAATTCGGTTCCTGAAACGGCAGCCCCATAAATGAAACATTTCCAGGGCCGAGCCCAGTCAGGAAGTCTAAAAATGAAAACAGAAACCGAAACCGGTGCGGGTCGAGCCTTTCTGTGACTGTGACTGTTGAGTGGTGATTGAACGCTCTCAAGGATAACTGACAACAGCTGCAGAGGTGAAGCTCCATATAAAGTCCGATTGTGGGTGTAACTTTTGGAGAGGGGCGGGTAGGGGATCGGGCTAAAACGGTGGAACCAAAATTCAACCCAACCAAATTAACGCACTTGACAAAAGCGGAAGCATTTAAACAAAATCCAAAACGCGACGTGATTTCAGCCTTTAATTTTTTGACTGCTATTAACATGTTAACAAAATCAGTCAAAAAGCACACAACAACGTGGCCCAAATACGAATCAAAATAATATACACATATACATACAATACATACACATATGTTTGTATAACAAATAAACTGGCTAAAAATAATTTACTACACATGAAGCAGTTAACTGTCTCCAACTGATATCTGATAAGATAAAATAAAATGAATCAATGCAAAATCTATTGAAAAACAAACAAATATTTTATAGAATGGGCGCAAAGCATAAACAGATTTTAGAATAATAAAAGAAATTGATATGTAGTACCTACACAAGCTACCAATATATACATAAATCTTTAAATATATTATTTTTATTACCTATTTTATACCAATTGATTTCATTGGCATTCAACAAAAATTTGCTACTGAAATAACATTTACTAATATTTAAAAAATGTACAGAAAAAACAGTTTATTAACAATGTTAAAAATAATAGTACGTATATAATAGCAAACTTTCGAAAATTGAAAGACGTACGTCACAATCGCATATAGACACTTTCAAAGTTTTGATTTTAACATGCTTAATTTGTGGGAGTTTAGTTTATTTCTGAGTAACAATTCATCTGAGCTATATTCAGTAAAAGAGATGAAAACATTCATCCTTTCCGATTAAAAGATATAATCATAAATTGAAGTCCGTTTTAACTTGAAGTTGAAAAAGTGCAAAACTCTGCAAAATGTGCAAATGTAAAAAAATATTAAACTTTCTTTAATATGATTTGAAATAATGTAAGATAATTTCGCAGGCTATTTCATTTAAAAACCTTTTCCAGTTTTTGTCTTACAAACCTTTATATAAAAACTGACGTTACGTTACGAAAATTACTATGGTATATTTTGAAGTAATGATCGCCCTTAAAACTTGATTTAACGCAAATTAAACACTTATTTCGGCATCAATATTAACATCAACTTTAAAATATTGGAAAAAAAAGTGATTGAAAAAAAAAATAATTTTAACTTATTCATTTGCACGGTAGAGGACAGCAAAGAATGATGTGACGTTACACACATTTAAAATTTTCTATAAAATTAAATATATATTTTGTGGCCCGATAGTTTATTATACATATGTATTTTCTTTGTTGTCTTAAACTCTGTTGAAATTTAAAATTTCAGATGTTAAGAAATGTTAAGAAATGTTGCTTTCGGTGACGTGATTATTTGACATTAGAATTAGTAAAAGCAAATCGAAATTTTAACCTTAATTTTTTATGATATGCTCTTGCATCTGCATTATAGCACTAAAAAAAGTTAATTAGTTAACAAGAATAGATACATATATACGTATAATAGATACATATAAATATTTGTAATATATAGATATAAACTGTGAAAATCTATCTGGCTCAACAATTTATCAAATGATACGTCACAAAAAACTTTGCCAATTTTATAGATATAAACTATAAATATAAATATGTATGTATGTACATTTTAACATTCTTGAATATGAATTCATTTTCTTACAAATAATATCAAACCGAATAGTTTTCACTTCTTTATAATGGGTTTCTTGCTGCTGTTTTTCTTCGAATTTTTAATACTCTACTTTTTTTATTGAGCAGTAAAAGTCTACGCTAAACTCATATAGAAACACAACAAAATTTCTAGCAAATAAATTTATCCAACGTTTCGATGTCATTATTAAAAATGTATATTATTGTTCCTATCCCTTAACTTAAACTAAGCTACATTTTATTTTTTTTCATTTATGCTCGGAATGCAATAAAATAAATAAATAAATGAAGATCAGTTCGTGGAATAACCTAAATATTTTCAAACTAAATATATAAATATTCATTAATATGATTATTTTTTTTTAGCTTTTGATAATGTGACAATAACTACGAACATAGTTTATTGATATTATAGATATTTATATTTTTGAAAACGTTAAAAAATAGCTTACTTATCATGCAGAATTTTTTATTTAGATTATTCGTTTAGAGGTTATTAAGGACTGAAACGGAAATTTTGCATAATATGCCAATTTTAATAAATCTGTTTTCCGTGCAATTTTTTCTCAAAAACTAGAATTTTGTTTTCTTGTTTAGCCTTTGAATCTGTAGGTTTACTAATTCTAAAATAAATAAAAAAAATTTAAATAATAACCGTGAAATATAGAACTTATTAGCTTAGGAGTGGAAAGTGGAAATTTTAAAATATGATACAGCGACGCATTTTAAATATAATTCGACTCTAAAAAGATCGGGATACAAGTATTTCTTTCAAATTGTTGCACAGTGTAATTAAATACATACATTAAAAAAAAAAATAATTAATAAGGGAATAGAAATTCCAGAATTCCAATCCTAGTATATATTTGTAAATAAATACCGATAAATAGAAAATATACTATTGCATAAGGTAGATTTATTAAATTTGATATAACTTAATAATAATAATATAAGAGGTTAATGTTTCAGATTGTAAAAATATTTTCGTATAATTATAGAAACAGACACACACACTGTGGCAACCACTGAAGCCAAATGCAACAGCGCAGTTTGCAATGCTCCAATGTCAAGCCAACGTATTTAAAACCTAAGAACTTTATTATGCAAAAAACGTGCCGCAATTGCCGTGATGGGGGGAGGAAGCTTAGACTAAACGCCCACAAACAAACAAACAAACACACCATATACAAACAAACACATGCATACGTATGTACATTTGTATTTGTTATTGTTTTGGCTCTGTTGCCGAGCAAATTACTCTCTCTCTCTCTCTCTCTCTCTCTCTTTTTTAGTCTTGCTCTCTCAGCATGCTTGCGCGCGCGTGTGTGTAGAATTTTATTGATTAGTCACAAGGCTGCCAACAGCAGCAGCAGCTGAGGTGAGTTAAGCTATAATTTTTGCTTGCTACTTACAGCTTAGCTGCCCTCCCATGCATACTGTATGTATGTAATTGCTGCAGGTACTCACCTTCAATTGTGGCAGGTTGTTATCGCGCGCTGCATTGAATACGATGAATTTGTGATCCATTTTCTTAGTGTGTTGACTGCAGCTTTGCATAAATATCTAATCTAAATCTCCCTTAGCTAATTTTATTTTACAACACCCAAAAAAAGTTATAATAAATTTCAGCTGCTACTTTGTCGTTGGTTGGGAGAGCGAGAATTTTCACTGCCTACTGATGTTGTTGTTGCTTTTGTTATTATTGCTGATGTGTATTGCTAGTAATATATTTGTATGTATGCATGTATTTCTTACACAAAGAACTTTCAACCGAAAATAAATATACAATTCTTTTAATAATTGCACAATTATCGCCAGTCCACGTTATTGCTGCGTTTTTATTGCTCTGCTTCCGTATTTTCTTGCATTTTTTTTATATTTATCTTTTTTTATTTCTTGAGCATTCTTTGACGGCAGCAGCGGCCAAAAGCAGGAAGACAAATTTCTTTGTACTATTTCTCTTTTGTTTCGCTGTGCATCGCTTTTAATTTCTGTACTGCATTTAATTACGTCGCGCAAATCTTTAGTCGTTAATAGTCCGCACCAGTTAAGTTTCTTGCGTTTTAAGATTCTCAAGTGGATCTTATTTAAAACACACAAACAACGTGCGGCACAGTCGCGCGACGTCACGCACGAACAAGAAAAATATTACTGACATCAACTTTGTTAACATTTTCTTATAAGAGTGAACGAATAACAGTGTAGGGGTGGAAGCGTGAGTTTCGTGTACATAATAACATTCTCACGACACGCTAAATAACATTCATTGAAATCTAAAATAATTTTAACAATTTACTGTCTATCCTGCACCAGCTAATAATAAATTTGTAATCCATTAAAGAACGGACATCTATAGTACAATATTTTCTATATAAAATAAAATACGTCCATTTAGGCAAACAAACAATTTTTAAAATTTGACTAGACATAATAAGTTAAATATTATTTTAAAATAATTGGGAATTATGGGTCCCACTACTCTATCCCTTGACACTATAAAAAATGCATGAATAAATATAAATTCGAGTTGTTTCTCAAACTGGCGATGACCAAGTTAACACTCACATCAATGCATTATGAAAGTATCGAAGCAAGTGTAAAAGTCGATTATTGTAATATCGCACAGACAGCACATGTGAACGATAAGTTAGCGCGCAGTTTAAAATAATTAAAATTGCAGCTGTTTCCAAGGATTGTAATAATTATTTTAAAAAAATTACAAAATAATGGTTATTATACCCTTGCAAAAAGTATGGTCTAAGTAATCTGATCAACTTTCATCGAAATCGAGGTACCATTTATCTGCCATAGAATCACCCGGTCGAAAAATGTTCTTGTATGAAAAACTTATTGTTTTTCTAGGTATCGAAACCAGTCATCAAATCGGTGAATTAATTTCTGTATAGTCTGACCAAGTGTGATCAAAATCGGACCACTTTATCATATTACTGCCATAGGAACAATCGGGTGAAAAATTAGCTTTTATATGAAAAGCTTTTTTGATTCAAACAATATCAAAACCAAACGCATCAGTTCCATGTTAAATTGATGTACAATCTACCCAAATTTTATCAAAATCAAATCACTATATGTTATAGGACCCATAGGAACAATCTTTCAAAATGTGTTGTATGAACTTTTTGTTTTAAGAGACATCTCAACCAAACTGTCAATTCTAAGTTTGATTATACAATAAATAATCTAATAAAATTTGATCAAAATTGTGACTACCTTATCAAATAGCTGTCATAGAAACAATCGGTCAAATATTTATTTACAATAAACTGATTAATTCTGAGTTGACCTTTACAGCTCAACCATAAATTTGACCAAAAAAAAAATAGAACTTAACTGATTATTTGAGTTTTATTCTTTTACTCAAAAAAAAAACTTGTAGACAAAAATAATTTGGCTTTTGCATATGGAATATTTCTACCTCTTTTAGAGGTTCGTTAATTAAAAATAAATATATATAACTTTTGGTCTAATTCCCAATGCAAAACCCAGAATACAAAGAGTTTTATTTTTAAGTCTCGTCTTTAGTTTACACTGAAAAAACAATGCAACACGCCGTTTCGACATTACTAACCACAATATCGTTAATTCTTTAATGAACTGCAGCTTGCGTTTACACAAAGAAACTTCTTATAGTCACAATATTATTTATATATTCTCTCTATTTTACAGCCAGTTAATACGACTAACCAAACTATATATTATCAAAATTGTTGTTGCTGCTGCCAAAATGTTGAAATTGTTGTTGTTTGGGGGTCTTGTTCACTTGTTCACTCCATTTTCAAAACAGCGGCGCCTATAAAATTGACAATTTGAGTCAGTATGCGACGAATGAAAACGGCTTATGGATTTGTAGTTTCTTTACGTTTTTTGTTTAGCGTTTATTAAAAAATTAATAATTTGCGGTTCATCCAGAAGCGTCCCAGCTTACTGTGGCTTCCTACGGAACGAACAGCCTGTAAGTTGAAAGAGAATAAATTAATTATCAAAAATACATATATAAAGGTTAAAAAACTAGAAAACCATTTATATCTAGCAATAGATAATTTCGATGTTAACTATTTAAACAATAACAAAATTTGGGTTTTTCTTAAATTTAAAACAAGGAATTAGCATATTGAATGGACAAAAGAAGATATTAGTTTATTCATTGAGTAACATTTGTAATATCCACATTTCAACGGAATAATCCTCGAAAGCTAAACAATGTCAATATTCAAATTTGTAAGAAAGAAATTTAAGATTTAAAGAAAGCAAATCTTATTATTAATGCTCAATACTCAGCGGTATTTCATACTCATGAAAGGGTTATGAAAAGTTGTCTTCATATTCCTAAATGGCAACAAGCGCCAGCAATGAGCAAATATACACGCATATGTATGCATGCATGTATACGTAAACAGTGTGTCCAATGCATAGAAAGAGCGCTAAACAACAACAACATGAAGAGTGCCGCTCTCTCTTTATCTCTCCGAGTCATGAGAGCGAGAGCGTAAAAAACGCTATGCACTTTTACGAAATGGCATTACCATCTCTAATAGAGATTCTCTACTCTCTCTCTACAATGGAATAATTCTCGATAGAGGCTTGAGCTAAACAATATTAATGTCAACATATTGCATTAATAATTAGGCTGTTTTTTTTTTGTTATTATATTCATATTAAAACTTTTAGTTTTGTTCCTCAGTAGATTTTGTATGTTAAATAAATACATTCTTATGTGAATACTTTTTACCATATCTCAATTGGGCATTACTATACCTAGAATTTACAATGTTTATGAATTTATGAATTACTGTCGATATCATAAAGCAAGCAAGCTAGCAAAAAAAGCGAGAGTATCAATGATTTTCCAGTTCCAATAATTACATACCTTCTGTCAGCTTGGCGCGTCCTCCAGTTGGCTGGCATAGAATGGTGGCGCAACCAGTGCAGACCACAACGCCCTGGGCGTGACTAAACACGGTTGTGATTCTGTAGCATCCGGGGCACTTGACATCCATAAAGTAGGAATTGGGGTGCTGCACCAAGCGCTTCAGCTTGTGCTTGCGTTTCTCCTCAGCGGGCAGAGGGTGCAGTAAATCTTTTGCTAGCTGAAATCGATGCCAAACAAAAATAATTATTATTTGTTGAAGTTGTAGGTTATAAGTCAGCAATTGCATACACAATTTAACTATAGTTGTTACACTATTTCACAACTCTCTGAAATACATTTTTGAGATACGCGCGTTTAACATGCGTTGTGGAAGCGAGTCAAGAGGACGGTTGTTTTGAAGTCATAATGCATGTATTAACAGTGAATGCATATTCTGTAAACACTACACTGCAGCGCGAATGGTATCACACAGTATTTGCGTATTCATTTGCAAATATTCTTTGTTTAAAATAATATTTTCGTTAAAATTCGCACCCACCGGCATGTTTTCTCTTTCACAGCTAACACGGAAAAGGAAGTCTCTCAAATCGCAGCCAACTTAACAAGCAATAAAGTACTAATAAATACAAAATATTTATGGCAGCTCAATTTAGTATTTTGAATTAGGCACGGGTTGGCAGTTTGTCTTAGCTAGTTTTAGCGCCTTTTAAGCACTGTCAAGATAATACCATTTTTGAGCACTGGCAAGTTGCAACAAACAAGAAAACGCCGCAAAAAATAATTTTATAATGTCTACGTTAGAACTATGCGAACAGTACTTTGGTACCCGTGATGTATACCAATTGATGAACATAGCAAAGGATGCTAAAGAAAAAGATATCAAAAAAGCATACCACAAGCTATCGCTTTTAGTGCATCCAGACAGAGTTCCCGAGTCGCAAAAGGAAGAATCCACTGAAAAGTTTAAAGTGCTCTCTAAAATTTACCAAGTTCTTACAGATGCACAAAAGCGCGCGCTTTTTGACGAGCAGGGCATTATTGACGATGACGATGAATGTAAGCTGACCTCATGGCTGGACTTGTGGAGCAAGATTTTCAAGCCGCTGTCTGAAGAGGATATATGTAACTATGAGAAAGAATATGTTGGCTCTGAGCTGGAGCGCACGGATATCAAGAAGGCATACTTAGGTGGCAAGGGCTGCATGAACTATATTATGAATCATGTGCCATTCATGAAAGTTGAAGATGAACCACGTTTTAAAGAGATTATTGCCAGCATGATTGAAGCCAATGATGTGCCGGAGTACAAGATATTCACTGAGGAACCAGCCGCTAAACGCAATAAACGTCACAAAAAGTATGCACGAGAATCAAAAGAGGCAAAAGTCATTAAGGAGCGCATTGAGCGTCGCCAGCAGAAAGACGCGGAGGCCGACAAAGAGTCGTCTAGCAGTGGCAACTTGAATCAGATGATTCTCGCGCGTAGGAATCATCGCGAATCTAACTATAATTCGCTAATGGACCGACTGATGGAAAAATACGGTGCCGAGGATGACTCCGAGGCAATTGACTTCAGTGCTTTCGACAAGAAAAAGAAGCTCAAGGCAAAGATTCCAACCAAAAACGGCAAAGCATCAACTAAGATGAATGGGGTCAAGAAAGGACGGGTCGAGAAGCCAAAAGATTAGATGTTAAATTAGTAATATATATTTGTATTTATCTTAAAAATATACACATTTCTATTAAAGTGCTTATATGTAAATTATGGAGCAATCATTGGAAAGATTTTGCACACAACTATTCAATACAGAATAAATGATCAGAATGATGAAGAATTTGTACATATTAACTAAATATTAATTAATATTATATTAAATATTAACTTAATTTTCTCAGTTTAACAATATAGGATCTTATCATAACTATAAGTTTGTCAACCAGCAGAGGGTGGCTTTAAACGTATTATATCCTATTTTGCTACACAAATTTCTGAATAAAATAACGTCTTGAGCTAATTTTATAAGCTTACAACTTGAGATATCCCGCAATTATATTTAGGAGACAAAAAATAAAATAGAATAGTTTATAACATAAGTTTTGTGATACACATAATCTTAATATGGCTAGTTTGCCGCTGAATTGTTTTTTCCTTAAAAATTTATGAGCTACATATACCAGGTGCTAAAGCGAATTCGAGCTGCCAACTCGATTTAAGTTCGGCAACGCTATTTTTTACCACAATTTATCGACCATCTATCGTGAACAGTAAACAATTGTTGGAATTATTCTAAAACTGGCTAGCAATACCGTTGAACGTTTGCTAAATGTGTTAAACCTTCCAATGAACACTATAAAGTCACCGGTAGCTGTAATAAAATGTCGTATTTGCTTAGGAGAATACGGCGAAAGCACTATGCGAGAACTTTTTATTGAAGATACCGATGCAAACATTGTCAACATTGATGCAGAAGACGAGGACAATGACAATGCCAATAATAATAATTGCTTGTATAATAAAATAGAGGACTGTTGTGGTATAAGGGTAAGTCACTTTATTCATTAAACTGCACAATGTTTAACATGTTCTTTTGCAGATACGCCGAGCGTTGAATTTGCCATCAAAAGTCTGCAAACGCTGCTGCAAATTTGTGCGCATGTGGTATAATTTTCGACAAATGTGTCTCAATACACAGGTATATTTGGAGAGCATGTTTCTACCTAACGAAAAGCCAGACGATCTGATCGATGCCAGCGATAGTGAATACATGGAATACCTATATGAGACCCTGCAATTGCAAAGAGTAAATCGCCATCAGATGAAAGAGGATTTGCAATCTGTTGGCTCCACAGAGATCGAGGGCGATTATGTGGTTGACTATGACGATGAAGCCTTCGTTATTGATGCTGTGCCAGTTGCTGCTGAGGAGCACGATGGTTCAAATCAGGAACTGCCAGAAATTATATCTGAGCTAGATACGTATGAAGCTGATGACGACGGTGAAGCCATTGAAATTGAACAGACTCTAATCTATGACGACAGTCAAACAACGGAAGACTCACTAGCGCTCAATGCAAAACATTGCAATGCCGATTTTGTTGTTGATAATGATGATTTCTTATCGCCTACGCCATCGCCTGATCCTAAGCCCACCACTAACGTAAAACGCAAGCCGGGGCGCCCTCGAAAGCCGGACAGTGAGCTGAAAGCTAAGCGAAAGATTAAAGGCGATCAGTCATTAAAAATGGATACGCATGCCGAGGAAGTATCTGCGAAATACATGTGCAATCTCTGTGGCAATGTATATCCCAAAAAGGCTGCATTTACCGCACACATGATGACACATACCGACTACAAGCCGCACCAATGCGAGTAAGCTGTTAAATATCTATAAGCAAGATCTGATTTTACTATGTATGAAATTTTATTTTAGAATCTGCTACAAATCATTTCGTCAAATGGGTGAGCTGCGCGCTCACATACGCCGTCACACAGGCGAGCGTCCCTACAAGTGCTTGTACTGCGAGCGGCATTTCTACGACCGAAGCGAAAAGGTCCGCCACGAGCGTGTTCATACTAATACCCGGCCATATGAGTGCAAGGAGTGCGGCAAAAGCTTCACTCATACGGCCATTCTCAAGAATCACAGTTTAGTACATTCTGGCGAGAAGAATTTCAGGTACGCAAGGCAAAGCCAATTTATTGCGTTTTTTTTTTTTAATCGAAGTTTTTTGTTTTAGTTGCAGCATTTGCTCTAAATCATTCACACTGCTCCATCAGCTAAAGGCACATCTTCAAACGCTAACCCACAGAGGCAGAGAGGAGCAAGTTTCTGGCAAATCGTCTAGCTACCTGTTGCGTCTGGAAGATTTGGAATAATTTAAGTTAGGCTTACATATAATAGACTAAATGAAGTAAATGAATCATAATATATAAATTTTTTACTCATACCGACAATCTTATAATGTCATCATTGCGATAAGTTATTGAAATAAGCAACCTTATGAAGTTCTAGCTATACCCGGTGTTCGTTACTCCTTTTTTGTCTAATTCAAAAAATTATATTTTCTTACACACTGACTCTATGAATTTCTATCCGTCCCTATTTATAACCGCGTCGACCTCAGATACAATAAGAACTGGAAACGTCAAATTATGTAGTTGGCATGTATATTAATTAGTGAAATTTCTGCTCTCGAAGTGAGCCCCGTGCTTGTTCATTTTGATTCTGGTGCAATCGAATTTGAGCCACATATTGTAGTCGTTTGAGAGACTCAAATATAACATCTAACAACATCACACCTAACTGAGCTAAGAGCCAATCCGTCATTATTATATTAAAGGATCAGTGCAAACTTATATTTCTTGGAACATACTTTCAGCATAAATCAATCAATTTGTGTAATTTTCAACTGACGTTTCAACGGCTACCATAGGAGCAATTTATTCAGTAATTAATTGAAATGCATGCAGCAGCAGAACCTAGCTACTGGAATAATCGCCTTCGTCCTGATTGTAGAGCATAACACCCACTTCGTAACGATGAACGTGCGTTCTTTCATGGGCCTTCAGCTGATGTGGCAGCCGAAATCCCTTATTACATGTAAGACATTTGTGTGGTTTTTCCTTCGAGTGGGAGAGAAAGTGCGCCTTCAACGTCGTGGATAGTGAGAAAGTCTTACCACACATATCACATGCATAAGGACGTTCATTTGTGTGCATGCTGAAAAGAGCCACATCAGACAGTCAAAAAGATAAATGAAATTGATATGCACACAGAGTACCGCTCATGTTTTCGATGTGTGCTCCGGTCTGCAAAACGGCGACAACAATGGGAGCATTCAAACGGTTTTTCCCCCGTATGGGTACGCATGTGAGTTTTCAGGTTGCAGGCGGCGTTAAAACGCTTGGAGCACAGCCTGCAATTAAAAGTTTGCATTATAAAATAGTTAAATCGTTCGCTCGTTTACTCACTCGCACTCGTATTTCTTTTCGTTGCGATGCGTGCGATAATGCGACTTAAGCTGTGTTTGATTAGGAAATGAGTTGCCACACAGGGAGCAGCTGTGTTTGGGGAAACTAGATGGTTCACAGGCGGCGCCCAAGTCAATTGTATGTGATTCTATAGCTAATACCTGTTGTTGCTTGATTTTCTGGGTATTATTTTCAACAAATTCCGATTCCTTGACCGCACTTTGACAACTAACAGATGGAGGTTGAGCAACTTCAGCTGCAAAGCTGTTACCCTCTATTGGGTCGTCATCATCATAATTATCAACCACATCGGCTATAATGTACTCGTTGCCCTCGCTGTCTGTAGCATCAACTTCATTTAAATTTACCAGACATTTACCATCAAGAAGTAAATAGTCATCATCGTTCCCCACAGAAGTATCTCTCGTTTTGGACAATGCTATTGATTTGCCTGAAGACCGGTCTAAGTTTAAGAGCTTAAGTACATCGTTTTCACTTTTTTTACCTGTTAATCCCTGTGTTTCCATCGTCGTCAACGGGCTTTTTGCGAGATTTTTATAAAATCGCTTTTTATGTTGCGAAATTGAGTGTTTGCGCTCAGATATCACTGGCTTACGAGCTCGTGTTTCCGCCGTCGCTTTTGACGGGCTGTCATTTTCAGCGTCCGCATCAACTGTGGAGCTTTGAAAGTATTTTCCTGAGGACATGGTACGACTTACAACATTTTTAAGGTGCTGGTCAGCCTGCTTGCATCCTGTTAGGAATGTATGTACCAATTGAAGATTATGTATGCAATTAGTGCATATTTGGTCAGGTAACCCGTCGTCTGATTTCACCTAAATATAATGATATAATAATATCGTTTAATTTAAAATTGTGTATATCTTACAACAACGCCAGCATATTTTTGCAGATGAATCGCTACATTGATATCCTTGTACAGTGGCTGTAGTTGGGAACTATTATCGGCTGTACAAGTGCGGCACATGGTCCACTTTATGCAAATTTCCATCCTTAAAACTTCACCAAACCAATTCTAATGCTATTAAAACAGAGAACCTTTTGCGCCACAGCGAGGCTTTGCAATTATCATGGCGATTAAAAACATGTTTTCACTGCAATTCAAACGCGCGTTTAAGTAAGAAAATCGTAAATTTATTTTAAAAATTAATACTTTCAGTTAGAGTGTACGTTCTTACGCCAATAATTATTGAAACTTAGATTATTTTTTACTTTTTTATTATTACTCTTTCCGCATTTTCAATAGTTGGGAAACATTTGTCAGACCGAAAGTGTGTCGATTAATAAAATAATTAAGACATTTAAAAAAATTGTTTCTATTAGCTTATCGGTTTGACAACTGAAAGTACAGATTATTTAACCACAAATTAAGAAAGAATATAACAAATATTTATAATCGCTTCCACATCTTGACATCAAAATCCAAAATACAAACAATAGGGATAAAAAAACATTCGACTATCGCCGTTCACAATAAAATTTTTTTCTTGGCAAATAATACTAAAAATAACAATATACAGTATTTCTATAAATACTTCGGCCACACTTATCTACAATCAACAAAAAAAAAAAAAACGGGAGAAGCTGCAAATAAATTAAAGAGCCTTATTATCAAATTGTTATTATTATTGTTGAGTTTTGCAAACATATCAAATCATGCCAGAGTACATGATATGCCGGATATGTTTAACCGAAGATATGAATATTGATACCATGACACCACTGTACGACGACCAGGACGTTCAATGTCCGCTGGTTCGCAAAATTGAAGAAATCGGAAGCATTAAGGTACGACATCACCTATTCTAAGAAATTGCAATAACGTGTAATCATTCCAATAATAAGCTGCCACCCCTGGATGACATGCCAAGCCTTCTCTGCTGCAACTGTGTCGGCAGCCTTACCAGCGCATATAAATTCCGGGAGTTGTGCCAGGAAAGCGAACGAACCTTTGCCAGTAGTGTTGTGAAGGTATAGCCTCTAAAAAGCAATTTATGTAAATATCCTTAATTTATTATGGTTTTTTGAGTTTTTTAAGGCTGAATTAAAATTGGAACCTAACGACGACCCTACACAAATGGAAAGCGATACTGTTGAGTATATTTACGAGGCTACCAATGAGTTTATTGATCCCGATGAGGATATTGAATTCGATGCCATGTTGGAAGAGCGCTTGGAGGACACTATTGAGGAGACAGAGACTGAAGCGCACTTTAATGATTTTGAGGGCACCGGCGAACTGGATGATGATAACTTATTGATGGCTGCCAGTGACAGTGATTACGATCCCAGTGAACGCTTGCGCAAGCCAAAAGTACGCAAAACGAGACATATAAAACGTGGAAGAGGTCGGCCTAGAAATTCGACGCATTCGGTAATAAGGCCAACAAATGATACTGCTGCAAGCAAATCCAATGAGGAACCCACTACAAACATTATGTGTGAAATATGTGGTAATATCTATTCAAAGCGTGCCGCCCTCAACATTCACATGCGTCGTCACATGGCCGAGAAACCCTTTGAATGCGAGTAAGTTTAATGGAAAGATGATAAAAAATTTAATTTTAATTTTTATAATATATAGAAAGTAAATCCACATGTAAAAGTGCTAGGTGATTTAAAAAAAAAAAACAAAAAATATTTTAACAACTTTACAAAAAGGGTATTATAATTTTGTCTATCTTGATGAAACTCGGCACAGATGAAGATTGATAATGTATATAGTTATTATGTCAAAATCAGCCCGATCGGACCATTATATCGTATAGCTATGGAGGAAAAATCGAAGACACTTAATTTTCATGAAAAGTGTTTGTATAATTATAAAGAAATTTTTCAAAATAAAATAACCAATCCAAGTTTGATTAAAATCGGTATATCGATGCTTATTTACGATTTGGATAATCTGACTAAAATCGAACCACTATATCTTGTAGCTCCCATAGGACAATCGGTCGAAAAGTGCTCGTTTGAAAAACTTTCTTTTTAAGATATCAAAACCAAAGTTGACTTTCAAAATTTTCTTAGGAGACCATTGCAAGGGTAAATAGCTTCGGCGTGCCGAAGATAGCCGTTTCTTTCTTGTTAAATTAGATTTTACGTTTTAAAGAATTCAATCGCACATTTTTTTTTTCGAGTTAATTTTCGGATTCAATCTAAAAACATTTTTTGTTTCTTTCTACCTCTAAAAATGTACACTAAAATAGTAATTTTCAATTAGACTTATTGTGATGGAACATTTCTAATTCAATGCAATATCTTCTGAACGAATAATCTTAATTAAAAATATTGGATATAAGTTAACAGAATATTTTTATTAACTTTTCAAAAGGTGGAGGCAATTCAAATCTTCTATTCTAATAAATAATAACAATAACTTATAAATATAGAAATTTAATGTGTATATATTTTTTTGCAGAATCTGTGCTAAAACTTTTGCTGGTCCGTCAGAACTAAATCGTCACATACGTGTGCATACAGGCGAAAAACCATTTACTTGCAAATACTGTTCCCGATCATTTGCAGATCGCAGTTCAAATATACGCCACGAAAGGTGCTACTGGCTAAGGCAATGATTTAGCAGATATTACTAACAGTATTATATTTTTTGCAGAACTCATACAAACGAGCGTCCATTTTCCTGTTTAACTTGTGGCAAGTCCTTCTCATATTCAAATGTCTTAAAAAATCACATGCTGACGCATACAGGCGAAAAACCCTTCCTGTACGTATATTTATGCATTAAGTGAAGTATCACAAGTTTACAAATTACATATTTTTTACTTCAGATAGTATAAGTAAAAGCGTATCCATTAAATATTTGACTTTAATTTCATTTACATGAAATTCTAGTTTAAATAAAAAGATAACATTTTATTTAACAAAATCATTTTAGATGTACGCCTTGCAATAAAACATTCTCCCGCAAACACCAGCTGGAGCAACATACTGGTACTATGACCCATCAGCAAACTGTGAGAGCTCTACAGACAAACGAAATGGTTTCACAAACGGAGATTTATTAATTATTCGTGATGCAAAAAATCAATTGTATATTATAAATGTAAATAAAAAAAGTACAAATTTAATAAGTAGCGTTTATCCTCAGCTTAGTAGGTTGACCAACTTTGAGTTCTGAGCCTTCACTTTGTGCCTAAGACAACTCATGTGGGCATTTAGATGGTCGAGTCTGTGGAACCGCATGTCACAGATGGTACAGCTGTAAAAGAGAATATATGTAAAGAAAAATGTCTTATCCAATTTTAAGATAAGAAAGAAACTATTATCTTCGGTGTGCCAAAGCTATATAGTCTTGCGAGTCTTTAAAAAAATTAAATTTCGACCGATTGTTATTTGATACAGTAGTCCGATCAAGGCAATTTTGACTGCAGTTGAAATAAAAATGTGTGTAAAGTGTCATTAAAATAAGTTAAAAACTGACACTAATTTGCGTAGAAACATAACGCTACGCATTTTGTGACAAAATTATAATAACCTTTTTGCAAGTATAAAAAAGAAAGATTGCACACCCTTGCAGATATTTTAATTAATAGCTTCTTGGAAATCTTTACAAACAAAAACTACAGCGTCCATGTTTTAAAATATCGTTAGGACTAAGAATAGTTTAATAACAGACAGGAAAACAAAGATATATGACTCAGTTTGTCGGGCTAATTAAAAATATTGTTACAAAATTTGAATCTTAATTACAAAAATATAAAATAAGAGCCCTTACTGATGAAAGCGCGACAATGATTTATGTATTAATCGATGCTTGCTCAGACAACTAGAGCTAAAGAAGCTTTTGCCACATTCGGCACATTGAAAAGGGCGACTATTGATGTGGCGCCTTTCATGTTGACGAGCTGTTCCAAGATCTGAAAATGTACTGGGACAATATTTGCAAGTGTGCGGACGCTCCCCAGTATGTTTGCGAACGTGACGGATGAGCTCCTTATGGGTAGTAAAACGTTTTCGACAATAGCTATAAGAGTTTAGAAGTCAGCAGTTAGGATGAGCCATTAGATGGCTCACAATTATCATATCATACTTGCACATGAAATTTTTGATGCCTGAATGTCGCAGCCTATGCTCTCGAAAATTGCCTATATTGTTTATAGACTTCCCGCAATCATCACAAACGAATGGTCCAATATTCTTACTAGCTTTGGCGCTTTTGCTCGCTTCTTGAACATCTTTTACTTCGTTTTTTGGATCTAAAGGTGCCATCTCATCCTCAACCGGTTCGGTCTTTACCTCAAATAGAATAACTTGTGCATCCTGGACAGATTCTGCGTCGTACTTGTTAATAGATTCTTCAGTGGTTGTAAAAAAATATTCAATTTGTGAATCAATGTCGTCCTTAATATTGTGCGTCACAGTCGTAATCTCCGGCGAATCATCAAATTCATCCCACCCTAACGCATTATCGCAATCTTGTGTTATTTCTGTTTTACACAAAACTTCCCCTGAATTTTCTTTTTCAATAAACTGCTTTTGAGAGATAAAACAACGTTGGCGAAATTCAATGGCACATTCCAAGTCTGTAAAACAGGAGTTACACATATTCCTTGGCCTACCCTTCAAGTTTCTGATCTATTAATGTGAAGAATTATTTCTTTTAAAAGAAAGATATCGTAGGTGCTTCATACAACCTGTAGGCCAGTAATCGAATGAATTTGTCGTATTAGGTGCTCATTTTTTTCATCAAATAGGTCTACCAAAACTGTTGAGGGTTTAAAGTGGTCCAAACAAATCCGGCATTCCTTCTCCTGCATTTTGTGGGTTTATTACCTGACGTATATACGTAAAAACCACAGTGAAATTAGGACTTAAGTTTATATTTATCGTTAATTGGAATTAGAATTTAAAGTTTGAAAATACATATATGTATGTTGTGTATTGTTTTACAATATTTATTCCACAATTTGTATACTTCATCTTCTTCTTCTCCAAAAGATATTCGCGGCATAACGAACATTTACTCGCTTATAAACAGCTGTTTCGCTAGTAATAAAAAAATTTATTTTCAAAACCCTATGTTTCTTATATCTTAGATTTTACATTCAGATTATGCCTAATTCTAATGTTTAAGAAATGACGCTTCAATGTCGTACTTGCGGAGGCGAAATTTACAATATGAAGGCCAAGAATCTCTTTGACGCTGATAATTTAGAAATCCTGTCAAACATTAAAATGGTAGTTGGATCCACGGTAATTGTAACTATGCATGTTGAATCAATTAACAATTCTAAGAATTTTATTTACTCTTACAGCTAGTTAGCGATTCAATGCTACCATGCCACATATGCGCATGCTGTCTGCTTGATTTGAAACAAGCCATATTCCACATAAAAGTATTCCGTGATCGCTGCATCAAGACTCAAAAGAAATTGCTGAACCGCGACTACATTGATCCATTCTCATCCGAAGCAGACTCACAATTTGATAAGTCTAACATTAATAATATAAAGCAGGGATCTGATATTGATAATGACGCATTTACCATAAAAAGCGAAAATGTAGAGAATGATTTTGATGACGTGGAAGATGAATTTATTGAATTTCAGGAGGACGGCGCTATTGACATAGTTACTAATTTGGCTGAAGATTCTGCTCAAGATGCAGATTCCTTGATTAAGAGCGTGCGTAACGAAATGCGCAGCATATGCGAATTTAGCAGCGATAGCGGAGAAACCATTGATGAGTTTCAGGAGCTCTCGAACAATGATTTTTGTCAAAATGACAATTACGAGAACAAAAGAACATTTACGAGTGTTAACAAAATCAGTTCCATGAATACGACTGACATACCAAATAAATTTACACAATCAAATAAGAGAAGTAGAAATGACGCTCATGGACATAACAGCAATTCATCTAAAAAAGGCACTAAAACCTACATCAGCTGGAAGAATCTGACAGACGAGGAAATCGTTGAACGCAAGCGACAGCAACGTCGACGCGACTGCATATGTGATCAGTGTGGCAGACATTTTACTGACCAAAGCAACTTCAAATTGCATCTACTGCGGCACACAGGGGTCAAGAACTTTAAGTGCAAGCACTGCAGTAAACCGTTCTACACCGATCATTTGTTGCAGCTGCATGAGCGGATCGTGCATCAAGGCGAGCGACCATATGCCTGCAAATACTGCAATAAAACTTTTCATAATAGCACAACACGTGTAATTCACGAACGGTGAGTGTTGCTTGATTAACCATTTTGATGACTCTTTTATGGTAAACTCTAAATTCATATTCAGTTCCCACACTAATGTCCGTCCTTATTCGTGCGAATATTGTAATAAAAAATTTATTTCTGCGTCCGGTCTTAAAAGGCATGACTTAACTCATAATGGCGTACGAAAGTTTCAGTAAGTATTTTCAATTTATATGATGTGAGGCACCTAGTAAAATTTGTTATTCTTCTAGCTGCACCACATGCGACAAAACATTTCAAAGGAATTCCCACTTGAAGGCTCACTTACGTTCTAAAATGCATACCACAAGAGAATCAAACATATATTATTTGAGTGAATAAATAAATGGCCCATCGGCTTGAATATTGTGCTGTTCCTGTGACCGTTTGTGCAAAACAGATAAAAACAAGTATTTTTGCTATAGTCTAGTATAACCGACTACGTTACACCCTGTACACAGTCCGAGATCCACAAACACATATAATGTCATATGCACACACATTGTATCTGACTGTGACTGATTTTGTTTGCATGAACAACTGTTTTCCTTAATAAACTCTGAGTTTATTATCCTATCTGAAACCTACATACCAAAATTTAGTCTTTTTGGCTCTTGTAGTCTCAGAAATCTGTGTGTGCAGACCGATGGTCACACGTAAAGGGCTTGATCAACTCGGCTATTGATCCTGATCAAGAATATATATATTTATATACACAGTTTTATGACCTTTTGTACCCATTATTTTTATGTGGGTACAAGTATAAACCATTTGATTTAAAGACCAGGCTTAGCAGATCTTAGTAACTTAACGGCGGCACAATTCGAACAGCATCTTTGGACAAGTCTTCCGCCTGACAAAAGGCAGTTTTCGGGGTCAACGCTGTCTTCGGATAGTTTGAGCTAATAATTCTAAAGTTACTGATTATGGTAAGATGAGTACGATTGACAGTAACCGAAATCTCACTTTAAAATATTCCTTAATCAATTTTCTGTACGACGTGAGTGTGCTAAATCTTAACTATTTACAATATTTAAAATTAATTCACTAAAAATACAAAATAAAAAATTATTTATTATTATTTACAGTGTTTTTATTATAACTAAAGTACAATAATAGTTCTAGTAGAGCACTGGAACCAACCGGTGGTTTACGAAGAAAATCAAAATCATGACAAATCCTGCTGTCATACGTGGGTATGTTTAGATAAGGGTTCCAATATAGACAACGAAAAGAAAATTAAGAATCGATTTTGGACGTATTTCCGTTGCTGTTGGAATTTTAGGCTGTGAGGGGACCACACACGATGAGTAACATGTAATAGGAAAGCCACAAATTATATAAAGGGAAAGTTAAGCAAACCACCAGACGAATTTGAATCTATTTATATTCAATTATGATTTGGATCTATTTGCAGTAAGGCTTGCAAGAAAGTTTTTTTTTCTGCATTAAATATTCATGTGTGATGTTTGTGATCTTTGGTTCCTTCGTGCTGGAAACCTAACGCAGCATATTAACTCTACAAATCATATAACTGCGGAAAAAACAAAAGAACTCAATTAAAAGAAAGGAAGACGTTAAACATGAACACATAATCATAAAATTATGTTGTTTTAGCATATATTTATGAATTGACTTCAGCATTTACGTTATAGATTGAGTTTTCGACGTTTTCATATTTTTGCGTTTTTTGCAGATTATCCTTATGAATTTTACTAAACTTATGGGAATATAAATTATACTTGTATCTAAAGTAAGCGTCACAAATGTCACACCTGCAAAAAAAATTGTATATTTGTATTGTGTGTTGCTCAAATCAATAACTAATATTCTAACCTATAAGGACGTTCACCGGTGTGAATTAGGCAATGCTCTTTAAGCTTGCTGCGGTCGTAAAATCCCTTAAGACATATGTCGCATTCGAAAGGACGAATTTTATTGTGACTTCTTTCATGTGTCCTTCTCAATTGTGGATTTGAAAAGCTCATATCGCAGAATTTGCATTTAAAAGGTGTGGCGCCAGTGTGCTCATTAATATGTCCATTAAGTGCATACTTTGTCGCGTAGCTTTTGTTGCACTGAATGCAAAAGTGAGGAGAAGTATATTCGGTTGGCTGTTGCTGCTTTTTCACATTCGTTTGGACACGTGGATATGCACTGTGAATATTTCTGAAAGTACGATATGTTAAGTCTGGTATTAGCTCAATTTAATATGTATAGTATTGCCCTACTTTTCGTGTAGATATCGCGTACTGGATGAATTAAATGATTTATTACAATAATTGCAGCCAAAGGGTAATTCGCCTTTGTGGTGCACACGTATATGAATATTTCGCAAATATGCATCATAGAATTCCTTGGGGCATTCGGGACATTTATAATTCTTTTTGCGTGTATGACGCAACATATGCATTGATAAATTAGCGCTCAAGCGAAATGATGCACCGCACTGATCACACACATGATTGAAGGGCATAGCCTTAATCCTTTCACGTTGCATGCGATTCTTTTCCTCTCTAGTGCGTTTTAAATGTTGACGTTTTGGTTCTTGAGGCTTTCGCTTTCTTTGCCTTACAGGCTTTGGTATTGAAAGCAAGGCAATATTTTTTGAATCTATTACCTGAACCATTTGTTGTTTTGAGGAACTGAACCACGGCTCAATTTTAGTTGATTGACCTATTTTATCTTCTGATTTATTTATTGATATAATGTCCTCATGTCTATCTTTGTCGCTGGGCGGTCGTGCTCCTGCATCCTGAGTAGAGCAATATTCTGCGTGATCTTTGATTACAGTGGAAAGTGGACGATGTTCCCCTGCCAGGTGAAGCTCTGTTTGTATACATATTTCTCGAAATTCAAAGGCTGTCTGCAAGTCGCTAACGCAGATTGAGCACATGAACGGTGATATTCCGTCCTTGCATTGAATCTGAAATGCAAATATTTGAAAATTATATGGTAACTATGGATACTCTTACTAGTACACTTTAATAGGGGAGGTTTCTTATTTCATGATTTAAGACCCAGCAGCCTTATCAAAGTAACACATTATTATTTTTACATATAATAACTCACCGAAATTCCGGTAATAACTTCAATCTGGTATAACATTAAAGTATTTTGGTTGTCACTGAGATCTTTGGCTTTTCCATCAACAACGAAAAATCGGCAACAAGTGCGGCACTTCTGTCCCAATATTGTTTTATTTCTGTTTGTTCTTCTGCATAAATCTACGTCCGTCTGTTCGTCAGCTAGGGGATCATTCTCAATTGATGTGAGTGTGTTGGGAAAAAAGGCATTGCCAGTGGCATTTACGAAATCGGGAACTGAGACCATGCCTATATTCCTGACAATATTCGGAACAAAAATAATTGAATCTGGTGCTTTTAGCGCTGCTGCTTTCGATCTCGTATCGTTCTTGTTAATGCATACGACTGCGTCTGGTAAAAGGTAAATTTAATATAATTATTTGCATGTTTCAGTGTATACGAAAGATAACACAAACCCAATTGAAATTGTGATCCTGCTTGAATGTTTTCCTCTTTAAAATGCTCATTATGAATGACGGTCTTAAGTTAAAATTGTTAAACGTCTTGCCGGAGCCAGGTGACAGTGTGATCCCAAAGTAGATGACAAGAGGAAACAAATATATTGGAAGATTGATTGTTTTACTTTTTAATTGTTATTACCTTTGTTGGTACAGCATTGGGCATCAGGTATCTGCGTTTAGTAGCTTGGTTTTTATTTGTTGTTACCTTCCAATCGCTCGGCTTAAAGTGGTTTTCACATATGCGTGCATTTTCTTTAAACTCGAGCCCCGCAGTTTTTTCCCAAATTGTTTTTCTCTCCAAGTCCTTGGGAACGCGTACAAGTCTTACAGTACTTCCCACAAATGACTTATGGCAAATCGCACACCACGTTGACATATTTAAATATTTTGTAATAATAATAATCTCAACAAATGATAGCAGCAAACCATAATCCCAATAACTTGCTTTAGCAGAAAAAACAAAGTTTTCCCTGCAAATCCTACTAGTCAGTTCAAATGTCATATAATAACGTTTGTTCCTTGAATTCTGAGTGAGCTTGCTCTTATAAATTCTTTATTAAAACATTATGATGCGTGGTTTGTGATACATAATATTTAACAATTTACATTAATAAAACCTAAGTTCTTACAAGACAAAATTCTCAGTGAGATTTAAAATATCGACACTACAAAATTAATCGATACATTGAAAGACTCATATTACTCCAAATTCAACAATAAAAACGTGATTTATAGATGCTAGAAAAGCAACAAAAAAAAAACAAACAAAAAAAAAATATATATATATATATATATATATATTTATATATATATATATATATATAAAGAGCACAATTTATGCCTTTGTATATAAACATATTTATACCTTTGTGTATAAACATACAAAATTATGAACACTTAATTTATGAGGTATGTATAAACAGTTCGAAGTACTTAGCTTGGAACCGCTCAATTATTTCTACATTAGATTTTTTGGCTGTACCTCAAAGTGGAATTCCATAAGTTCAAATAGGCTTAATTATATTAGTATATACAAATTTCATTTAAAAAACTTAAATTGCATTAGACGTCGTTAGAAGACTGGTGGGGCCTCCATGTGAGTCGTCGATCCATTATTAATCCTAAATATTTTACATCAGTTGCGTGAGGAATAGGTTCCATGTCTCGTTGCAAAAGTAACATGTGTCGATTTTCGTCGATGACGATTTGCCTTGTGTGTTTAAATTGCAATACAATTTCTTATAACGATTTTAACTATGCAGCATTTGACAATTCCGATATCTTTTTAAGCTTTCTTCAATTACTTCGGTTTTGTCAGATCGGGATGAAATTTGGACATACAGACTGACGAGCTGCGATAGATAGACTTTGCTATTATTATTTATCAAAAATATATATAATTTACATGTTCGAAAATGTCTTTATTCGTTTGTTACACAGTTTTGCATAGCTTAATTACCTAAATTTACAAATGTTTAATGGGTACAGCGTGTAAAAAAGTTTTCAACGGTTATTATCCGTATGCGCAACATTTTATGCGACGATATATCGATGATTGATCATATATCAATTTCGAAATATTATCGAAATATTATAATGTCATCTTAATTTTTGTAATCCAAATCCCACATAAATATGTACGTCCAAAAACTCAAATTGAAATCTTTTCAGGAATCCCCAGATTGTTTTATCATATTAAAAATATATATTTATCGATTTATAAATTTTAACATTAGTATCGAAGTTATTCAGTCCATTAAATTTTTATAAAAATGGAAAATTTTTGCCGTACATGTGGAAAAGCGGTGAATACAAACATGTGTATCAACATTTTTTCTTCCACGGGTCGCCGACTTTTAGACAGCGTGCGCACAATTGCAAATTGCTGGGTGCTTAAGCTACAAATCCAAGCGAGTTAAACACTCACATCTATTTTATTTCAGGTCGAAAATGTAGCCGGTTTTCCCAGATATTTGTGCGAGAACTGCCAGGCGTTACTTCATAAGATCAACTCCTTTCAAAAGCGGTGTACAAAAATTGAGGCCTTCATCGCAAAACGTAAAACGAAATTTAACAGAAGCAAAGATATTTTACCCGCAAAGTTCCTTCAAGCTAAGATTCCTGATCCGCTTCGAATTGAAGGCCCAAAACTTGCGGATGTTGATATTAAGGTGGAGTCACGAATGCATCTCAAACAAATTGACGATGGCATTGAAGATCAGATTCACGCAGAAATCGATCAAATGAATGGATGCTATTACGATGGTCAGGCAGACTTTCATAACTATGCCAATGACGCAATGACGGAGCTACCCGCAGATGCCTTTCCTGCATCTCAACCCAAATCTGGTGAACCGCATATTGAAAGCGCAAACAAAAAATTTAAAAATGGAAATCGCAAGTATACGATGCGAGTAGGAAAAAGAACAATGTACATAAAGATAACCGATGATAAACAGCCGAAACGCATTGTGGATCGCGACAGGCAGTGGGCTTCGGCGCGACCCTGCATCTGCGAGCATTGTGGTCGCCAGTTCAAAGACGGCAGCAATCTCAATGTTCACCTACTGCGGCATGCTGGTACTAAAAATTACGAGTGCAAGGAATGCAACGAGAAATGCTACACATTGCATCTGCTGCGACGCCATCAGCTTAAGCACACGGAAGGTCCCTACGAGTGTACCTTCTGTGGTCTACAATACAGTACGAACAGCTCGCGCGTGCGGCACGAACGGTGAGTTACAGCAATGCCACAAATTATGTAAAGGGACAGTTTAGCAACCAACAGGCGAATTATAATCTATTTATATTCTATTATCATTTTAATCTTTTGCAGTGAGGCTTGCAAGAAAGGTCGAGCGCCGCAGTCAAAAACGGAACTCATCAAGCGAGGCGAACGCACCTTTCAGTAAGTATTATTTGTCCGAATTTCTTATTTTTAATGCATTAAATATTCATATCCAAAGCTGTGATGTTTGTGATCTTTGGTTCCTTCGTGCTGGAAACCTAACGCAGCACATTAACTCTACAAATCACATTACCAATGAGCGCAGAAAAAACAAAAGGACCCTATTAAAACAAAGGAAGACGATAAACATAGACGCAAGATCATAAAATTCTCTTGTCTTAGCATATATTTATGAATTGACTTCAGCATTTACGTTGTACATTAAATAACTAAAATTGTTTATATAAAAGTATACAATTATACTCGCTTAAATTGAGTTTTCGACATTTTCATCTTTTTGCGTTTTTTGCAGATTATCCTTATGAATTTTACTAAACTGATGGGAATATAAATTATACTTGTATCTAAAGTAAGCGTCACAAATGTCACACCTGCAAACAGAAATTGTATATTTGTATTGTGTGTTTCTCAAATCAATAACTAATATTCTTACCTATAAGGACGTTCACCTGTGTGAATTAGGCAATGCTCTTTAAGCTTGCTGCGGTCGTAAAATCCCTTAAGACATATATCGCATTCGAAAGGACGCTTTTTATCGTGCTTTGTTTCATGTCTCTTTTTCAATTGTGGATTTGAAAAGCTCATATCGCAGAATTTGCATTTAAAAGGTGTGGCGCCAATATGCTCGTTAATATGTCCATTAAGCGCATTTTTTGTGGCGTAGCTTTTGTCGCACTGAGTACAATAGTGACGGGAAGTGTATTCAGTTTGTTGTTGCTGCTTTTTAACGTTTCTTTGGACACGTGGAGATGCACCGTGAATATTTCTGAAAATACAATCTGTAAAGTTTAGTATTATCTCAATTTATTATGCACAGTATTGACCTACTTTTCGTGCAGATACCGCGTAGTAGATGAATTAAATGCTTTATTACAATAATTGCAGCCAAAGGGTAATTCGCCTTTGTGGCGCACACGTATATGAATATTTCGCATATATGCATCATAGAATTCCTTGGGGCATTCGGGACATTTATAGTTCTTTTTGCGTGTATGTCGCAACATGTGAATTGATAAATTCCAGCTCAAGCGAAACGATGCGCCACACTGATCGCACACATGGTTGAGTGGCATCGCTTTGATCTGTTCACGTCGTAAACGATTCTTTTCCTCTAAAGTGCGTTTTGGAGGTTTAGGTTTCGGCACCCTAGGCTTTCGGTTTTTTTGTTTAACCCGTTTTGGCATTGAAATCAAGGCATTATTATTTGATTCTGGTGCGGATGAACGTATTGTCTGAACCATATGTTGTGTTGCGGTACTGGACCACGGCTCAGTTTTAGTTGTTTGACCAATTTTATTTTCTGAATTATTTACTGATATAAAATCTTCTTCTCCCTCCTTGTCCCTGGACGATTGTGCTTCTGCATCCTGTGTAGAGAAAAATTCTGTTTCATCTTCTTTGATTACAGTAGAAAGTGACGGATGTTCTTGTTCTCCTGCTAGGTGAAGCTCTGTTCGTATACAGATTTCTCGAAATTCAATAGCTGTCCGCAAGTCGTTAACGCAGATTGAGCACATGAACGGTGAAATTCCGTTCTGGCATTGAATCTGAAAGCCAAATATTTGCAAATAAAATTACACTAGTTTACAAATTTTTTTTTAATCGAGGGAGCTGGGCTCTCTTATACTCTTTTTGATGTATTTTTGGTTGATTTCAAAAATGCAAACCATTTTTTCTTCAAAAAATGGATTTTTAGAAAACCGCGAATAGCTATTTTTTGGCAGTCTTTCGAATAATTTATTCATATCTACAATACATCAGATATTATTAGATCTTAAAGCACATTTCGCATTTCAATAGATAATTGTATCCCCTTTCTAACGGTATGCCGTTTATACGGATCAAATAAGAATTAAAGCCATTACAAACTCTGAAAGTTTAAAATTGTGAATTTTTTTTTGCATTTTTGAAAAATTACTGAATTTCAATTGCTCTTTAAAAAATTAAAAAAATTCGCTTAAATACTTTTTAAAATTTAATATGTTAGATAATTCTGTTCCGAATCATTTAAGTATACATTTGTCCAAATCGGTCAATAAATGTGGTAGTTATTCAGCAATTTGTAAAAACACTCTAGAAAAAATTCACCTTGTTCATCACTTTTCCAGCCATATTTGACGAAAATTTACAATTTAAGAGAGAAAACAGTGATGCGTTGGTATATAAAAAGAAAAAATTTTGCATATTGTCTACGGAAAAATTAACCAGAAAATATTCGATAAAGATACACCAATATTCAGGATAATGATTCTCTCAAAATAAAGCAAACAATCCATTCAAATCGGCGTTATAGCTAAAGTTTCTAGTCAGTTGGAACTTCTCATCTTTTAATACTGAAATAGTGACGAACAAGGTGAATTTTTTCTTGGGTGTTTTTACTTATTGCTGAATAACAAGTACATGTATTTGGTCAAATGTATACTTAAATTATTTGTCAAAGAATTATCTAACTTAAATCTTAAAAAGTATTTAAACGAATTTTTTAAATTTTTAAAAGACCAATTGAAATTCAACAAATTTTCAAAAATGCCAACAAAGTTCAAATTTTTCAACTTTGAGAGAATGTAGTTTTTGTAATTCTTATTCAATCCTCATAAACGGCATACCATTAGAAAGGAAATACAATAATCTATTGGGTAAAATTATTTAAGATCAAATAAGATCTTATGTAGATATGAACAAATAAGTTGAAAGACTGCCAAAAAACTAGCTATTTGCGGTTTTCTCGAAAAACATTCTTTGAAAAAATGAATGGTTTGAATTTTTTAAATCAGCGCTCAAAAATACATCAAGAGTAGTCTATGAGAGCCCAGCTCCTTTTTTGCTGTAAACTAGTGTTATATAAGATGAATACTCATTTCATTAAAACAAAACACACAAACCTTAAATTAGAAGGACCTATCAATACGGAATATTTTTTTGTTTTTTGATGATTGAAAAGCCGTCAGCCATATCAAAATACTATCCAATGAGCACTTACCAAAATTCCGGTAATTACTGCAATGTGATATAACATTACTGCGTTTTGCTCGTCACTGAGATCTTTAGCTTTTCCATCAATAACAAAAGGTCGGCAACAAGTGCGGCATTTCTTCTGATCCGAAACTATTTTAACTTTGTTTATTTTGCACAAGTTGACATCCGTCTTTTCCTCAGCTAATGGATCGTTCTCACATGATGTAGGTGTTGTTGGAAGAAAGGCATTGCCAGTGGCACTTACGAAATCGGGAACAGGGACAATGGCTGTATTTCTGACTATGTTTGGAACAACAACGGGTGCATTTTGCGCTGCCACTTTCGATCTCGTATCGTTCTTATTAATACCTACGACTGCGTCTGGTAAAAGATAAAAATAATCCAATTATTTCGATGTTTGGGTAAATACACAGGATTATACAAACCCAATTGAAATTGTGATCCTTCTTGAATGTTTTCCTCTTTAAAATGCTCATTATAAATGACGGTCTTAAGTTAAAATTGGAACACGTCATGCCGAAACCAGGTACCAGGGTGATCCCAAAATAAATGCCAAGATCGTCAGTTTTATGAGCAAAATAAATATACTGGAAGATTGTATGCTGTACTATTCATGTGTTGTTATTACCTTTTTCGGTATAGCATTGGGCATTAGAAGTCTTCGCTTAGCTGCCTGGTTCTTATTTGTTGTCCATTTCCAATCACTTGGCTCAAAATGCTTTTCACATATTCTGCAGTTATCACCAAAAGTAAAATCGGTGGACTCCTCCCATAATCTCTTTTTTTCCGGATCTTTGGGAACACGAAATACTTTAATGTTTTCTCCGACAATTGACTTACGGCAAATTGCACAGTAAGGCATTTTCAAATTAGCAATAAGTTTCAGATAGTTACAAAACCATAAAACCTTCAATTATAATAAAATATAGAAATATTGTAATAGCACCAAAAAATTGTTGTGCATCAAACACTCACCTTATAAATATCGTTTCATGAATTTTAATTAGTAACTAAAATATAATATCACTGGCTTGTGTGACGTCAGTTATATAATTACACGGTGACTTAATGTTATGGGTTAAGCCTTTTACCTTTTACATTTTATACAATTTTATTTTTATTTAGCCATTATATATCAGACCAACAGCCAGGGCTGGCAAGCCTATACATTTTCAGCAAGAAAATTATCGATATACGATTACGATTCACGATATAGAGACTCGTATGACTCCCATCAATAAAAAAAGAGTATATAGACACGCCGTCCCATATAAGGAAAATGGATACCCCGAAATTTCATCATAGGTCCATTTTGCACTTCGGGTTTCGTCGGGTGTTTCTTACGCTCTTGTCACGTGAAAAAAACTCAAAATACCATAGCGGACCTTTAATGGTGGAGACAGAGAGAGTGAGAGAGCAGCTTGTGGGCAGACGGGGGCATTCATTTTCAAGTACATTGAGCGAAAAAGTTGTGTACATTCGATCGACACAATAAGCGTTGATGCGCCAAGACACAATATAAACCACCCAAATTACTGAAACTTACCCAATGGTCTTAACGCTGGATTCCACACCATCCAGTACCACGGAGAAAGATCGGTCCGTTAAAAGCTACGCACTATCCAAAATAGTTGAGGCGGCAATAAGGGCTTGATTTTGCTGAGAAGACCATTATGCCAAACTCTATCGAAAGCCTGTCTTATATCCAGAAATGCCGCAACCACGTACTCTTTGGCCTCAAATCCCTCAAGGCTGAACTTTACTACCCTATTCAATTGTTCTGGTGTTCAATGGGACTTTCTAAAACCAAATTGAAAAGGCGGTATTCTCCGTTTAAACGTTTCTACAGACAAAAGGCGCGTCAGTAGGCAACGCTCAAAGAGTTTCGAAATCGTGGGCAACAAGCTTATTGGTCTGTACGAGTCCAAAGAGGAAGGGCTCTTTCCAGTGTTATGAATCATACAAATTCTCGCCTTCTTCCATTGGGTTGGAATATGCCTCAGCACTACTTTTACCGGCATAGCCTTAAGTGTTACGTTGTCCA
>JAWNNH010000728.1:0-257845 GCA_035043045.1 Hirtodrosophila alboralis | reverse complement strand
TTGGTTTTTCCTTATTTTTTTTTTTTTTCGTGGCATTTTGTCGACTCATCTGGCAGTCGCTCTGCTTGCCCCATAACTCAGACACTTTAAAATGCAACACATGGCGGGCATTTGCAGCGATGTTTTTCTTCATTTTATACCCTTAAAAGTGGATGTTATGAGTGTGTCATGATAGATGTAACGGAAGTAAAGTTATATCTAAATACATATTTGATCAGCCCCAAGTTCATCCGTCTCTAATTTTAATTTAATTAAACTAGTTTTCCAGCTTAAGAGTTTGAAGCGATCATAAAATCAGCAATTCCGAGTTGTATTATTAGGTAAAATCTAATATTGAATTTTTGAATAAACTTAAATTTTTCCTTTCTTCAATTTTCACAGTATTAAATCTCTGCAAGGGTATTGCGTGTTTGTTTACTTGAAGCTAGCTTTTCATTTTCAGTTTTTTTCCTATAGTTTTCCTTTCAGTTTGCACATTCACAAAGTGTGAGTCTATCCCTGGGTTCCTTTAACCGTTTGCCTGTTATTTGCAGCCATTTGCTACAATATCCTTTCTGGCACTTGCAACAGAGTTCTTCGTCTTTTTTTTTTTTGCCTGCTTCTTTGAAAACACATATCTCTGTTGAGTATCTGAGTGTAAGTATCTTACTCAGTAAATCTGCGTGTGTGTGTGTGTGCATGTCTCT
This sequence comes from Hirtodrosophila alboralis, assembly GCA_035043045.1. Lineage (NCBI taxonomy): Eukaryota > Metazoa > Arthropoda > Insecta > Diptera > Drosophilidae > Hirtodrosophila > Hirtodrosophila alboralis. The sequence goes on along the minus strand of JAWNNH010000728.1, from coordinate 257,159 downwards.
GCCCTGTCTATTTTTATCCCTGCTCGGGCGCTCGTTCACATTATCACCCGGCGCACAAACAGCGTACTGGATTTTGTCGTAATTGCGTATGGAGAGCTCGTCGTCAGTCAGAGCAGCCGTCAGCTCAGCTCTTTAATAAAGTTCAGTTTTTTTTCTTTTCTTTTTCCAGAGTTCTTTATGTTGTCTTTCATTTAGCCTTTTGCTACCTCCGTGTGTTTTGTTTCTTTTTTTTGCCCCCCATTCCGTGCTGTTGAGATTTGAGAGCGGTCACCCCATGCTGCGTATTCCACTGTGGGCAACTGGCCTGAGTACCGACCCGGACACGGACACGAACACGGACCCGGGCCAGGCCACAGTCAGTCAGGCAGTCAGCTCTATCTAAAATTAGACTCCAGACATTTGAGGAACTTTGTAGGAGCTCCACTCATTAAGGTCCAATGGCAATGGCAATGGCAACGCCATACGGCCTAGCATATTAATATGTGTGGCATTAATGCGTAGTAAATGAGATGGCATGGATATATGTATGTTGCCATGATCACATACACTTCTCTCTCAACATATGTATTTACATTTGTTTAGGCGTGCGGTTTTATAAAGCGCTTAGGAGCTCCCAAAAGGGTGTATAAATATAGAGCTTAAAATAGGCATAATAGCACTTATGAGCACTGAGCATATATAAATGTATCTAAAGGGAAATGCATGTTCATTGAGTTGTCTGGCAAGAGTTTAAACACTCATAAAAAACATGTGCTAACTAAAGAGTTGAAGTCAATTTTAAATAAGCTGTATAATACCTGAATTTCATTATGTTGTGTTGACATGATACATACCTAAAAGAGAAGAAAAGAAGAGAATAAGTTTAAGCATATTTATTTTACAGCTGAGTTTAAGAATTTAAATAGCTATAAAAGTAAACAAAATTGAGTTTTTCCATTAACAAATAATTTCAGTTTTCCTTTTTATTCTTTAACTTACAGGAAAAAACTTTTAAACTGAATGTTTCTAGGGTTTTCGTAGATAAAATCTAGTTTCAAAATATATACAATTTCTCGCAAAAAATATGAAAATACGACTTTAAAATCTGATTTTATACGATTGATCTGACAACATTAAAAAATTGACAATCTAATTCAGAAATAAATATTGTTATATTCCGAATTTTATGTAAATGAAAATTGATTCGATAAATTGTGTAGATTTTGCCAAGTTAAGTAATTAGGAATAATAATATCAACTATATATTATTAACAATATTTCACTAATTTACAAATTCTCACATTTTATTTAATTGTTGCCAAGGTTTTGATAGTTAGCTTACAATATTTAAATTTAATTAAAAACTTTATTAATTTAAATGCAATTTATAATTTTTCCCACATCAGAGCAAAATAATGGCAACATTCATTTACCCCGTGGGTATTAGAAAACAATTAAAAACTTTTGGCATACGTGATTGTTGCAAATTATATTCCGTGCCACAACTGAAAAATTAGTAAAAAAAAAATTATATTTCATATTTTTGTGACTAATTATTGCCAGTTTTTGTTCTTAGCCACAACTTGCATGACAAATTTATGAATAGAAGTTATTATGCGCATATTTAGTGGTAACCAAATAGTAAATGCAGTTTAATTTATGAATACAATTCGAAACAAAAGCAAAAACCATTGGATAACTATATAATGACAAATTAAAATAAATGCGCTTCTATTCAGAAAATCAAAACTATTTAAAAAGTCAGCCGCATTAGCTTGCAACAACAATACGTTTAATTATTATAAAATAAAATAGGTTTCGGGAAAAGCAATTGGTAAATTCTATTCAGTCAACAAAACAAATGTGTGATAAAATTTAAAAAATGGAAAAATATTTAAGCATTTTTAGCAAGTGTTTGTACGACTACAAGACACTCTGCAATAAGATCAAATATTTCTAAACACATCAGAATCAGGCGAGTAGAAAATATAGAGTATATTTTAATTGTAAAATGCATATGGAATGATTTTAAATTTGGCCTAATTGCAAAGAGTTTTATTGACTTTGTAATGCTCTGTTAGTTGATTAGATATCGAAAATTAATTCATTTATGTGCTGATCCCTTGTTATACAGGTGGCAGAATTCTTGGGGAAGTCTTTGAAATTTTTGAATAAATATTTGCCAACTCTAATTTTCAAATTGACTGACTTAATATTAGCTGATCAGAAATGCAAATTATTTATAAATGATTTGAAGATTTCCCATTCTGTCCCTAACCATATTTTCTACATGCAGCAACTAAATAAAAGTGTATTAAAATATGCATAAATAGCATAACATTTTATAGCACATGCCATATAAACAGGCTTTGTGTACAAGCGATTAAAAAGTCCAGAATTATTTAATGTATGCTTAAATTAAAGCATAAATTGTTTAGCAAATGTTTCAATTACACAAAAACAAGAGAGAGAAAATTGCGTTGACAGAGCAGCTGCTTCCGCTTAATACGTGAACAAGAGAACTTATGAGGAGAGAGAGAAATATATGTACAGAGAGAAAGAGAGAGAGGTAGGGAAAAAACACAAACATTCTCTGTATTATGTACGTATCTCGCCAGCCCAGGCTAAGGCCCAGTCCCAGTCCAGACAATTTTAATCAGTCTAAATTGACACTGGGGGTCAAATTCATTAAGATAGAAATATTTCGCTTGTTTCGTTATTGTTTCTGGCAGCACTCAGAATTGCGTCGTCAGGGCGTTGGCTCTTTACGATGCCATTTCAAAATCAACATAAATTTTTTCAAAAATAGATAAGCTGCAGGCATTTTCCATTAGCATTTCAAATGCGCCATGTGCAAGTCTTGTGTGTACCTAGGCCCATGTAATTATTGTTTTCCCGGGAAAATTCCAATACAACAGGAAATGCTGAGGCCTAGAAACCAAAACCAAAAACCAAAATCCAAAATCAAAACCAAATTAACAAAGCGACTGAGATTACATTTTGAGCATGAGAGTGAAATAGAGATACAAAATGTTTGAAGGCACGCGAAAATTTATAAATAACTTTTAAAGTAAATGACGCGCAGAGTGTGCGGGGTATGAAGGGAGAGGTTGTTGATACGCACCGTCAGGATATGCGTGACTAGCATGGAAATTAAACAGAAATATATATAGAAGAAATATATATATATATATACAAGTATTTGAGTGTTCAGTGTCAAACGAGGCGATTGCTACGTCGTCATTGTAAATGTGGCAATCCGAAGGCGCCTCGCCATACTACAAAACAGCTCAGTAAAATACATAAATAAATGTAATGGCTTTTTGCAACAACAGCAACAAGAAAGCGTTGAACAAAAAAATCAGTAACATTTATTTTATTTATTTTGTGGGTCTTGGCTTGGGGCGTGGCTAAATGGCAAATGCTGTGTATTATTTTGATATCCAAAGCGCTGACTTAACAAAGATGTATCGCAAGAAATGACATGTGTGTGTGTAAGTGTGTGTGTGTAGGCGTTAATGAAGTACACATGTGTTTGTGCACATGAAGTATAATGGAAACAGATGCTTCTAAGTAAGCAGATGCGGAAATGCTTAGAGCCTTCAAAAATGTTCTTGATGTAGACATACTCAAATAGAAAACATTTTTTTCCTTTTTTGAGGCAATTTACATAATATTACAGTCTGGAATTTAGATAGATCCAGCAGAGAGCAAACTGCTATGTGGGTAAAAATTGGAAAGAATGATGAAGGATGGACTCTGGATTTATAGATTGTCAGTTAAAAGCAAAGTTACGTTTATTTCCCATCAATATGTTTAAATTAAAACTAAATTTGTTTAAATTTATGAAACTAACTTTAGAATAAATAGTATATTAATTATCTTTAATAATTTTAACAAATTAGAGAGGAGGAGGCACTGTGACAAGTCGATATATTGTGCTTAGGGTTCCCTAATAAGGAAGAGCAGTGCATCTTCCGACGAAGCCTTGATGTGTTATGGAGAGACAAACTCCCTACCCAAGAGCTTCTTCCTGTCCCACTTGAAAGCTGGACATTCAAACAAAATGTTTATAGTCTTTACTTCATCATCCAAGCAGAGTATGAACTGAACAAAATCTATAAAATTTTAAGTTCTTAAGCATTTACTACAACATTATTAAAATAATAATAGAAATATAGATAATACATAGTCTACATAAAACATACTCATTCTAGGATTTGTTGCTTATTATCTCTGTACTGATTATGTCAGTCTCAAAAAACCTGTTCGAGATTCCATTAGAATTTTAAATAAACCTTATTACCTCTGTTCTTATCTGTATTCTGTAATAACGCTCCTAAAATCCTTCAATCTATTGTAAACTCTCTAACAATAATGTTAATAATATTTAACAGCAACAGAAAATGTTAATTATTCTGTGATTAATAATTCTACAGTCAGCTGTTAAGGCGATTTATAAAATAAAAATTAAATACTATACAAAAGAATCTTTACAAAGAACCTGATAAAGCTATTAAATAAAATAAAAATTCTTTTCAAACAAGTTACAATATACAAATGACATTTGAATTATATAGAGAACAAGGTTAATTCAATATAAGAAAAGATTCAAGTCGCGTCTTTATACATTTTACTTACTTATTATAATGCAAATTGTCATTGAGGTTGCAACGAAATATTAAAATATAATATAAATTTGAAAAAGCAAGCAAAGCTTAACTCGGCTTTAATTTAACTGAAATATTATTATAATTTATGCAAAATTGTATACCAGTCACTGCTACTGACATACTTAACTGATTTCAAGCGTTTTAATAATACTTCGTGGCAATTGAAGTTAATATGCAGTAAAATAAATTCATATAATTGGCATTATAAATTCCAGACGAGAACAGATATCACAAATTTCCACAGCCCACAGCCAAACGATCAACGAGAATTGCCTAAATTGCCCCTTTATTAGTTTTTTCACACACACTAAAAAAACAAAAAAAAAAACAAAATAAAAACGCTAAGGAAACAAAATAAAAGAATTTTTTTGTTGTTGTTCCACGATGGTAAACAACAACAAATTACTTGGTAGTTGAAAGGTTTGCGTGTTAGGCGCACATTAAAATGCTTGCCAGGACACACGGACAATAACAAAAACAAGCAAAAAACAAGGACAACGCCAACAACAACAACAACCAGAAATGAGGCAAACAAAAAAAAAAGTTGTGGCTACTTTTAGTTTTCGCTTTTGTTTGGGAACAGTCCATTGAAATAATCTCATACTTGACAGCCACACAGACCATGATGTTGTTGTAGTTCCTGCTGACCAATTTCTTCTTCCTTCTTTTTTTTCTTTTTTTTTTTTCTTTTTTTCTTAGCCAACTTTAATATTAGGCTCATTATTATTTCGCTTTCGTTGCGCTCACAGAGAATTGAGTGGTTCGTTGCCTAGATGGATATATGTGAGATCCTGGTGCTTTTTAGCCCTCATCAAATCGTTTTTGATTGTAAGCAGCAAGAACAACAACAGCAGCTCCTCATTGAAGCTGAAATTAAGTGCCCCGTTTTGGGCTATCATTAAAACCTGTATCCTGCGGGCGCGCCTCATAAATATCGCCAGCATATTGATGGCTATCTGGCACGCAACCGATTTACTGGCAACAACAATTGTAACATACATTATTAGCTTCAAAGATAATTTGATAAGTGTTTGGATGCCTGCAGGATGTGGCTACTGTTTCCTTGTATGAACAGATTCAAGGCTACCGTATAAAAGTTGATTAAATCTCAACTTTAAATTATGTTATGTATCAAAGTTCGAAACCTGAATTATTTTTCCAGGAAATTCATTTTGCATAACATTAAAATAATAAATAATTTTTTCTATTTACCTACATTTTTATTTTTCTTAATTTAATTTGATTTAATTTATCATTTTGCATTTTACAAAATCTATAGTAAAATCTCAAGCCAGCTGACAACCCTAGGCAGGCAGTCTCACTGGAAACTTACCAAATAGTTGGCAGCGTTTAAAAGTTCGAAAAATTCAATCTTTTCAGCTTCTGTGATATTTACGATTTTAACTAGAGATTTTAAAAACCAGCCAACATAAAATCTCTAGATATTTCTGTGATAGCCCTGCTAATTTTAATAATCAACTAAATTATTAAATCTACATCATTTAATTAATTTATTCATTCAAATTTAAAGTTTCTCATTGTCGACATTTAAACCCAATGAATTCTAACTTGACATCAGAGACTTTAGATGCTGAATTTGCATCTACATAGAACAATTCCATTATGCACTATTATTTAACCTTTTGACAGCGGTATTTTCATGCTCCTTGTGTACCAGGTCTTCTGTATATCTAGTATTAACTCATCTAACTTTTATGCACAGGCAAAATGCCACAGTGTTCATTATATAACATGCAGAAAGCTCTGGTCAGATATATATACACACACACACACTCAGCTGTCAGAACGAGCCTTAAACAAATGACACAAGTGCGTGTGTGTGCCTTTGAAATGTTCGTTTCTAAGCTCCCTCTTACCCCTCTTACCCTCTCTCACCCCTCTCCTATATCAAGCAATCATTTGGTTTGCTATCAACGCCAGCGTCATTTGCATGCACAGAAGCAACCAAAAACAAATGTTCAAATCATAGAATCGACTATCGAAGTAGAGGACGGGGTTTTTGTGCTGCCTGCGGGGTAGAGAAGAGGTTGTTTTTAGCATGTGTTGTTGCTGCCTCGGCTGTGTTTATTGAATACGCAACAACATTGAAAATAACAATAAAATATAGCATTGCAGACAGAAACACACGAAACACTGCCAAAGCGAGCATAATTAACATGCAAAACATACAACGATTATTGAGAATGCTTTGTGAGCAAACAGTAGGCGGAAGGGGAGACAGCAGAGGGGAAGTTATTTCCATGTATTGCAGCTGTGTTCATGAAGACGTAGAATCTTGATGAAATTGTTTACATAGCCCATATGAAGTGGCCAAAGGACTAAAAGCCATAGGCCAATGACAGAGAAACAGTTGATTAAAAAATACAATTTAAAGGCAACCATAAGTTGCCAAAAAAAATAAAGACAAGAGAGGAAAGATAGGCCTAACGAGTGCCTGACTGAAAGATACCTATTATGCTAGACTGTGGTGCTAATAAAATATAGAAATATTTTTATACTACACATAATAAACTGTTAAATAAATTTTTTATAAAGTTCAATATATAAAGATGACAAGCAGAAGTATTCATATGTAACAAGATCAAAAAGATTTAAAGAATCAGAGTCAGTGGCCAATAACAAAGAGGAAGTTGATTAAAAAATAAGATTAAAAGACAATTTAAAGTATCAAAAATACAACAACAAAAATAAAGAAATAAGAAAAGAAATAATATCTTGCTTGACTGAAAGATACTTTATATCCGGAACTGTTGTCATTATAAAATATATTGAAGTACATAATAGTGCCAATAATTATATTTTTAATAGATTCTTTGACAATATTGATCAATTTTCTTTAAACTAACAGGATTTAAATAGAATCCCGGGAAAGCAGTCTTGGGTATAAAAATTGGAGAAAACAAATATCAAGAAAATATTTAACTTTAACAAATTCTTTGCTACCCCTTTCTGTCAATTTTTAATGGCTACAGGGTATATAATAAAAACTGCAGCACATGATGCAACGACAGCGTGGTGGCAAGGAGTGTAGTGGAGTGAAGATTGCACCCAGAGGTGAGTATTTATGTGTGCTGCGTGCGGTTGTTTTTTTCCAGAGTTCACTGGAGGGAGCAATGCCAAAAAAAAAAGCCAATTTAACGCTTGAATACAATTTTCAATTTAAAGTTTTGCGCTTTCTTATAGCGCAGCACTCTCGTTCAGTTCTCTTTCATCGCAACTTGTTACGTTTTTAGTTGTGCTTTTATATGCCACAATCCCCTTCCAAACCTCCCACCCTACCCGCATACTATACGCTACGGGCAGCATACGGCCGTAAAGCAACGAAAAAGGATGTAGCAAGGGGTTGGGGGGTGTCTCAAAATCCATCAGCAGAGCTGAAGAAAAAAAAGCGCCTTAAAAAGCTCGCATAAAAGTTGACTTTGATTAAAGTTCGAACTTAAGGCACAAAGTACACACACACACACACTCACAATGATACAGCCAAGGATATACATAAACACTTAGGGCTTCTATCAATGTGCTGACGAAGAGAGGAGCGAGGGGCGGGTGGGGATTGCCAGCTAGAAGCCAAAAGCCAAGTCAATGTAACTGAGGCTATAAGTGAGCCAAAGCTGATTGAAATGATTGAGGCGAAATGGTGCGATATCAACTACCAAGAAAGAGAAAAAAGGAGAATCACAGGGAAAGGAGGAGCGTTGTGGGTTAGGGTATCAAGAAGTGGGTGGAATTCTAACACAACTAAGTGCGTGTTGTTGTTGTTTGTGTTGTTGGTGCTGATGTTGTTGTGTGTCAACACACGATGCGCAGTTTGTATATTGCAACATCAACTTGATGGCAAGTGGAAATTTGTTTTAAGCAAGATGAGACACAGCTAAAAATGGTTATAAAGTGTAGAATTAAATGAACGATAGATCTAAAGTAGGTTTACTTTGACTTGAAAGTATTTAAAAGATAAAACAAGCTTAAAGTTTAGAAAGTTTCAACATTTTAGAACAAATCTTAGGACGCGGAAGTTATAAAACTTAATGAAGGGAACAAACGAAAATAAATTTAATAATGAAATTAATATTTGATATGTTGATAAAAATTAATTTAAAATATATTCAAAGAAATTGGTCTCTTAAACTTAACTAAGAAACTCATCTGTTTACCTAGCTGTTAAATTTAATGCCAACTTGTATTTCAAATATTTAAAGAGCTCTTTTAACTGTGAAATTCCAAACCTTATCTATCGGTTTCTTATATAAAAAACACAATTCTTAATATCAAATTAAAGAGTCAGTCAAATAAATATACATTTTTTTCAAACTCATGAACAATTTTGCTATACCATTCATTAATTCTTCAATTTTCAAATTAAAAACTGGTTAAATGAATTGTTATATAACAAGTGATGTTTGCTTGAAAACATTTAAAATATTTATACCCCAACACACACACCCACAAATACAAATACACATGTTGCAATTGTTATAATCAATTTCTACTTAGCACTACATCAATCTTTGACATTCCCCCAGTTGCCAGATCCATCTATTCGAAGCTGTCATTTGTTACATACCTGCAAATAGAAAGAAGACAAATTGTATTGAGTACACACACATTGATCAAAACATTAAAATTATGATGTTTAATCAATTGTTTGGATATTTATACACAGTTGGGGAAGGCAGGCAGGTTTTTAAACAAATTTAAAAAAATGAAACTTTGATTTTGGTCTAGTACAATGGAAGTACTTGAAACTCGTTAGACGCTACCACAAATGCGATGAGTTGTTAGTTTTTTTTTTACTTTTTTTTCTTATTTTTTAATGAGCAACGAACGTTGATCACAACACTTGAGCTTTGAGTCGCTATTATGATCTTTTTGGCCAAGCATAAGCTGTTAACAAAAAAAAATTATAATTAAATGGCCAAAAAAAAAAAAAAAAATTGCTGGTAACTGCGGAATATATGCGTTGTCTGCTTTTGTAATTTCATAATATTATTTTTTGTTGAAACGTGCTTTATCGTTGCTTAACTTGCTGTGCACTAATGACTGGGAGAATCATCAGCGTTTGGCCCATTGACCAACTCGCAGACTCTAAAACCGAAGGTCAGCCCAAATGCAGCTCATCTTTCCGCTCAGTTGGTTTGATTTTTATGACTACAAAGTTGACTGTTTCATTACAACAGAGAGCACAAAAAAAAAGAGCAAGTGTCTATGGAAAGTTTTTCATTTAGCAAATTGTTTTTTTTTTCCCTTTCCTTGCTGCCTTTTTCAAATGAGTTTTCAATGCGTCACGCACAACGCAGCAAACAAAGTTTTTTTTTACTATTTTTTAGTTTTTCCTATTTGTTTTTTGGTCAAGGGTCAATCAATGCCTGGGCTCAAAATTGATTCCTTTTCAAATGTGAACGATGACAACATTTTTTTTGGAATAGTCTTTTCGAATGTCCAGTGCATGAGGCAATTTTAATTAAAAAATTGTTTGTACCAGAAGCTGCCCTGACTGCCCTGCCTAGACAGCAGTTGTTTACAATCAAATTAAAGTTGTCTGTCTTTTACAAACACATACGTATACACGAAAAAAGTTGACGATAATAATTTAGCAACTCTTCACTCCTCATTCCTGACAGTTCACTCTATAGAATCCTTGGCACGTCTCCTGTAGTCGCTTCATTGTTGCAGTTTTTCATACAAGCACGCGACATTTTCATTTGAATTTTATGCCCAAGAGCACAACGTTGAGCTCTCGGTGTGAGGTTTACAAAAGTAACGCATACGCCCAGTTCACACATACCACAAACACACACACACACACACACATACACTCCGTTTGCACACATCTTGTTTTCATTTCCGTCAGCTACAATTGACGCTGCTCAACTTAACCTCATTCGTCCTGCTGCCACTGTTTGTTGCAGTTGTTTTTCTTATTGTTGTTGTTGTTGTTGTTGTGGCATTTTCATTTGCATATCCAACAACCTCTCGGAGTGTCCTCGCACAGTTCTCTCTTTTGGGGTTTTTAACTTTTGCCAGGCCATGGCACCTTCACTTGTTCTTACCACCCAGAAAAGGAAGCACACACAACTTTTACATAAGTTTTGGCAACGCACTGCAGAACATTTACAATTTAGATACACCATCTTAGCTAGAGAGTATTATTCAGAGATTCTATTCAACAAATTTATCTGGTAGTTGAAAGCAACTAAATAATATATGAACTTTTCATTTAAAATCTACAATTATTTGAGAAATTTATTTATTTTTTAGAGAATAAAACGAAACACATTTAAAAGCTAAAAATACTGATAAATTTCAATAGTTTTATGAATAAAAAATTACTGAAAATACAAAAAATCAAAATCAAGTTTTATTAAATTAACATTTTTCATTCATATAACAATTTCTAACTGTCTCATAATAGATTTCAATGTTGCTGTGGGCTTAATTGTTCAATCTCCTAAAATCTAATAGCTTTCCTAGAAATGCTTTTTGCCCAGTTTCAATTTACCAAAAAAATTTATCTATTTCCTGACTTTTTCAATCTACTTCATACTTATATGAGATTCTTTTCTAATCTTCATGCCTTATGTGCATTATGCCATTTAGTAGATGGGATAATAAACAATATCTATGCTGTGCAGTTAACCAAGAGCATTCCGGGTTTCGTATGAGATTTGTATCATATTTTAAGCCCCTTTTATTGTAGTTCATATATATATCTCTTTATATATATCTCTTGCCACCGTTGGGCAAGTCGTCGCACAAAATTAAAAATAATATTCGCCAGTGCGCAGCCTTTATTTTGTGGAGGGTGAAAGGAAGTGGGGCACAGCAAGCAGCTGCCTGTATTCCACTTTGCTAACTGACATGATAAAGTGTTGCCTTGGCTTGCTTTTAGGCTCTCCAGCTTGCCAGCCAGCCAGTCAGCCAGCCAGCCTGTCTGCATTGTCACGTTTCGGAGCGTAAGCCAAAGACTAGGACAAGCGCAGGACAGGCCACTTGTTTCTTATCAAATGAAAGTATATAAATTGATGCTGGCATCTCTTTAGCCCAACTTGGGGGTTTTTACAAGTTTTCCAGCTGCTGCACAGACACTATATTTGGCGCAAACAATTTGCAGTCGGCTGCAGCAGCGCTGCTAATTGCACGGCAAGAGACTTCAACCAAATCTGCCAGGACACAAAAGGCAGGACACAGGACATATAATCAACATGGCAGTTAGCTCGATGCACAAGCATTCATGCAGTCATTGTTTTCAACGCGTTTTCACCTGCAAATTTGCGACTGTTTCGTGTGTGCATAATTACAAAAAGTGTTGCATGCCAACAAGCGCAACACACACATGCACACTCGCATATATATACACTTGCAAACAAAATGGCTGGCAGCTCATCTTTGTCCGCGTCTGGCACTTGCTGATGACGCATACGTCATGTTGCACGCAGCAAAGTCGCGACTTCGGCTGACGTTGCAACAACGCTGACTGCATATATTTCTTGTAATTAAAATCACATTGAAGCAGCAGCCAACTGGCGTTTGGGGCAAGAGGCAGCCAGACTTTGCCTTTGAGGCAAGGCAACAAACTTGTTGACTGGTGTACACACGCCCTTACATATAAGTATATACAAACTGTATGTATATATTTGTATATGTGTGTTTTGTCGTAATTAAACTAAATTAAGAACTCTCTTGGCATTAAAATGAGATTTACGCTTCAGCAGCAAAAACACAGTAACATGAAGAAAGAAAGCAACAACAACAATAACAAACTTGGGCAACTGTCATTTCAAATGAAAATTTTGTATAGCTTGCTCCAACCATGCTTAATTAATTTCTAAAGCCCCAAAAATAAGTGGGGAAGGCGTTAACTTGGCTGAAAAGTTTTCATCTCTTTCTTTCTCAAGGAACCCCTACCCTTCCCTTATTGTTTTGCCTGTGTCAATTGTGACAGGCAGAAATTGTATGCGAAAATTGAGTCATTTTTGCGTGCCAGCAGCGACTCTCTGCCAAAAGATTTGCTATTTCCCATAAAACTTTGCTCCAAGAGGGCTGTTCCTTGACTACCAAGCCAATATAAGTGTCATAAGTAAGCGTACGCTAGGAGCTTATTAAAAATTTAGGTCATTTTTGATGAATGTGTCAATCAAAAGGAACTCCAAAGTTAAATATATTGGCGAATATTCAATTAATTAATGAAGAAGTGTATATCACTGCGATTCCTATGAAAAATACTTGTTCAAACAGGTGTAATTAAATCAGCTATTAGAATTTTAACTTAAGTTGAATTTAAACAAAATTATTTTTCAACTAAATTGTTATTATGACAAAAGTAAAGATGCAAAATTCTAGTTCGTTATGTTGGCTTTCATGAAAAAATATTAGCTTTTTGGTTTTGAAAAAAACCTAACAACTAACAATTTTGTGGCGCGGCTTTAAACTTAATCACGCCAAGTTTTTAAACTCTTTTAAGCTATTTTATTTCTTATCCAGCAAATCATTTAAGTGCGAAAAATATAGAAAGGTAACTATAATTTAAAACGAAAGACAATTTAAGTTAATTGTGTTCATTGAAATATTTCAAAGCTTAAAAGATTTCTGAATTTAAAAATTGGCTTTTAACTTTAGGCTTGATTTGATTAAGCTTTTGAAAATCACTTTTATTTAAAGCAGCGGTAAGCTGTGCTCTTTTCGCTCTTTGTGTTATGTTCAGGTAAGCAGTGGCGCCCAAGCAGTGCGCCATAAGCAGTGTGCCAATCGATAGCGAGCTCACAAAAAACAAAATACAAGCAGTGCTCGATTTTCAGTTCGACCTAACAACGACTTGTATACTGAGGTAAAAAAAAAAGATAATTTTTTTTTTATTATTATTTTTTCCATGCGGTAGATTATAATATAATCGTTCTGGCTTATTGGAAAATAATTTTTGTTAAGGGTTCATTTCAATTTTATTTTTTGCTCGCACATTTTTGTTTTTAATGTTGCAGTAAATATCGCGCCCATTGATAATTTTAACTTAATGCAAGAAACTCAATTTAAGAAATTTTAAATGCCTTCAAGCCTTTCCATATACAATAAATACTTGACAATTTAAAATGCCAAAAGTTACATATCCCATATTTATACTTTGCTTGTGGTCTAATACCTTAACTACAGTAATATTTAACTGACCAAACAGCCCTCTTAAAATTCACAAAACTTGCGCATTTCAATTAAAACAAACCACCAGCCCAGTCGAAAAAAAATAAAAATAAAAAAAAAAATGTCAGCTTACTTTGCTTTCAATTAAAATACACACACACACATAGACAACAAAACGAAATGAAATCGCTTTTGTTGTATGGCGAATGGCCAGCAGAAGTTTTGTTCGACTTTGATGGTCATGTGCAAAGTTTTTCTAGCCCAACACACACACACACACACACACACACACACATACACACACACACCTAGAGAGTCAGAAACACTTGCAACACAGGCGCCTGCGCGTATGCAATAAGAAATTTGCATATTATTTGCATATGCATGAGGCAACAAAATAATACAAAACGTTTGCTTTAAGATTTACAAAACGATTCAAGATTTGGGATTTTGGTTGGGAGTTTGTAGATTTTTAATGAAAGACGCAATTATGCAAAGAGCCAAGTAATTAGTGAAGAAAGACGCAACTCACAAGGATTCACCAAGTTGGCCCAAAAATATTGCAAAGACTTTTCAGTCTGTATTATTTATGGTTTATTGCATTTTTATGCCTTAATTTTTGGGTATTAAATGCGCGGCAAGACAGCGGAAACAATGCCAGAAATGATGACAACGACGGCTGTGGAAGTTGGCAGCGCCAAATGTGAATTTTATACATCCCCCAAAAGGTGGCAAACAGACAGGGAGGCAGGCAAAGGAAAGCGCGGAAAACCCGCTGTCGGAAGTGAAGCAAAAACCGCAATGAGAATTTACCATATATATATATTTGAATATATATATATCATTTATGTTGGAGAGCGAACTGTAACAAACGATGATGAAACGGCCACAAATCTCCCCTACAGACCGCACAGTGGCAGCTAAAAAACTTCAGCTACTTCCAGCCTCTCAAGGCAATTGTTTAGCGCAAAATGCGCATTTAATTCGCTTTTATGTTGCGCCTCATTCGCAAATCGAGCGAAATGTTGGGAGTTTGGAATCGGGATAAATGCAAATGCGGCAAACAGAAAATATTATTATAATATGGTAAATATGAAATGCGGCGACGTTCAACAAAAAGTTTTTTTTTCCAACACTGTTGTGCGCGCAAACAAAATTTATGCATTCCAATTATGAAACGTGCAAAAATAAACTTCAAATGAAAAAATACTGAACGACGGAAGGAAGTTTGGGACGCCGTTTTGGTGCCAGGAAATGCACTCGAAAAACTTCTGTGGGCCAGTAAAATAAAATGAAATAAAAAATTATATATATATGTATAATATGTATAATGGAAATTAATTAAACGAGCAAATGATTTTATGCACTTTCCTCTCTCTCTTCCCCTCTTCCATTTATTGCCTAGTGAATATTCAAACACAATTTGCTGATTTTTCGAGCTCACTCAATTGCAGCCTTTTGTTGCACAGTTACCCCTATTGCCATTCTCACCTGCTCAACAAACTGACCTGGCAAATACGCAAACCGAAGGTTAAACAGCAGCAGCCACAGTCAGGATATTGCCGTTGCCAAACTAACTTTGACTAGCCTGCCAAATGCACTCTATAAAAAAAAAAAAAACTAAGAATGATCAAGGAAAGTGTGATTGACTCGGAGCTACCCTAAAGTTCAATTTTGTAGTCAAAAAAAAATCTATTACTCTTAACCAAGTGGCATAGACGTGGCAGACATGGCATATTGTTATGTTCAGGGCAAAATCGATGTTAATCACAATTTTAATCGTTTTTATGTTTAGGGATTAGTTAAGTACCTTTAAAATAAATTTTTTTATTAAATAAATATATAGTCTAAATGTTCGTATTCAAAATTTTAACCTAGATATCAAAAACTGTGCACAATTTGCATTTTATTAAAAATGGAGAGCCCGTACCTAATATTCTGTTAAATTCACAAATAACTTTGTCCCTATTCAATCGATTTATATGAAGAATGTCTCTAAATGTTCTCTTAAATATTTTCGCTTTGAAATTTGATTTATTTCTTAGATAAACCGTCGATTAAAAAGATTTCTAAGCATATTCAGCTTATTTTGTTTATTGACGCTAATCAAAAATGTTTCGGAATTACTTTTTAATGCCTGTTACATGCATTTAAATAACATCTTTTCGAACATTTTACAGGGTGTTTAATATAAACCAAATAAAAAGTTGAACCGGGGTTTCATTTCAATTGCTTTTTTTTTGGCGATTTATTTTGTTTAGCTTGATTGAATAGCAGCAGGCAAAAACTTTTGAGCTACCAGGGCTGCACACACAACACACACACACACAAACACACTGCTGGGGTGTCATATGGCGCCGAAAAATATGCAATAAAATTTATTTACACACAGTCAGACAACAACTGTTCTGTCGCATATGTTGTGCAACATTTCCGTTTCCGTCTGTTATACCAAAAATATTCATACAAATAAAACATAAACTTTGCCAGCAAAAAAAAAGAACGAACTAAAGCGAAAAGAAAATTGAGTGTGAAGTACTACAAAAAAGAAGAAGAAGAGTATCACAAAAAAAGATGACAAAGTTTGCACTTTAACAAGAAAATAATCAAATAAATTATCATAAAATGTTGAAAAACCGTTTTGTTTTGGCCGGAAGTCACGTACTGTCTGCTAAAGCCCCAGCCACATGTGTGTGTGTGTGTGTAAGCGAGACAGTTAGCGATTCTGTCTCGTGCACTTTATTAACTTTTGCTAAAAAGTCGTAAAAAAGGGGGCGAGACGCTGTTTTAAATTATGGCCAAGTGGCTAAATTATGGGAATGTCGCGTAAGCGTCGGCCCAAAACGAGAAAATAGACACAAGAAAGATAAATGCTTTTCATGTGTAAATTATAATTGGAAAACAGTTTCAGTTCTAGAAATGGATAAACGGAAAAATAGAGTTAGCCCAGCTTTAAGAATAATAAGATAAGAAGTAAAAAGACACTTGATGACAAAAGATCAAAAGAGTTTAAAAGATAGAAAATGTAATAAAGAAATATATTAACTAAGAGCTTAAGTGCTTAAAAGATTGATCTATGATATGTATACTATCTATCCAGCTAATCAATTTGTTGAATAAGATAAAAGGAAAGAGATTTTTTTTAAAAAGTAAAACTAAATATATAAGAAGAGTTCAACTCCCAAAAATTCTTGTATTCCTTTAGTAAATTGTTCATTGAAGGCGCTTATTAGATTAATTAGATTTAGATAACAATATAAACAACTGATATTTATAATAATTTCGCTTATTTTCCAAGTTCTAAGCCATAAAATTCTAGTAATAATGAAAACAAATTAAATTGAAAAACCTATAAAAAGTTATGCCATAGCGATAACTGTTAATAAAGTGTGAATTGAAACCGAAAAGAAAAAAAGAAGTGAAATAAAAATAATATTAAATGTGAAAAACTTCACCAGAGGTGGATAAAAATTTAACCAATGTTTTAAAAACTGTGGATTCATATTTATATTTAAAAGTGTATATATATAGAAACCATCAACTTGCTAACAATTTAAGCTTATTCACAAGTAACTAAGGATAGCCAGAGACACAGACACAATTCCCACACACATACACACACTCAGACAACAACAAGCTCCTGGCAAGCCATCAAGCTGACAATCATAACAGGTCCTTAGGCTGCCTCAGACGAGCACAGGACTCGGTGCTTTGAGGCAACCCAGCCAGGACATACCGACCAGACCAGGCAATATTATCGTCCGGGCTATGACGTTTCTGGTTAGATAAGGGTGACAAAAATATGTATTAAGTGCATGGACAGACGACGAGCCGTTGGACAGACTATCAAAAGGTATAAAAAGCGAACAAATGACGCCGACAACAACAAAGAAATGAAATGAAATCCTTTCACACACACACACATACAAAACTGGACCCTATATATAGAGAGAATGTACATATATAGTTGTGAGGGAGAATGAAGTGCCAGTACTGTTGAAGTGACAGGGCGTGCCACGGGGGGGTGTAGAGGCCAAGGGGCATGACAGTATGAGTGCCATAGAGGCAACAACAAGTTGACACTTTTATGAGGCACTTAAATGACACAAACCCAAAGCAAGCATGACCATATGAGCCTCCTCATAGAGGACACTGCCAACCTGCAACGCTACAGATTGACATGCAAACAATTGTGCATAGAGGCGATTGGACGGGGTTACGGGGCGGGGCGGGGCGGGGTCACACAGAGCAACAATTGCAATTGTCCAAGCTCAGCTAATGCCAAAATAAAAAATGAGACTACAATAGCCACTAACAATGGCAACTCAATGTCCTGTCCTAGCCAGGACACAGCGCACAAATATTTGAGTTGCATAACAAAAGGCAACTAATTTTTTGTTGCTTTTTGTTATTATTATTGTTGTAGAGAGAGAGCTAAATAAATAATTGAAACAGGCACTTCCGCTTTGGTGCTCAGTACCAGAAGGCAGCGGGGCAGCGGGCAGCAGGCTGTAGACAGCGACGCAACGTCAGCGCTACGTCAGAGCGATCCATCAATTGGAAAAACAGAAGAACATCACAGAGTCCCATTGAGTCAGAGCAAAATCCGCCGCCTTTGTTGCCGTAAATCAGTTGCCTTGGCTTTTTGCCAAAAAATTTTATGAAAATTGAAAAGTGTAAGCTGTGAGAGCAGCAAGCCCCCTCAACCCACCCCTGGGAAGAAAAAAATTGGAATATTTTCTGACACATTTTTATCGTTGAAATTGTCAAAGAGTTTAAGCACAAGACATCGACGTCCATGTCGCCGTTGTCGCCGTCTTTTGCCATTTTGGCTCAGCCTGCTGCATTATTGACAGTTCATATCGATATGCCATACATGCTTATAAGGTATGTATATATATATATGTATATATATACTATAAAACTTATATGTATGCCAGGGTTTCAGCTGTGGCACAAACGAAATTTGAGTATGGCAGCTAAAATTGAAAAGAATTGTCTGTCGATATGTGAGGAAAATTGTGTCGCAAAAACCAAATTGTGGCTGTCAGTTTTGAAAGTACTCGTCTTAAGAGGCCTCAAAGCATATTTAAATTTGGGAATTTGTTCAAGGAAACACACACACACAATCCAAAGGCAAATGTTGAGCTGCATAATGGAAACAAATGTAAGATTTCCCCATGTAGTTCGTGGAAAAAAAAAAACCAATTCAATTTACTTTTGAAAATTTCCAAAAATAGCCAAAGCGTAAAATGTGAAAAGACTCTAGGGATGTAAATATTACTAAAGTTATTGAATTTTGTATTCATAAAATATCTACACTGAAAAAAAAATATTACCGAAGTTGAGAACATTTGTTTGTCTGTTAAGTTTCCTTTTTTTAATGCCAAGAATATTGGGCATATTTAATTGAAAAGTATTAATAAATTCCACAGTTCTGTAATAATGAGCGATTTAATTTTAATTCGAGATTATGCTCACACAAGAAATTATTTCACTTTATGTGAAAAATTCAATAAATTTTGAATTTTTTAATCAAAATGTTATACAAAAAAAAAAAAAAAAAAAATTCTTGAATTAAATATAAATACCAAAGCTGTAGTATAAATGAACTTTTTATTCATAGGGTATTATAGGGTATATAACAGACTATTGTTTACAAATTGTCTTTAACAATGTACACTTAGAATGATTATTTTTCTCAGTGTAGTGCTGATTTTTCAATTATATGTGTATTGTGAAGACCGAAAAGGTGTCTTTGAAATTGATACAAGTATTATGCAAACAAATTCTTTAAATAAATTCATGTTGACATAATTTTAATGGGAAAAAAAGCAAAGTTTTCAAATCAGATAGACACTAAAATTAGATATATATTAAACATTTTATTGACTTCATAAATGATACATTCATTTTTTAGTAAAAAAAAAAAATACAAACTTTATTTGCTATCAATTTAAATAAACAAATATGGATATAAATTGCACAAATAAATATAGAACTCAATTTGCTATAATAGAATTATGTTAAAAACTAATTTTAATGGCAAAGTTTAAAGTTTATTTAATTGCTGTCAAACTAATTTGCATTGTTGTTTTTTTATAATTAAAATAATTGTGCTGGCAAATTGTATTTATTGCATTAAAGTAACAAAACACAAATTTTCTATATAATAACATTTATTTTCTCTATGTTTAATGCCAAAAATCAAACTCAATTTTCGTACACAAATTGCAAATTGAGCATCAAAATTAATTAGATAATAATTTGGCGTGTAAAAAGTTTTTGGACATAAGCGCAAAATGCAGGCGATTGCCACGCGTCGCAAACATCGAAGCGATTTATCGTTTAAAAAGTATACCAAGTATATATATATATATATATATATGTATATATACAGATATCTGTACATATTAATATATTTTTAAAATTTGCATATGTGCAATAAATTGAAAACAACAACTACAACAATTTTAGCAACTGCAGCAACATTTTCGTGCTCTAGCAGCCTCTTAACAATTACACTCGACATTTTTATGAACGCTCTGAATGGGTTAAAACCAAAAAAAATTTGTTCATAAATAAAACTGCACTTCAGGCACGCTTCACAAGGGGGGGAGGGGTGGCGAGGAAGGCGGCAGCCTTGTGGGTGTGGTCGCTTTGTGGTTAACTCTATTCGTTTTATATGCCGCTGCTGCTGCTGCTGCTGTTCTCTCACTATAATCATATTAAATCAACGCCAGACACGGCAGCCGGCTTTAAATTTTCATTCCCAAATGGAAGCCTCCCTCTTGTTTTTTGTGGCTCAGCACAAAAAGATTTTTTTTGGAACGCATTGTTCAAAAAATAAAAACATAAAAATTAATTAAAATATGGCACATGAATCCATTAAAGTTGCAACAATGTGCTGTCAAGCAAAAAAGGAATGAACAAGCTGTCTGTGAATGCCGAAGTTGAAATACGCTTGTAAGGATGTTTAATAAAATGCTTTCAATTAAAATTATGGTAAACAATCAAGAATTTTTGATCGATCCTTCCTATGGCAGCTATATCTCCTAAAATCAAGCCAGTTTATCATATAAAAACTTAATTTTGTAGCCGATTGCTCCAATGGCAGCTATATGCTTGAGTAAAGCTATTTCTAATAAATTTAGTTACTTTATTTATTATTGGAAAGTTTTCGAATGATTTTTTATATCGCAGCTATATAATATAGTGAGTCAACCCGACCTGCTTGCCACAGCAACAGTATATATGTACCTCTGTCAAGTGTTATTAAGATAATTCTAAAACTGAACATTCTTTTTGATGATTGATCAACTATATAAATATTCAAATAATTCAAAGCCGCCTCTTTCAATGTGTTACACTTTACATGACAAATTTTTAATGCACTCAATGTTAGTGCATTAAAACTGCCTGTCATATGCTGCGTATGCTTTATAATTTGTTGAATAACAACCGCCCGCCTCTCAGTTACGTGGCTACGCGGCGTATGATCAATTTCCGTTTTCATTGAGACCTGCAATTAATCCAGTATTTCAAACGAAATTTCACGCATTTTGTTCGCATTTTTCATGGGCATTTTGCTTTTGTTTCGTGTATATATATATTTTTTTAGTATCACAAGCAATTTACTTAATTTATTTAATTGCTTCATTATGGGCAGCGGTAAAAAAAAACAACAACTAAAGAATTGTGTGTATTATGCCATAAAAATGCAGCGTTAAATTTCTAAATTGTTTACATTTGCTATTAGGCAATAATAAACAACAACAATGCGGCCCAAGCAATTTGTAGTCACAGCAATAACAACAACAACAACAACCACAATCAATGACTCGGCTTATTAGCAAACACGCCCCTCCGGAACGCCCCCTCCCTCTATTGGCACCACACACAGTACTCCGCCTTGGGTGCTAAAACTAAACTACAAAATTGCTGGCTCGCGTGTCGGGTCGTATTTTAGTGCCCTGGCTAGAAAACCCCACTCCCCCCACCAACTGACTTGTGTGGCATGAAAACTTTTGCTGCGAGTTTAATCAATAAGTTTTCCAAGGGTCTAGGACGTTCCGAATGCCCGTTGCCCGTTACCCGTTGCCCGCAGGATAAGCAGACGAGTGTCTGTGATAAGCGTTTTAATAGTAAGTTCACTTGATTATGCACACAATTTTTGATCTAAAATTATGCCAAAGTGGATTGTTATACCATTGGCCAAGGGCCATGCCAAAGCAATTTTCTCACTAAAGTTGGTTACAACTTTCTTCCACAATTTCCTGGGCCCCTAATGCAATGCAATTTAAGCCAGCTGTCAATTAATTTGACTCACTTAGAGAGCTTAGTGCAAAGTGGCAACGACAAACTCGACAGCGATTTATCTTATATGAAATGACATGGGATCATCTTAGAATTGATGTGTCTAGCCGGCTGCAAAAACTATTGTCAAGCAATTGTACGCAAAACTTTGGCTGCCAAATGAACAAAATACTTGCTACGTCTTGCCAAATTGCATTTGATTGTGTATTGTTTTTATTTTATATGTGATAATTATAGATATATATATATTGGCGCTGTTGCTTTAATTAAATTTAACAATAAAGCATACTTAACGCTTTGGCCGGGACAGATATATACTCTTATAGAAAAGTTTTTTCATACAAAACTTAGCTCAATTCAGTTATAGGATTAAGTGATTCGAATTGTACAATTTGATAATGGTATATACTCCCTAACAAAGAGTTCACATATCTGTGGTAAGCTTCATTAAGATGTGCAGTTTGATTTGCCAATTAATGCTCATCAGAAATATATATACTTTATGGCATAACTGATCTTTTCTGTTGTGCCTTCCTCGGCGATTCTCAAAATGTTGTGGAAGTGTCTGAAACAAGCAGATTTTGGTGTTCGTTCAATGATAATTCTCGGTATCAAAAATTAGATTTTTTAACTTCAAAAAATCAATTTATGTCTATTAAACACTACCACAAACAATATAATTTTGAATGAAGAAAATTATGATATTTAAACCGGTATTTTTAACGTTTTTTTTTTGACTTTGAAATTCGGGAAAATAATAATATTTCTAAAGTATGCAGAATTAAGAAATATGTGATATTTTGTGCGATATTTTTAACGATTTTTTTGACTTTAAAATTCAGGAAAACTATAATATTTCTACAGCATACAACAGCCTACTTTCTAGGAAAACTATAATACCCTCTGCAAAGAGTATAAAAAAACCTCTAGCAGCCAAAACAATTGCTCTATTTCAAACGTAAATGACGGGCAACTAATTAAATAAATTGAAATTAAACAGAAATTTTCACATTTATCAGATTTGCCAATGAACAAAGGACAATCGCTGATAGCTGCAAACGAGTAGAAAGAGGGGTAAAGATACAGATTTACAAGGTCGCGAGGCTAAGTGAGCCATGAATTTGCATTTACATTGATCGATGGTTTTCAATTGCCAGCTTTATGGCCTTGCGGTCTAAAAATAGATATTAAATGTTTAGGAAGTGATTTATTTGTGCCATCTAGCAGGCATATTGAACAGAATATGGCAAGTTAAGGATGTGGTAATGTATAATACTAAAGAATCTCAACTTAAATTGCAAGAAACATTTGTCAAGAAGGTTTAATTGTGCGCAAAAATATTTGAAAAAGCGAACACACATTTTAGACATAATCATAAATTATAAGCCGTGTTGGTTAAGCCAAAAGATATATATATCTAAACGGATTAATGAGCTTAATTTATTATTGTTATTAACAAATTTGGTTTATCTCGAATAGTAATTGAAAAAGTTTAAGGTGCTAATGAAACTGGCTGACACATAAATATATTAAATTTATCTATTAAAAAGTTTTAAAGTGTTTTGTAATAATTTTGTATTTAAATGATATTAGAAAAGATTTAAAATTTGTGTATTGAATTCCCCAATTCCCCCTTTAAAATGTTGAACTGAAACATATCAAAACTCTTATCTTTTAGATACCCATTCTCAATAAATAAGTTTTGATTTAGGTATTTTTTTTCGCTTCTTAAACTTTCATTTTAACTTCCACCTGATTGCATTTTTCATATCAAAACTTCAGAATTCATCTACCAAACACCATTTTGTTTTTTCCCTCTCTCTCTTCAAATCAAGTGCAATATAACAGCAAAAAGTATTTGCGAAATAAACATAAAAACCATTTAATCTTCAATGCATACAGTTTGAGCATTCAAACACCCTGTATGTGCCACCTTTTACTTATACAACAATCAACAATTTTACCGCGAGCAAATATTTTGGTTAAGTAAACGTTGCAATTTTTCTCTCACTCTTTCTCTCACAATATATCTCTTTCTTGCTCTCTTGATTGCTCCTCTCCATCTCCCTCGTTTTTGCCCGTCTCAATGTCTTGCGCTTTCATCTGTCGATTGCGATTCCACGTTTTGTTTGACATTCAATAGTTTTCATTTGTGTGTGGCAGCAACAACAGCAGCGTCTATGCCGCTACCTTCCCCCCTTGCAACATGCTGCGGCCCCTCTCTTTTGTTGCTCATTTAAAATTATTTTTATATATGTTGACTTCGGCTATTGTTGTTGCTGTAACTCTTGTTTGGGGTATTTTGTGGGTATTTTTATTGCATTTCGTTTTTATGCAGTTACAATGGCAATTTTGTACACCCTACATGCATTAAAAGAGAGTAAAAGGGTATAATGAAGCACTTCATATGTAAGTCGGTAGAAGAGAACATCTGTGATATACATTATATATATATTACTCTCTATATATATGTATGAAAAATCGAGACGATCTATTCTATTTGTGTTTAAGCTTGTATACAATTTTTTATACTCTTAAATCACTATCTTATAAGCTTTAAAACTTTGTGTTAATTCTCTAAAGTGCACTGCTTGCTAACGCAGCCAATAAACTGCTTGAATTGCACTGCTTGTGGGAACGAACATTCTAGAATCTAGATTATATTTTTGTAATAATTTGCATTCTTGCTAATATGTTTGCCTAAACAATTAATTGTAGAGCTGACAAATATAAATTTATATTATAGATTTTACTTATAGATTTATAGCTTTATATATTGGTAAAAAGATATTTCTGTTGATTTCACAACTGACTACAGGGTGTCTCTATGTCAAACACACTTTTTTTATTTAGCTATTTATTTATTTATTTGTTGTTTTCAGTTATAGCACGTTTCGAGCGGCTTGAAAAGCGCCACAGATAACACAGTGAGAGCAGAAGGTCTCGCCAGGGGAAAGGAGCAGGGACAGGAACAACGCTTGACTTGTGATTTTATGCAACATTTTATGCTTCATGACACAACGCAGCATTAATGTCATCATCATCATCAGGAACAGGAGCAGCAGGAGGAGCTGCAGGATCATGTCTCGGTTTATATGTTTGTGCGTGTGTCATTTGCATTATTTTCATTAGATTTTATTTTTTGAAGAGCTTTTGGCCGGGTACACTAGGCTATAGTATATGGTATGGTATTAAAATTCAAAATATATATATATATATATATATATATATATTCTTTGAAATTGCTTAAGACTTTACTTTAGCAAGTAAGTTGCTAGTCGAAAAGTGCAAAAACTTTAGACGCCAATGTTTTTGCGTCTTTCAAAAGTTACAACTTGTACGACGTTCTAATCTTTGTGACTAACAAAAATAATATTATATAAAAACAAACTGCCAAAACATGTCACATGGCAACGTTGTTGCCCCACCACTACCACTCTCCCCTCGCCGCCCATCAAATGAACCTTTGGCTTTGACTTGTTTTTCCCCAAACGTTGCTACGAATAATTTACACAGAACAAACTTTTGACTAAGAAAGCAAAATGAGAAAAAAATATATATATATATAATAAAAAATATAAAAACCTCTGTCTTGACCAAAAGTAAAACAGAGGCAACCGCAAAGCGCCTTGAGTGCTAAGCTGGGCGTTGAACTGGGCGTGGCAGGCGGCAAACAAAAAAAAAAAAAACAAAAAATATAAAAAAGGTAAGAAAAGTTATAAAAATTTTATGCTCAGCCAAAAGTGTATGAAATAATCCGTAGAGATTTTTATCTTGTTAAGCATGGAAATGTCCAGCAAAGGCAGCAGGCTCCACTTGAATCATCTTCCTCCAAAAAATAAAAATAAAAAACTACACCACACCCTTGGACAATCACTGCCTCTCCCCCTTATCTTTGCTGGAAATCTTTGAAGCAGCTGGTATGGGTTGGTTTTTTGACTTTTTTTATGCTTTACAGGTAGCAACATTTTTTTTTTTTTGTTTTAAAAAAATTGCAAAGACATTGAAAAGTTCGGCTGACCATTTCCTTCCCCCGATACCATTAGCTGGCACTGGTCTATGGTCTAGGCCTCTTTCATCTTTGCTGTTTGTCATTAATTCAATTTACTCGCTCTGCTGAGACTTCACCTGTTGTTTATCTGGCAGATTTATGGGCCTAGGCCTGGCCCAGAGTTTACCATGGGGCGTGAAGATTTTTGCCTAATTAAAGTTGCTTTGGGTTTCAGTTCAGTCCATAGGGAAAGATATTAGGCCCCGCTGGGCTTATAAGCGAAACTTGTTGAAGCTGTTGAACTTACCTGTAATGAAAAAAGTAAAAATAACAAGAATAAGTAATTAGCGAAAATTTAGTCAGAATGTTTATCTATGTAATAGTAGTGTAGTAAGGTAGCTTATGAGAAAGTTTTGTGCTTGGGAAAGTAACCCAAAAAGGTGTAAAAAGAGACTAACTTTTTAGCTTGTTTTAACTAGGCAAGCTTTAATTTGAAACCGGTTCAGTTTCAGAGTTAGAAAATCATCAACAATACTATTTATAGTATTGAATAAATTGCTGAGGCTAAAAGTTCATTCACAACATTTTCACAATTGCTAAATATTATAATATATGCAAGTAAAAAAAAAAAACAAATAAAAACAAAACAAATATTTAAATAATTCATAATATGTTGGTCGATTCTAGACAATTAAGCGATAAAAAAAAATTATGCAAAATTTTGCGTATATATCTAGCAATCTACTACTTTATTTATCAAGTTAGATTTTAAAATTCATTTTATTTAATTAATTATAATATGTGTGTCTATTCTATATAAAATAAACGATAATAAATATTTTAATAATTTTTGCGAACATATCTTACAAGCTCCTACTTTATCTGTTTAAGAAAATACAGAAGAACATATTTTTAAATTTATTTTATTTCCTAAGTCTGCCATTTTTAATAAGTTTTTCAATTTACAGACAATAAATTTCCTGCGGTTTACTTGTGTTATATAGAGAAATAGTTTATAACAATTTTATCCTAAGTTCAAGTTTCATTTCAAAATGTCAATTCGCCATCATCTGATACGTTTCAGGTGTTACCAGCATGGAGTAGACCTCCCAGTTCATCAACTCGACTAAAAACGAGCCTAAAATTATACAGTTTCATTGGAACAACACATGATGCCACTCTAGATGGGCATCAATCTCGACTTGTCAGCGCCCAGTCAAGTTGTTACCATTGTTGTCGTTGCTATTTTTTTTTTTTTTGTTTATCAGTTGCACAAAAGCCGCCTTGATGACGACACTCCCACAACAGCAAGAGAACCAGTTTTCTCATTCCTTGACATAAAACAGGATTTTGTTTTTTTGTATTTCTACTTTGCGCCTTAAGGCTAAATTCATTGTCAAAGTCGTCGCAGCAGCAGCAGTGCCTACAAAAACTTTTGTCATCAGACAAAAGAGTTGAAAACTTTGGTGCTGCTGCAGTTTTTTTTCTACCCACAGAGAACACGCCCCGCGTACAGAGTAGGCGACAGTGCATTTGTCTTTTGGGAACACCCTGCGAACTTCCTTAACTACCACAAAACTCCATTGACGGACTGAATGACTGACTGGCTGACTGCCTGAATGACTGACTGACTGAATGACTCAATGAGTGCCCGAATCTGTGGCGCTGTGAATCTCAATGTGGCTTTGCCTCGCCTCTTTGGCTTTGATTGATGATTTCAAATTAGCGACAAAACACCCAAACTAAGCAGGAAAAATGTATGTAAGATCTTTTGGAGTGTTTTTTTTTTCCCCCTTCATCTCTTCTTCTTTTCTTTCGGGCAAAAAAACGCGTGCACATAAGTTTTCTGACAACGGAGCAACGACCGTGTAGCTTCCCAACGGGGATATGTTCTTAATGATGTGGCCATGTCTTGATCAATAAGCTTGGCAGCTGGACAAGATGTATAGATTGGAGTCTAAGCTAAGATAATCCATTGGGTTGTGTTAGTTCTTACTAAGTTGTCAGTTTGCTGTTGGGAATTTGTAGCTTTTGGAAGCATCAAGAAAAGTGTTATCTTTATCTTTTAACAACCCAAACTTCTTCTGGCAGAAGTTTGTGTAGTTTTGAAGCATAAGAATAGTGTTTGATATATATAGTAGAGTATCTTTATAAAATAAACGAATTTTGTAATTTCCAACTACCGATAGCTGTTGTTTTATATCATTTAATTAGTACTTGATTTAGTGATTTGTGATTTAATATGAAAAATATAATAATTTAATACACTGAATGAAAAATTACTTTCCAAAATGAAAAACAATCTTCTTTTATACGTTGTTCACAATTAATCGATGCTGCTCGGTTTAACAATAAAATAAATAATAAATAATATCACACTGAAAGCGTATGCACATAGGCGCAGTTTGTTGTGCACCTGTGCGCCTATAATTCTCAACCGGGCTTAGCAGTGAGTATATAAGGCATTACAAATTTTTTGAATTCCCCTTGTAAGAAAATAATTTTGTGTTCTAAAATCAAGGAAGGGTAAATAATAATCTTCAATAAACAATATTCTCACATTAGGCAAAAGCAAATAACCACAAAATTGTAATCAAAAATTTAGACAATTTTATTTAATTATACGGAAAAATCTTGAATTAAATGAATCATAATCTCATTAATATATCAAAATAAAGAACAACAAATGGTCACGAATCAATATTTTTCTTAATTTTTTCTACTTAATATTCACTGTTCAGAATATATTGTAAAACAATAAATACTTTTACATTATTCTCTTCCATGCCATCAAAAGTAAGAGTATAGACATTTTTTCTTAAAGAATCAGCTTTAAGATGATTCAATTCCAATTTATTTACAACATTTATAAATTTGCTAAATAGTTGTTTATTCAATTAGATTTATTCTTTCTTCGGTTTAAAGCAACAATTCGCATAAGGAAACAAAATCTATGAATAACTCAAGCCTCATATAGCACATAAACATGTTATTGAGGATAGTTTTGGCTTGGTTATCATTATCGTCATCATCATCATCATTATTATTATCATATTTTCAAACCGCAGCTGCCTTGTGCTCTTTGTGTCTTGTCTGTCATTACAAATTAGTTTTGAGTTAAAGCTATTTTTATTATAATTTTCCTTTTTGTGGTTAGTTGTGGCACTCATATAGCATGCCCCATCAGGTGCCAAAAGCGAAGCGCTACATTTGCAATTAGCCATGTGCACAATTTTTTGATGGCTGTTGAAATGCCAAGCAATCGTTCGACAAAAACCCAAAATCTAACCATATAAATGAGCCAAGCAGCTGCATATTAAATTGAGAGAAAAACTCAAAAGATGCTACTACAATTTAACAAAGAAAAACACTTGAGTCTGCAGCTCTTAAGTGATTTTCAATGTTTCCAAAGACTTGGCATTATATGTAAAAACATCTCTGTTGCAGCAGCTGTCTATTGTTTTGTGGCTCACATTTTATGCTCATATTTATGTAGCTTCATTTTATTTAATTCTATATTTCATAGCTGTCAAGTGTCGCTTCCTGCCGTTGTTGTCGCTTCCTGTGTCCCACAATACGTAAATTTTTATTAGCCGCAGAGACCTCACCCACCGTACCCGGACCAGGCCTCAAATGATGGCATCATTAGACAATTTAGGTGTTGCTGGCTTTTTTTTCGCGTTGATTGAATAAATTATTGTCACTCGCGAGTGCATATACAACTTTTCTTCATATTTATACTCTATAGCAAAATTGAGGGAATTGTGGGGCTTGTTAGATACTTTGTAACACATTTGCGACCATATAAAGTAAATATATTCTTTAAATAATAATCAACTTCATCAGAGGAACTTTATATTAAAACACTTTCATTAAATTTATCCCCATAAAGCATCGCAAACTTAACAAAACTCAATTATTAACAGCTTTATTATATTTTATATAGCTTAAAAAAAATTTCATTAAAATCGCTTTACTATAACAATGCAATAATCGTTTGTCAATTCACTTTTACTATTAAATTGTTTATCATTGTCAGAGTATTTAATAATCGGTAATCTAACATAGCTTTCTGGTAGTTTCTGGTTTTTTCTATTTCTTATTTACCTCTGTGTCTTGCACACCTGCATTTACACTTCTCTATTCATATATATATATACGCCTTATAAATATATATGTATATATCATTTTTGGTAGGTCGCCACCGGAAATTGCTATTTATGCGCGCATCGTTTGGTGTCACCGTAATGTTGATTTTATAGTACACATATATACAATATAAGATTTGCATATGTAAGCTATAAGTACGCAGAAAATCTTCTTTCACTTAAATCCAATATTAATCCTTTGCCTAGCTCAGACAACAGTTGTAATATAGTTGGCAAGTTGGTAAACCACTTTCACTCTCGTTGACCGGGTTTATTGCACTCGCCATTTGCAGTTCGCAAGGCACTTGGCGGCGCTTTTCCACTGGTTTTTCCGGTTCTTCTAATGCCCGCCGGTCTGTGACGAGAGTGTGCCGCCTCGTGGCATCGGTGTCATAATCAGTCCAGACACACAACAACAGCCATTTTCCGCCTCGCCTCCCCTCGCCTGTATCCGCCTCTACTGTCAACTCTTGGACTGGTTAACTGGGCACAGCAAGTGCTTTGAGCTGGCTTTAAGCTTCAAGTGGTTTTTTGGGCGATGACTCGAATGACGATGATGGCGATGACTTCAGCAAAAACTCAGCCTCGACTCAAGGACAAATCGTTTGAAGCGTGCAAAAAAAACAACAAAAAAAAAAAAACATAAAACGCAGACACACATTTGTGCGTTGTAGTTCCCTAAGTAGATTGTGTATCGAAGAGACCCACAGATTTCGATATTTGACAGGCCTTTTAAAATCAAAGCATTGCTAAAGTTTGCTACACTCAAATACAGTTTACCTCCCATTTATTCTAATGCCCTGGAGTATGAAAATAATCATTGGGTATATTAGTTAATGATTTTATTAGGTTTTATATAGAAATATATTTTTATAAATAATTTGTCTTTCTTTGTGTTTGCCATAATATATAAATAAGCATTGTAAATTATCTATTGAATATAATTAACGTATTTTTGTTTTATTTCACGTATAGTGCAAAATAAAAAATTAAAAAATATTCTTTAACATTTTTTGTGTGATGTTTTTTACTCTGTCACTGATTTTATTCCTAGGGAATATCAATTTAAATTAATTAAATTTTCTTAGGAAACATCTATTTAATAAACATTTTTTTCGACTTATTTCAATATAGGGAATATCAATTTGAATTAAGTAAATATACTTGGAAAACCCCTATTAAATAAATATTTTTTTCGACTTCTTTCTATATAGCATATATTTTTTATTATCGAGTTGGCATTTAATTGCCTAATTTACTAACATTTTAAGTATTATTTTTCATATATTTTCTGATTAATATATATTAATAATAAATACAGAGCATATCTTAGTCGAAAACTCATGCATTTGCTTTCGACCCTTGCTTTAAATGCTTTTTTGTTGATTAATTATTTTGTGTTATGCTTTTGTGTTCTGTTCAGATTGTATGCTGAAATTTAATCTTTGATGATTGACTTATTACAAATTGGAAAACGAAATATACACGAAAAGGAATCAAATTATAATTAATAATCACAGCGTTTAGCAAACGTAACCTAAGACATTGGTAGGCTCTCATTAGATGCTGTTGTTGTTGATTCAAATATTCGGATTTTCGTATTTTGAGTTTCGATTTCGTTTTCATTCTATTTCTATTTCTACTTCTACTTCTACTTCTACGTTTTGGCGTTTTAATGATGGGCTCGTTGGGTACATGCGCTGACAGCAGGCAGCCCTCAGTTATTATTTTAATTAACCTAATGAACAGAGTTCAGAGAGATACATAAGTCTTAGTCTAAGCAACAAAATTTCGTTGATTTCGTTGAAATTCCAGCGTAGCCATGGCAAATGTGTATCTAAAGCAATTATGCGGCTCTTGGATATTTGAAATTAAACAATTAGTAAAGCCAAATTGGAAGACTAAAACCAGAAATGATGAAATCTAAAGCTACGCTGGACAGATTCTTGAGACCACAAAATAAATTTTAAGATAATAATTTAAGGGTTTATTTAGGAGATTGTATATAATTCAATGCTATGGGTCACAATTAATACTCAATTCAGTTATTTATAGGCAGGTTTGTAATATTAATTTACTTAAACAATTGGTACTGTGGGAACTTTAAAAACTTATCTAGAAAAACGAAATCCAACTACCCTATATTATTATATCATTTATGCATTTTACAAACAGGTTTATCTGAACATTTTTAACACTCCATACTATACCCTACAATTAATATTTAATTTATGCCATCTACAATCTCAAATGAGCATTTAAACAGCTTCCAGCTATTGACACCTTCACCAGGGCCACACACATGGCTAAATAAAGACCTCAAAATCAACTAAAATTAATTTTATTCAGTTGACTGTCCTCAGAGTCATTTCGTTGCCAACAATTGTGTTGCAGTTGCATGCAAATAGACAAAAACACAAACAAGTTTTTCATATATTTACCCAGCCCAACAACCCAAGGCACAACAGGCCTCAATCAATGTGTATTATGACACATCAGAGTAAGACTGAGGATAAGGAGGAGCGGGAATGTTATTCCCAAATGAACGACTGACAAATTGCAGAGTTATGTGCTCTGGGCACACACATCTCATATAAATTATGCCAAAATCTGTTATGTGTTATGTGTTTGTGTATTTGTCAGTAACATCTTGAATTCTTGGCAGAAGTGCGAATGACACATTTCAACTCATCTTGAGTCGCAGCAACTCGTCGTAACTACGAATTGCATTTCAAGTGCAATTCCGTGCTATGTTTATGCATATTGTGTGGACAGCTGCTAATGCCAAACGGATGTGCCACAGTCAGGGGCAAGTGGCAGTGGCAACTGTGAATAACAATCTCATCGCTTAGCACTTACAGATGCTGCCATAAGATTAGATTAACTAAGCAGCTGTCGCTGCTTTCAATTCTGAACTGTACTGTGTTTAGCACCTAAATTAACATCATTAAATTAAGCACATATATTAACGGCATAATTAGGAACAGGTCTGTTTCTATTTCTGAAGCGCATGCATAAGGTGATGTTTTGCCATATTAAAGTTTTTATCTTTTTGTGGCAAATACAAAAATCAAGTACAATTTAAGCTAAATTTATTCTCAATAAAATATATTTTATGCATTTACTTCCATGTACTTTTCCATTTTCAAATGAAATTTATTTTTTTAAATAATTTAGTTTACAATCTAACAATATAAATTAAATAAATTTTATCAAAAGTCACGTTTGGACGTCAGTCAATCAACTATTGGGCAATCTTAGGTGAGAAATAGTTAAAATTTCTTTAGAATTAAATATTTCATTCTTAGGTAAGAAATAGTTAAAATTTCTTTTAAATTGAATATTTCTTTGAATTAAGAACAATTAGCAAAGTTGAGAAGGAAACAGGACTGATTGTGGTCTTAAAATAATTCAAATGTAATTGTGCTAAAATACAACAATTTTACTTTGAATAACTTTTGTTTTTCGTACTTTATTTAAAAGCTTAGATTTCTCTTGAAATATTCAAATAAATTGTAATTATTTGTTCTAAGAATATCTTGTTATTAAATTGAGAAATAATTTAAAATATTCTGAACTTTATTACCTTAATGAAAATATAACGTATTTTTGGGTATACAAATACTAAATATATTGAAATTTAAAATAAAATTCAATTCAAACCTGTTCAAACATAATGAACCAAAGTGCACATGATTTCATTGATCTAACATAATGTATGCAGCTTTTCTCAATGTTTGTTTAACTTTTCACAGCAACCACAAATTTCCACAATTTTTCCACATATAATTATCAAACTGAGCTGAATATTCTTTGTTCTATATCCCCCGCCCTGTGACTTGTCCGCAAAGCTGTCCTTAGTTTGAAATTAATTAATGTTCGTTGCCCATGTTCAACCAAAATTGACACATAACAATTTTCGGTCTTTTATTATCAGCCTGTTTGGGGGATTTTTATTTTCTATACCTTTTTTTTTTGGCTACACGTTTTCAGTGACATTTAATAAATTTTCATGGCAAAAGCATTTTCGTTTATAATACGACGCCCCCTGTCAAAATCTGCATGGCCAGAGCTCATCACCAAAGTCTTTAATTAATATTTTATTCAGGGGCTGTAAACCAAAACCATTTTTTTTGCTTTTTTTGTGTTTGCTTGCTCTGGCCACACTTTCGGCCCGACTCGCTTAATTAACAACAATTTGGGGTATTTAAAAAATAAATATAATGCAAGAGAGAGTCAGAATCTAGGGTGTGGTTATATGTATGCCCAGGCTGTGTGTGTGCCACAAAATGTTTATCCACATGACGCACATGCTTCAAGCCTGGCAACATGCACACACATTTGTTTTTGCGAGTGTGTGGCGTTAGCCCTAAAGCACACAGGGGAACTGTGAGGAGGTGGGGAGTTGGGGTGCAGGCAGACTAATGTAAATTTATGTGCAAAATTCGGACAACATGAAAATTGAATTTTTATTTGCAAAACACACATACACATTAAAAACAAGGCTCAAAAAACTATATTTTCATATACAATATATGTGTGATATGTATCTTAAAGATACTTTTAGCAGTGTCATGTATCTTAGCCACATTCCCGAATTCTATGCATTGATTGGCAGCCAATAAAAATCTAAAAAAAAATAAAGCAAATAACCAAAAAGGCAAACAAAGCACAAAACTCACATAGATATTCACGCAATCCGCACAATGAGAAGACTTTGGCAGGCAAGTGACAGTAACATACATCAAGATAGGCAACAGAATATTTGGGGTTCTGCTAACACAACAAGTTACAAAAATTCTATACAAAAATCGTTTGCATATACACACAAACAAAAAAAAAGGGGGCAGAATGTTGCAACAAACGACTATAATATACTCTGTTCACGTTTGAAGCGTGAATATTCAGGGATTTTAAAATTAAACTTAGGCAATAAAAGTAATTTTGAAGTAATAAGAAATACAGCTCAAAAATAATGCTAAATTGCATTTTTTACATCTTTTGACAGCAAATAAACCTAAAAATTTTCCAATGCCATTTTTATAGTCAAATGTAGAAAGTTTAATATTTTTCTCAATTAAAAAGAAGCCAAAAAAAATATTTGCAAAGTTTTAAAAATATTTAAAAAATATCATTTTCTTTTTCTCAATTTAATTTTAATTTTAAAATAATTTTCAACCAACTACCTTTGCACATTTAGTTATTAAAAAGGATATAGGATATTGAGATTTTATTTTTATACACCATGACAGTGTGTTTGGGTTTTTTGCTTTCGACAACATTATGTCTTAGTAAACTTTAATAAAATGTATCGACTTTCATTGAACTCAATTGCAATTCGATACCATATCAAATACAAATTAATTTAATTGGAAAGCTTCTGTCAAACGTAAAAAAGAATAACACTTTAGGACAAATAGACTTTGTTTATTGGCTACATTTAAAGTGAACATTGTAAACATTTTCCTATCATTAATTGTAGAAATTCTAATATAAAATTTGCTGATTCAAATTATAGAAGTGTAAGACAACATTTTACATAACAATCATAATACGTATTTACAAGTAGTATACTCGATTTCTAATTTGGGAACAGCGTATGAAAAGAATAAACTTTTGTGATTGAAGCTCACGTACACACACACACACACACACGCAACAATATAACGGCAAAACTTTGACATGTGTGTGTGCGTGTGTGTTGTTGTTGTTGTGTGTGTGTGACAGCTGCCGCCATTTCATTTTGTGATATGCCACAGCCACGCGCGATAAAAAGGGGTTCCCCTCTCGCTGAACCCCACCCACCCACAAAACCTAATTGGTTTAGGCCGGCAGCTTTGGGCGCTTATCTTATCAGCAACCTAATTGCCATTGGCTGTGACCAACAACAACAGCAACAAGAAGAACAAGAAGAACTGTCTAACTGACAGTTATCGCCAAAGTTGCCGCATATTTATATTTATATAAGTATAAAATATAACTGTATTGCCTGGCACATATGTAAGTTGGCCTGAATGAAAACGCTTTTTCTGTTTTTTGTTTTTTTTTTTTGCTTTTTACTTTTCTTCTTGCCACATTTGACGAGCTTTTAATGAACTGCACGGATATGGCAAAGTAAAACCTGATGATGCGGGACTTACAGCCATGTACATACATCTGTGTGCCTCTTTGTGGTTCGAAATGCGTTAATTAACATTCGGTTAGCCAAAAAGCCACCAGAGAATACGTGATGAGCTCAAATGTGACGACGCCCCCGCTGCAATTTGGCCAGAGGGTTGCCAGGAGAAATTGTAACAGAAAGTATCAGAGGTTATAAAACGAAATCTCTGACTCCATAAAGTATATATATATTCTTGATCAGGACGATGAACTGAGTCATGTGCGTCTGTCCGTCTGTTTTTATGTAAACTTTTTGTGTGTATTTATTGAAACTTGGCACAGATGCATTTTTTGTAAAGATAACCCCGATCGGAACACTGTAGCATATAGCTGCAATAGAAAAGATCGGGGAAAAAATGTATCAAAATATTCAAATCAAATTTGCACATTGATGTAGAATTATGTTATGAACAATCTCACCAAGTTGCGTCAAAATCAGACTACTATATCTTATAGTTCCCAACCCATAGAACTTTTGATCGAATATTGAAATTTTTAACAGCATTGCAGGGGATATATAGCTTCGGTGTACTAAGGATAACTGTTTATTGCTTGTTTAATATATATTTTTATTTTATTGAATTGAATTAAGCCCCAAAAATAAATTTATTTTTATACATCAATATTAATATAAATTACCAACTCCCCACGCAGTTTAAATTGCAGTGGCATAATTGCAACAGCATCAATAATGAGTATAAAAATAAAAAATTAAAGGATATTTATGGTTGGGAAACGAGAAAAATATTTTTTCTCTTTAAACTCCTCTCTGAAGCAAGCCTATTTTGTGATTTTTTATAGATACTTTAAATTTTGATTCCAATATAATAGGCTCAGATACTTAATTTCCCTCAAATTTTATATAAGAAAAACGTCTTTACCACATTTCGAAAAATTCCATAATGTGGAAAAAGCTATAGACAGAGGCATGAAACCAGATGCATATTAGCAAGGGCAGAATAGATAATAAAATAATATGTTAATTTATTTATTTTGGTTGACAAGCAGTCAATAAATCAAAGCATTATATTATAAATCTAAAGTTTAGTAAAAGGAAAAATTAAATAAATTTCTAATAATGACAGTGCCTGGGGAATTTTATTTTGTCAGTCCGGCAAGCTTTGCTTCTATTGACAGCCAGGTTTGGCATATATTATGCATAATTTTATTATTTTCTTATTTATTTTTGATATTTAACAATTTTTATATGTACTTAAAGCAGCCTGCAATCTATTTACTTTAATACAAATATTCTCTTAATCAATTTCAATAATACTGAACGTATTAAT
The DNA here is from genome assembly GCA_035043045.1 of Hirtodrosophila alboralis. Lineage (NCBI taxonomy): Eukaryota > Metazoa > Arthropoda > Insecta > Diptera > Drosophilidae > Hirtodrosophila > Hirtodrosophila alboralis. Next base: position 219,457 of record JAWNNH010000728.1, on the reverse strand, counting down.
ATATGTATTTACCTAATCAACTTTGAAGCATTTTCTTTATTATATTTAAATGCTTTTGCACATTTTGATTCATTTAAATGTTTCTTGCCACACAGAAATTTGCATAAACTTGATATCAGCAATTTGACTCGATTTATAAATAAATTCACTTTACCATAAAATATTTCTGCTGCCATTTTGATTTGTAGCTATTTTATTTTATATAAAATTTCTTCTTCTTTTTTTTGTGATTTATACACAGACTGTGTGTATACTTTATGAGGCTGGTGTGTTTACCTTTCATTGACTGGTTCGATATATATTCCCCATATTTATGGGCCAGAGATTTTATGCAGCACACAGTGTGCGTTGTATTTTTGTGTGTCAAAATGATTTTTGGTTTTAATTTAATTGGGCAATTTTTGGAATTAATTTTCTTGAAATTTTATCGCCATTTTTTTGGTAATAAATATTGAAATGTTATTTAAGCTCTGTACGTGCAAACACTTTTGCTGATATTTGTTCAAAACTTTTTGATTTTTTGACTTCAAATTTGACTTTTAAGCTGTCGAAAAGCTGCACACAAAGTTAAACCAAACTCAAAGTAAAATGCGTGCAAAGTTTTTCACACACAATGAAAATGAAAAACAAATAAAATATCTGAATAATTTTGTTTGTGGGCGGAAGTTACATTATGGGGGGAGGGGGTGTGGCACGGTAGAGAGAACACCACAATTTGAAATTCAAGCGAAATTGTATGCAAATTGTAAATTATGTAATACGAGACGGCATAATTAAATTCTTTAACAAAATATTATGCAAATTATTGAACCTAAATGTGGAGCGGGTGGGTATGGGAAATGTGACAGGCTGTTTGTTATTATTGTTGAAAAATTTTAATCTTTGTGGGTAGACATAAATAAAGAGCATTATAAACTTGGCCAGTTGAAATGTAAAAGTCGCTAGAAATGCGATTTTATCATTGGAGTAATTTAATTGGCGTTTTATTAAGGCAATGTAACATTTAATATATTTAACAAAGTTTAGAGTTTACTTAAGAATGTTTTGTTTTATTTTAAATAAGAAGGAACTTTAGTGAACAATAGATTATTAGAAGAGAATTGTAAATAAATATAACCATAAGTGTATATAAATTATTAATTAAAAAAAAAATCGAAGGGAAAGTTTTTTCTATTTCCTCTTTTTTCTCAGAATGCACAGCTTTAAATCATATCTGATAAATAAACATATATATATTTTGAACCCTTTCAATTCAATACAATTAAAATTTAAACAGTTTTGCAACTCTTCAGTTAAAAAAACAAAAAAAAAAGGTTAAAAGTTTCGCCATGGTTTGATTGTAGGCCTCGTTTAAATATTGATTTTTAATTATTTTAAGCAGGCAACAACGCCACAAAGTATGCAACACTCGGCGGCATACAACACCCACACTCACGTACACACACACAGAGAGGACTCACACAGAGAGGTCCTGAGAGGACCACACACAGAGAGCCGAGTCCTTTCAAACGCGACTCGACAAGTCTCACACCTTTGTTTCCACCTCGAGGGTTGCTATGAAAATAGCGCAAGCAGATTCAAATGTAGGTAGGGGGTTGAGGGTTGGGTGGGGTTGGTTGGTTTGTGCGTGTTTTGTTTTTAGCTCAACACTTTGCCAGGACCACGCAATGGATGCTATGCTGCCTGATGCTATGCTGCCTGAGCCTCTTAAATGTCACAATGCTGATGCTCTGGGGTTGGCACTTGGGTCAACCCTCATGCGCGCATTGTGGAGTGGCGGGGGGTTTGTGGGGGAGTTCTTTTTATGTACAAGTACATACATGTTATATGTATGAGTTTTTGTGCCATTATTTCTTGCACTTGCGACGACTACAACGGCCCTGACCCCACAACAATTCAGAATCCCATTTAAATCTTGTTTTTTGCCTTTGTATATATTTATTTCCATAGCCTGCATATGGTTTTTTTTTTTTGTTTTTTTCTTTCTCCTGTTTATTTTGATTTGTTTTAAGCAGCGCCCATAAATGTGTAAGCATATGTACGCATACATTTCGTTGGCACTGTGCGTTAAAACGTTGCCAAACTTCACACACAACACGCCCCGTCAATCGATTCCCATTGCAATACCCAAAAAAAAATGTAACAGATGCTGGCCACGTGTCCGGGACGCGGCAGACCCAAAAACCGGACCGTAAACTGGGATTGGGATTGGAAGTGGAATTGCGATGAGCAGGACTCTTGAACGGGAGGATCTCGGGGCAGCATCAACGGCTGTGTTGTATAGTAATTGGATGATGTGCCCAGGCCGAAGCTAAAAACAAATAAATAGTCAAACGGCATTTCGCTCTGTGAGTGAAATACAAATAACATTTAATACGAAAAGGAAATTGTCTATTTTAGGCTGGCAGCAGAGCAGGCAGCAGACAGGAGAGCAGGCAGGCTAACAGGATAACAGTCAGGACACGATTTCATCTACAGCTTGTAATCAAAGGGAATTAGTTGGCTAACCTAAATGCGAATGCCTGTGTGTGTGTGTGTCTCTCTCTATTCGTGATTGGTATTTTCATTAGATTTTTCTAGAGTGTCGGAACTCATCAAAATGAGTTTCAACAATTACAAAAAATTAACACACCTGAGAGCATCCTCAAGTGCATTAAACCAGCTTTTGTGGCTTTTAATTCACACATCTTAATTGCAATTTAAGAGCAGCAGCAGCAGCAGCAAAATTGATGTAAAAATCGTGCTGTTTGCTAAGTTGAAGGTCGTCATAAAATATATACATGTATTTTATTCTATATAAGCAGAAACAATGTAAAACTAAATAAATAATAAAATCGTACAAAAGTCAGGCGGCCATTAAAATCAACATTCAACATTATTGGCAATGGCGCAATACAACAAAAAAAAAAAAGTAATAATAATAATAAAATAAAAATTTTGCATGCGCCAAGAAATCAAAAGAAAATGCAAATAAATATTACAGAAGAAACGAAGCCTTAAATACTCTAAGAAAACTATTAAAAATCATTTGGAATAATGCATATATAATTACATATTCATAACGATATAAATAACCAGGAAAAGCATAAACTTTAAAAGCATAAAAGTTTTTATTTGAGAAATATTAGTAGAGACACAGTAAATTAGAATGTAATTTTATGCTTTTTAAGAAGTTTTCAATAATAAAAAGTTGTTTTTCCTAGTATTTAGCTATTTTTAGCTTTTAACAGCTATGTAATAGCGTAGAAAAAATTAACATAAAATGCCATTAACATGACTAATGTTAAAGGCACTTAACAGTGTCTGAAAATGTTAATTACATTTTATTTGATTTTTTTAAAGTGCGGATGTAGCAAATATATTGATATTTTAATAAAATAATATCTCCCGATGTAATTTGAAATATCTTGCTTTATTATCAGTGAATTCTTTAATTTAAACTAATTTTAAAACTGAACTAATTAAAGATTTCACAAAAATTATTATTTAAGTATCCTAATAAATGGATGGAAGCTGATTATAGGGCCATTCTTTTGGCACAACCTAAATGAACCTAAACTACATCAATTTTAAAATTTAAAAACGAATTTCGAATAACTATAAAAATTTCATATCAGAGTTTTATAATGGCCATATGAAGATATATTATATAGCTACTATTAACACACAATTTATTATAATCAATTGGACATATTAGGCGCTTATGCTAAGCACGTTTAATTTTAAATTAAACATATTAATAGGATGCTGACCTTATAAGCACATTACGTGATTATTCATTTTAACAATATTTAGTATATAGTTTTACATTTCAATGGCATTTATTATTGTTATACTATGTTTAAATGCTGCATTTAAATTGATTTTTGTATTGCTCTCTCCCTCTCTCTCAATGCAATAATTAAAAGCCCATAAAGGGAGTCGAAGGTCGAGTCGACAAATGGCCGTAAAGGTCAAAGGTGTCAGCTGTTGGTGATGGCCAGGTGATGTCACAGTATTTTATTTTATTTCATTTTTTTTATGGTCTGTAAGTTGGCAAACAATTGTCTGGGCAGAGGAGAGGGAGGAGCTGGATGTCCAGTGCGCATCTTCATTTATCTTTTAATTGCAAGTTTACCTGGTTTACCTTGCGCTTTAAGAATTGTTGTTGTTGTTGTTATGCTAATTGACAACAATAAATGCAAAGTAAACAGAAATTTTCTTTAGCATAAAAGTCAACAAATTTGCACATTTTAAATTGCCAATAAATTTAAAAAAATCAACGATTCCCAACGCGCGCGTTTTTAAGCGCGTTTTAAAACGCTCGCAAAATGTTTTTATTTTTAATTATTTATTTGAAAATTTATGGCAAAAAATCGTGTAAATATGCACAGAGGGCGCTAAATTCTCATTGCTGTTGTGGCAAGTATTTTATTGTTGTTTAATTGTTGCTTAATTGAATTTGCATAAATTACGCATGGATTTCAATTCAAATAGAAATTCCAATTTGATTGTTATTTATGAACGAAAAACAATTTTTGATTTAACATGAATTAAAATCAACTCAACAAGCGTTAGATTGTATTTTTAATAACAATACAAAATACTTCCGCTTAGGGTCAATTAATAAAAAAGTTTAAACAAAATTGTAATTAAGAAAAGTTTTAAAAACAGGTTTTTATTGAAAGTGGAAGTAGAAGCAACGAAAGATTAAAACATGATTTATCAATTAGATAATAAACAATTCAAAATATTTATTTTTTCCCAGACGATCCTAACATAGTCTTTGTAAATAATTGTTTCTATTTATTTACCTATCTATAAATACAAATGTTTAGTTAATTAATTCAAATACTATAAAGTCAAATCAAATAGTGTCGTGTACTCAAGTCAAGCAAATATGTAGCCGGATTTTTGTAAAATACCCTGTACATAACCAAGGTGTGAAGACGGCAGGCCTTTTCAAGCTCTTGTATATATTTTAATATATTTGATATTTTTTCATTATATATTTTAATATTTAATATATTTAATATGTTACTATATTTGATATTTTTTCATGGTATATTTTAATAATTTAATTTGTCATATTTTCCTAATGAATTTTAATATATTTGACATTTTCTTCATAATTAATTTTATTTCATCATATTAGCCAAGTTTTCTACAAATTTCTGTTAAATAACTGTAGTAGTATACAACTTTTTAATAGGGTATTTTCTAGTTCAGTTCTGATAATATTCAAAAATTCCTACATATTTTTCCAACATTGTCAACATTGCGGCTTACTCAATACAAAAATATTTTCATAAGCAAAACAAAAACACAAAAATGACAACAAATGCGAGTAAATAAAACAAAAATACAAAAATAACAGCAAAAACGCATTTATGACAAGCCAATAAAATGTAAATTTTGTGAGCAACAATAATAATAATAACAATAACAACAAAAAACAGCAACAATGTGCAACAAATTTAAATAAAAACTAAGAAAAAATTAAAAGCCGGCCGCATAAATTTGAAAAAAAAAAAATAAAAATAAAAACAAACTGAGGCGACACTAACGATCTGAACATAAAAAAAAAAATATATATATATATATATATAGAGGGGGAGCGTGTGTTAAATAGAAATGGAATGTGGTGAAATAACACGTGGGCGTTAAATTGCCAGTGAAACGAGCAATAAACGAAACGAAATGGAATGAAACGAACAAAACTAATGCCTCGCTGCTGCTGCTGCAATATGACCGTTAAATGCTATTCACAATACAAAAACAACAAAAACAACAACAAGCGCATTTGAAACCTGTTACAGTTTAGCTGCGTTTTGCGCTTTGCCGTCTGCGTCAGCGTCGCTGCCTGCTGCCCGCTGCTGCTGACTCACTGCGCAGGCGTGCGGCGTTACTCTGCTAATTGACAGTCGTGTGAGTGACACCAGCGATTAGCGTCGTCGTCGCTGCTTGCGCTGACGTCGCCGTCATCGTTGAACCGAATAATTTGCATGAAACTTTTGCTTAAACTTTGTTGCTGCTGCTGCCGTCACTGCTGCTGCTGCGGGGGGTCGTTCACATTGCCGTAGGTTGCGATTTGTTGTGCACTTGTTTAGAGATATCTCTTGGCTTAAAATTTTTTAAAGTAAAGGCAAGAAATAATAAAAAGTACACTGCGATATACGCTGTTGCCAAAAATTAAAAGATTGTTTCTATATCATCAAGTTATCCAATTCTATTTCTTTTTTGCAAATATTGCATTTTCAAAATTTTAATTTATTTTTTTTTTTTTATTTAATACATTTTTTTTATATATTGTTTTATTATATTTTATTTTTATTTATTTCCTTTTTATTTATTTATTATTTTTTTGTTTTATTTTTTATTTTATTTTTATTTATTTATTTTATTTTTCATTTATTTATTTTTATTTATTTATTTTTTTATTTATTTATTTTATTTTTTATTTATCGATTTTATTATTTATTTATTTTTTTTATTATTTATTTTATTTTTTATTTATTTATTTGATTTTTATTTATTTATTTTATTTTTTATTTATTTATTTTATTTCTTATTTATTTATTTTATTTTTTATTTATTTATTTTATTTTTTAATTATTTATTTTATTTTTAATTTTTTTATTTTATTTTTTCTTTATTTATTTAATTTTTTATTTATTTATTTTAATTTTTATTTATTTATTTTATTATTAAATTATTAATTTTTATACTCAATATTTAATTTAAGTCAAGCTCTCAACACTCTATTTCTCATTTGAGAACAGCTTATAAAAATTTGATTTTTTTCTTGGCACATTTCATTTGGAATTTGCTTCATTTTTAAATAATTCGATTTAATTGCTTGGCATTATTTAATTTCAGTATCAGAGCAACTGTAAAAAAAAATGTAATTGCAAAATAAATGTGAATTTAATTTGAATTTGTTCAATTTGTTTTTTTGTGTTAGCAAATTCAACAAATGCATTCTCCAAAAAAAAACACAAAATTATAATAAAAATTCCAGTAAACCTTATCGAATACATAAATAAAGTAAGCGGGGCTAATTATAATTAAAATCGAGTGCTTTTCTTATCAGCAGCTCAACAAAACTGTCTCAAGGCGCCTTCAATTTTGAATGTGCGCCATTTGTCAGTATCAAAGCAGTAAATCTTTATTTACTTAGCTTTATTTATTTGTTGCACAGAGAGATATAGATAGAGATACAGATACAGATACATGTGCAAAAGTAAGACAACAATTTATATACACCAATCTATATACAGACTTATGTATAATATAAAGACGCATATTGGATGAAAGCAAGTTAAGCGAGGGCAGATTTATAGATTATAGAGCTAAAAGGAAACAGAGCTGAAACTTAATGAAAAATAATTGAAATAATTAAATAATAATTATTTACAAAGCTGAAACTAAAAGGAAATTAATTGAAATAATAAAAATTAAATATATTTCACTATACAATGAAAAACAAAGCATCAGAGAGAATATAAGTCCCACAACTATTAGATTTAATGTTGTTCAATTAAAATAGCAAATTTAATAATTAAATTTTAAATTAAATTTTTTCTCATTTCGAAATATCTTTCACTACGAATTGCTTGAAATTTTTGGTTCCGGGTTTTGCATAAAATAAAATAAAATAAAATAAAATGGAAATACTTTTCGTTACCCTGACTCAAGTACAAAATTTTCCCAACCCTAAAATTAATTTAAATTCGGGAATTTTAATATGCCAGCATTTTATGAAATTTCTGATCATATTTAAGTCTTTTTCATTTTCAAGTCCGCACACAAGATGAATTTATTTTTCTTCATCAAAAGGGCTCAAAAAAAAATCTTGAAGGTAATTTTTGTCAATAAAATTTTCCAAATGCTGGCTGGGATAAGATGAACTTTATCAAAAATAAAACAAAATCTAAAATACAGCAATAGAGTAAACTACTTGAACGACAATAGGGAATACAATTCGATTTAAAAAAAAATTTATTTAGAACATATTTTTTACCATATTCCATCTAAAACTATATTTAAAATTACATTGTAATGAAAATTTAAATTTCTATAGAAAGTCTTGGTGAGGCTATAAAAAAGCTGTGTAATTGTTATTAATTTATATGCCGAGTACTTATTAAACCGCCCTCATTGATAAAGAGATCCATAGATTGTATAAAGCATCATTTGAATAAGCCACGAGGTTTCTCTCTCTCTCTCTCTGTCTCTCTATCTCTCTGTTTATTGCGCCTCCTCTTTAGCATTCATTTTCATCAATCAATGTGTGGTGGGCATAGAAGCAGGGAGGCGGCGTTGAGAAGAGGTGGCAACAAAATTTTAAATCAACTTTAATTGAAATAAATTGTCATATCATTTGCTCTGAAAAATGAAAATGAACTTGCCAGCAGTTTAGGAAAAAGGAAAAAATACAGAAAAAAAAAATAAGAAAAAATTAAAATAATAATATGTGGGCTATGTACAATCGTATATCTTTTGTCTGCGGGCCTCTGTCTCAGTCTCTCTATACTCTTATAACTTGAGTGCTACTTAAAAATGCCCATAAATTAGAGCCATCAATCAAGCAAATTGAAAATATTGAAATATTGTTGCATTATGACAGAATTTTCAAACATTTTTCTTTACCCTGCCCCCCCAGCTCTACATTAACTGAATTGATGGGCACTTGGAATGAAATTGGTAGAAAAGGTAAAAGTCTTGAGAGTAGCAGCTGTCGAAATAAATGAGAAAAATAAAACTTGATTGAAATGTTATAATAGATTCGACAGCTAATTAAGTGAAAGTAAAACAATTTTTTAAATACTACAAGACATCTAATGGAGTTTTTGTTTAAATATTTGTTTCAAGGCAAAACATTACAAGTCAAATTGCATAAATAATCATACTTAATACATAAATGTTAAGCATTAAATTATATCTTTCGGATTGGGTTAAATTTTTGTTGTTGTTAGATTTACCAACTTTGCGGTTAAGTGCGCACGCACAATGGAACCATCTACTACCTCTTAAGATACCCTTCCCCTACCCTTGCCCCTCTCCATAGTCTTACCATAACAATTTACAACGTTGTTTATGCAATTTATGTGCAATTTTTCAATTGTGGCCAAGTGAAATGGCAAACCGGAAGATTTCATTTGATGCTATTCAAGTTTTTTTTTATTATTTTTAATTTTTTTTTTTTTTTACATCTCAAGTGTCTCATAACTTTATATGATATGTAATATAGCTGTTAAGTTTAATGATTTCCACTAAACTTTTAATTGTAATTAATTAGAATGACATTTGAGCTGGGAAACTTAACTTATTGAGCGTTAAAAAACTATAGTTTGATATATGACTGGTCATTAAAAAGTTTATTAAACTTGCAGCAACTTAACAAACAATTGACAGTTGAGTTATGTGATACTAATTAGTTCTGAATTCTAGTTGAAATACTTTTTTATTTATTTACAAGTTATTTAAAAAGTGCAAAGGGTTCAGAACAGCTTAAAAATTAAAGGGATCTTTCTGTGTTTTTTTTTTTTTTGTATAATTTTCTCTTTTTGTAATTGTATTTTGTAGTATTTATTATTATTCTAAAGCTATAATTGTTAAGTAGAAAAGGCTAAGTCGCCTTTACTCTAAATCGACACTATATCCTTACCCCACTTGTAAATCCTTATCATTAACATTTAAGTAAATAAAATTGAATTGTACATTAAAGGGATAAAATGGGAAACTCAAGTAGGCGACAAAATACCTAGTTTTTAATTTAAAATATAAAACCATATAATTTCTAAAAAAAACTTTATGATTTCTTCTTAGAAATTTGCTTTGAGACTAAACTTCAGACTTTATTAAAATTCTAAAAATAAATTATTTCAAACTACTGCCTGCTATATTTTTTTAACCCTGCAAATCGTAATAAAATAATATACTATATTTTTTCCATATAATAAATATTCACCAGCTCAACCTTAATCCATTTGACCAATTTACGATCCGATTTTTTCGGGTATTTCCTAACTTTTAGAACAAAAAAGTAATTTATTGCAAACTGTGAAAAATGTGTTTGGAGCGTTTCGGCTGATATTAAGCCGTTTAATCTCGCTTTTAATGCTTTGAATGATATATTGGCAGCATATTAAGCATTATAATTATTGCCGCATTTTTTTTATTAATTTATAAAATTGTTCCAAAAGATATAAAAAAAAGATTTAATCTAAGTTGCTTAATTTGCTGCATGAAATAAGCTGTCATTTTTTTTTTTTATTTTTTTTGATTCTTTTGCTGTTTTTTTGATTATTAAGAAAAGGAAAATATTTTATTATATTAATTTTTTCAAAATTTATAATAAACAATAAATAGATCCGCATTTAAATTATTTCGATATCTCCAAATATTTGGCAGATATAGACTCTCAAAGTTAAACATTTTTCTTGTATTAAATAAGCTGTGAGCTACTGTATATTCCACAAATGTTGCTTTAAAAGAGTTTCTAAACTTCAAAGCTGTGAAATGCTTTCCAAATTCCTTTTTTCTATTAATTAAAAAACAACTTTTAACCAGAAATTCAGTTTTGTGAAGAGATAGAACTAAATTCTAGCTTGATATTTAGTTCCCCCATAAAGTTTCTTAGTTTCAATTAAAACCGACGGTAAAATTTAAAATAAAATTCGAAAAAAAATCGTAACGAATAAAGTTATTATTTTTCGTTCTAAAATCAAATAGTGAAAAGAACTTCAACAAGTTTACGCTTTCATTAGCAATTCCTATTAAAATAATATCAATTAGCATAAATTTACAGCAATCGTATACCGCCCAAGTTGTCATAAAAAAGTCAACAGATAATAAAAGTTGTGTCAGTTTTATATATATATATATATATCTTAAGACAGCATCTGATTAAGTAGGCCACTAAAAATTTCGCATCTGCTTCTATTTATTGCGATTCAACATCAAAGCCAACGTCGTTTTATGGCCTGACATCATAGAAAACTAGATAAAACCCATAAAATATTAGATGATAATCTTTTGGCACACACTGACACACACACGTACACTTCCAGGTCAATTTATCAACATTCAAATCATGTCTCAACTTCCTTATCAATCATGAAAATATTTACGTTCAACTTCATACAATTTGCATTTGAATAAAAATGATAAACGTAGCTGCAAATAAATGAAAATAAATTTAAAAAAAGCCACAAAAAAATATGAAAAATTATCTTATAGAAATTTGCATAAGATACACATAACAAAAATGTGTGTATTTTTTTTTTAAGTTTATTATATATTGTTTTTTTTTAATAAACTCTTTAATAACGTGGGAAAATTTTGCAAGCGTTAAAAGTTGACACTTGAATGTATAATATCATATAATATTGTTTTATAATTATATTACAAATATATTACTGAAAAGTGAGCGTAATATATATATAAAGACAATCCGATAAAGTAACAACAAATTAAAGGCAGCAAGTCGAACCGCATTTTAAGCTATCAAATTACCATGCCCCCCGCTTTGCTCTTTCAACTAAAGACTATGTAAACAATTTACGCGCATTTTTCCAAAAAAAAAAATGAAAAAATAATAATGAAGAAGAAAAGTCAACAAAGTATGGGGGAAGGGGGGAAAAACGAGAGTTTTGGGCACACACACGTGTGAATACAATGTTAAACATGCATATTTGTTGTTGTCTATGTAAACAGGTAAACAAATCATAGCAGACTGCAGGCAAGAAAGAGATGGCAAGCGTGGAAGAGTAACAAACGAAAAAAAAAACAGAAAAGAAAACAACAAAAAAAACAAATACGCGACCAAGAATTCGGCACAAGCTGAGCTCTTAATTGAGAGTGAAAACAACAGTAGAGAGAGCGAGAGAGGAAGATAAACTAACGGCAAAGTAAACTGTTGTTTGTTGTCTCATCTCAATATTTATTGTGCCCACTGTGCAATTGCTTTGTTTGTTGTTGTTTTGAACTCTTGTTCACATTCTTATGGCGTATATTATTTTTGCAGTCAGTGTAACCTAGTTATAAATTTTAATTTTTTTTATTTTTTGCTTACCGGATAATACATTCCTTGCGGAGGAAGAAAAAATGCCCCGGAGCCCCACAGTTTGACGGCTTTTTGTGTTTACAGTTGCGTCGCAAATTATATGCACAGCTGCTACGTTGAATTTACACTAAAAACAATTAGTGTGTGTTGTGTACTAAGGGTAGTCTACACTCTGTGTATATAGGGGTAGTCACTTTTTCTTTTATCTGATTGCACTTTAATTAATACAGATGTATTTTTATTTATTCATAAATTTCTTATTTGAATTATTTTTATTTTGAGTATATTCTTGAGAATTTACTTTTCTTTTTTTTGGCACAATTTTTTAATTTGAGTAAATTTCACTTGGGAGTTAGTTGCAGCTTACGATTTGATTGAATGAACTATTTTAATTAATTTAAAAATAAAAGAAATATATTTAAAATTCAATTTCTTATTGAAAAATAAAACAATAAAAATTATGGTTTTTAATAAACTTAATGGCAATTCAAAAAATGTTCAAAAATTTGCCAACAGTGATAAAAAAAAAAAAAAAAGATTCTTTAATAAATTATTTATATCGCATTGCTCATAAACATTATATTTAGTCGCATATATAACACAAAATATTTGCAAATGTTTATAATTTTAACGATGCGCAGTTTTGCGCACATTTCAAGAGATATTTAAACAAAAAATTATTGTAAAAATAATTATATTGTTTAGGGGTTGTTCTGCCGTTTGACTGGACTCGAAAGGATGTTGGATGCCAAACGAAACGAAACGTAACGAAAACAGAAAATGCGCAAAAAGATGGAATGAAAACACAGCGCAAACGCGAGACAAAAGAGACCAAGCAAAAAGCACGAGCCAGGGAGGAGAGGTGAGCGGTGAGCGCTGAGAGGGACAGCCGCAGTTTCCAGTTGAATGAAATGATGTGTTTATAAAAAAAAACTATTGCGTTTGTTGTTGTCACTGCTGACGCGTTGTTGTTGTTGTTATTATTGTTGTTATTGGTTGGTTTATTTAACGATAAGTCTTCACGTTTTTCTACTGCGGCATATGCGTTCCACAATGACAACGCTTTGTCTGTTTGTAAGGCAGCATATAAAAAATACATTTTGCATTTTTGTGGCGCCTTGTATTTGTAGCTTTGTTGCACTTTGTTTTTTATTTTGTTTTTTTGGTAATGCAAAGACGAGTCATTTTACTCTCCCGCTCTATCTCTCTCTGTCTCTCTCAACATCATCTGGCACACACATTTTATTTTAGTTAATTCAATGGGAAAGACAAAGCGTAGTAGCACCGACAAGCAGCTGAGCGTGTGTTTGTGTGTGTGTGATGCTGCTGCCGCCGCCACCGCAAGAGAGATGTGGAAAAATCGAATCAGAAAACAGAACAAGCGAATTGCGAATGACAGCGCATAAAGGACCAAAGGATAAACAAGGAGGCGCAGCAGCAGCCATGAAATGTAAACGAAGCGAAGAAAAAACGCAGCAAGCGAAAAATGTGCGCAAAATAAATTGCGAAGGGAGCGCAGAAGGGAGACGATGGCCAAAAACATGTGGCGCATTGAATGAATTTATATATATATAAATTTCTTATTGTTGTTGTTGTGTATGTGTGTGTATGAGCGATGATGCTCTGCCAGCGACGGACATGCGGACAAAGCGAACGAAGGGCGAAAGGGGAAGGCAGAACAGACAGGCACAAGAGAAATCACGTCCCTCGCGCCTGCTGCTGCTCTGCTGCTGCTGCTGCTGTCTGACTCTTGTGACGTTGCCGCCGCTGCCGACACTATGTGGACGCTGAGAGAGATGGCATATATAAGTATTTATTTTTAACTTTTCATTTCATTTTGTATCTGTACGTTGCCGATTTCGATTTGTATATATGTATGGGCCACAGAGCTCGTTGTTGCACTGCACTTTTTATTTTCAATTTTAAATCACTTGTCGTTTGTTTTCTATAAACGTATTTGGATTTGGCATTTGCATGTTTTGAATTAATTTCACTGCATTTTTTATATACATATATATAGCTATAGAAGCGTGTAAGTTTTTCACTTGGATGCGACTCGCGACTCCCACGACTTGTTGAGAAGAGCGAGAATATTGTACAACTACAAATTGGTAGGGAAATACGCGCGCAACGCTAAAAATTTACCGCAGCAACAATCAAAGACGTCCGCTCGCAACGAGAAATGAAATGCGAATGAGAGATGAAAACGAAGAGCAAAACTGTCAGAGCATACCGAGAGAGCGAGAGCATATTTCTGTTAAAAACATTTAACATTCTGTTAGAATAATGTTAAGAGTGTTTTGCTCACTGTGGTGAATTAAAAACCAGTTTTTTAAATTTTGCAGGCTGATGTTTAATAGCGAGAACAATAAATTTTTATTCAAATCGCATATAAATTATAATTAATTTACAATATTTTACAGCATTGTTTAATAAAAAGTCGATTTTTTATTTATTGATGGCACAAATTATGCGGCAAATTGAAACGACAATATTCTATTAACTGCAAATGTTTTAACTACACACGTTAAATGTGTACTGAAATTTGAATTGGCGCGCAAGTAATATTTCTGAATTTACAAAATGTTTATTCTTTAAGAATGTGTTTAAAGTGTTTACTTTTTATTTACTTTAAAAACATTTATATTTAAAACAATATGAGGGCAAAACAATGACAGACAAATCCGAATATTGCGCACATGTGTGCCAAGACGACAAATTGAAAATCTACAACAATGTTATTTTTAATTCGCCGCAACCTTTAACAGCGCTGCAACATTAACAGGCAAACGTTAACAGTTCGGCTATTTATCGATAACTTGTGTTGCGCGCCAAGCTATTGAAATTTAAAATAAACTCTGACAAGGCAGAAGCTTAAACGAAAGCAAATAAATAAATATTTATTATAAAAATCAACTAAAAATGTAAATATATTTATTTATATTCGTTATAAAACAGTGCAGTTGTGTGACAAATGCATCTTCATATGTCAGTTTAATTAAAACCAATAACTTTATGAATTTTTCCATTGACAGCTTTTCGTCACAGTTTTTATTGAACATGCAACCAGAGCAATGACTACTTCACGCAACCAATATTACACACATTTTTTAAACCCGTTCAAGCCGGGAACTCCCTCTCTCAATCCCCACAAATGTGCTTGCCACTCGTTGTCAGGCGGCTCAACAAACAACGTCCTGTAATCCTTGTGCCTTCTCCCCCCTTTGCTGTGTGTGGCCAACAAATCAAAAATGCGCCACGGCGTCGGTGGCAGTAAAACCAAATCAAAAGTGACATTGCCTCATTTTCGGCTGCCCCAATACGCCTGGCGCTTGTCAAGATTGCATTAGCCGCATGTGAACGCCAGGAAACAGAGCAGAAGCAACAACAACAACAATAACAACAATAACAGGACTCACACAAGGACTAGGCCTTTGCCAGCCTTTGCCAGGACAACAGCTGCCCGGGCAAAGCGTGCGAGGCTTATTAAACGGGCAACATGCAACACAGCTGACAGTGGGATATCCAACTAAATAGGCTGAGGGAACGGGAGCGGGAGCAGGAGCGGGGAACTGTAGCTGGAGCAGATTTGAAATGCAAATAGCCTTACGAGTTTTACAGCGGACGACGCATCCTTGTTTCATGCCCCACCCACACCCTTGTTGCTGCCACAGGCGGCAAAGTAGCAATTTTTGCACTATGCGTTGAAGTGCCTGCATCCGGCCGTATCCTGGCATCCCGGCAAGGACATACTACCATCAACGAAAGAGGGGGAAGTCCCCCTTTTGCGTTATGGCTTGTTTTGGTTTTGGGTTTTTGGTCCTGTAGCTTAAATGCAAATCCTCGTGAAGCTGGGCAACTTTTTAATCCCTGATGGCCAGCAAATTGTCGCCTCAATAAACTGCTAGAAGGGAGGGGCAATGTGTGGCAGGGGAGGTGTATTTTTTTTTTTTTAAACTAAGCGGATTGGTTTGTATTAGCTGATAAATGATGACAAAGGATATAAACATATTAAAATCAAAATTTAGGCAAGCGATATTAAAAGATAATAAGTTAAATAATGATTGAACTAAGCTGATATGAATATGTATTGAAAACTCAATAAATTCATATTTTCCTGCATGGCTATTTTATTATCTTTATTTATATTCAAAACAAAACTTTAAAACATTCAGTAAATAATTTAAATACAATTTTATACTGAATATACTTCATTTATGTTTCACATTACGGACACCCTCATTTTTTTTTGTACCTGCATTAGAAAAATTCAAAAAATGAATTTTGGAATACTTTTTGGTTGAAATTTATGAATATTTTAAGTATGGAAAATTTGAAAAAAATGTTAAACACATCATTTCATACTTTTTTGCAACAAATTTTAACAATTTTTTCGTTTGCAGATCACTACGAGATTTTGCAGCTAAGGGAACAAAAAGTTTTCAAAAATCTGTAAAATTAAAATGAACTCGCTGCAAAATGCAAAATTATTATAATATATATATTATAATATAATGCTGCAAATGTATTTTATTGAAATAATTTTTAATAGGCCTAAGAGAAGCCGTTCTATATTTTTTATTTATTTATGGTTTATTACCGTTTGCCAAAAGCTTTTACTCTGAACAAAGGGAAAAAAATGCTAATGCAGTGAGACATTAAAATTAATTCATTGTATGGAATTGAATTTAACAGTCAAAAACCAGAAGTCTAATTGAAATATTCAGCTATGTATCTTGTAGCCCTACTCAAGTATAGTATTTCGGCATACTTGAAATTTTGGAGTCAACTACAAAATCTTATGTGAGGGTTACAAAAAGTTTTCAATACCATTTTCACATTTAATAAACAATAACACTGTGCCATTAAAAAAGACATAATATAATATAAAATATAATATATAAAATATAATATATAAAATATAATGGGAAAGTCCCTATATATATATATATATTATTACTGCATACTTCAAATTTTCTGATGACAAAATTTAGAGTTATCACCAAAAAACGATTTCGAGGCACTTTTTACACTTAACAGGTAATAACACTTTTTGTGGCAAACGCATAAAACTTATCCTTATCCTTATCCTTAGATTATGAAAGGAGATACTAAATTGTATTGTAGAACTATTGTACAAGATATTGGCCTGTCAATCTAGCTTTCTTTAAAAAACATTATATTTTTGTTGACTTTGATTGTCCTTCAGTCAAAAAAATTCCTTCGCAACAATTCTTAAAAATTTATTTAACCAATTTCCAATCAATTCTGTGCACAACAATGTTTATTTGAACTGAATTGGTTTAAAATAAACAAATTTGTGATCAATTACGTATAAAGGAGAAATTTATGTCCAGCGTGTTTTTTTAATATTAATGTTCGATGAACAACTTTCAGTAGAATCTATAAACTATAAACTGAAAATATATTTTTTTTTTGGTAAGCCTACAATTCCTCATAACAAAAATAATTTTTTCGAATTTTTATACGTTTAAACTTTCTTCTGTTTAATATGTGAGCACTTTTTTCTGTTTTTTTTTTTTTTTTTTGGCTATAAGGCTATAATTTAATGCCTTAAACAAAAAACATATATTAGTCACAAAACAGTTTTCACATAAAATTGTCAGTTTCAGGGTTATTAAATTTTTTTAAACCCAAAAAAAAAATGATGTTAAACGTAACAAACGAAAAGTTTCTAAAATCTAAAAAATTTGTCAAATTTTTAAAGTTTCAAAGGTGCTAATTCCAAGAATATCAAATTGAATTTTGTTCTATATTTGCTAAAACTGAAATGTTTTCATTTTTTGGGGCCAAATACAATCTGTTTTGATATAAGACAGCGTCAGTGAACCGCGGAAACCTGAGAAAACCAACATAGAGTTGTTGCTGCCGGCCTTTTAGGGGCAGAGGCGGGCTGAGAGTTGATATATGGTTGGGTGGTGGGGAGGTGGGGTGGCTGAGTGGGCGTTTGGTTGGGCGTTTGGGTGGTTGAGTGTGGCCAACAAACCGCCAACAATAACAAACGATGGGCCAAGGCGAAATACAAACAGAAACCGAAACAGACGACGCCTACAAAATGGCTACAAAGGAGCTGCCGCTGCGGCATGAGATCTGCGAGAGGTTAAGGAGAAGCAACGTGGCAGCAGAGGCAGAACGTGGCGTGGGGCGTGGTGTGTGTCATTTGGTAGCAAAAAGGATTTATGATGCTTGTTATCGCGCAGCCAGAACGACGCGACGCAAGGCAAACGATGACAAAAGGTGGCCAGCAAAAGGATACACCCAAGGATACACACAGTGCGAGTGAGGGAGGGTGTAGGTTTCTGTTGTGTTTGTGGCAACAACGCGTAACGCAGATAAAATCTGAGCGCACACACACGAACGAAAGAAAAAAGACATAGCATACTTTTCGGTGGGCGCTCGTAAAACGCCTGGGAAACATGTGTTCATTCATTTGTAGCTAAATTGTAGTTATTGTTACTGCATGCCACATGAGGCAGGGCTAATCGCAGAGTTTATGGCACAGCTGAGGCTCAGGTGTCGCAACACTAATTAAATTTCATAATGGCCTGCCGATAGGCCCCCCCTTCATAATTAAAAAGCAACTCAAAGAAAAACTCGTATGCATGCATAAAAGCAAAAGTTGGCCATTAAGAGCGGCTAAAAGTATCTATTAGGCTGCCTTTTGGCGGCAACGGCTAAATTAGTCAATAAATTAAAGCAAGCTGAATGGCAGCAGTCAGAGGCAGAGTCAGGAAGCAGGACCAAGGACTTCCTGGCTCTCGTTCGGACCAAGCATAACGAGCCAAAAACATTGCATTAAAAAATCCATTCATTAAAATGGCAAAACGTAGCACAAAATTTATGACCCTGCGAAGACGTTGTGTCGGCAATGTGGGTTGCTGCTGCGGGGGGGTGGTGTCGTGGCAGGAGCCAAAGAGGAGCAGGGCCAGGCAGACGGTCGTCTCAAGTGGCAAGCAGCATTTACTTCCAAGTTTGCCACAAAAGCGTGGTAAACACAGCAACAAAACTGCCACACAAGCTGACAGGTAAAAACCTCGAAATAGTATCTGCAAAAACTTAAACTCTCTTTTCTTTAAGTGGAATATAGGAATATAATATTATTTACGGGAAATCGCATTTAAGTGTCAGATTAATTGTGTAGCATTAAGCTATTAATGGTATTTGTTGAATATTAAGATAAGCAGTCAGTTTATGTATATATGAAAGCACATTAAGCATCTTTCAAAGCACAGTAAAATTAAATGTTTCCAACAAAAAAAAAAAAAAAAAAAATTTCAAAGCACATTAAAGCTAAAAATAAAATTAAAATTTATTGATTTTCTAAAAAATTAAGCCAAGCAATGACTTTGTGTGTATAAAAGCACATTAAGCACATTTAAGCGATTTTAAAATTAAAGTTAACCAATATTCTAAAAATTTATCACTTTTTTGTATAAAAAAACACATTTAGCAGTTCTCAAAGCTCATTAAAACTAATTTAAAATTAAATTTAATTGATTTTCTAAAAATTAAGTCATCCAATGACTTTATAATAAAGTCACATTTATATAAAAGCATATAAAGATTCTATCTTCTTTCAAAGCGCATTCAAAGCCAATTAAAAATTCAAATTAATTGATTTTCTAAAAAAAATTATAATACTCCCTTCAATTTGTTCCAATTCAATTAAATAATATCAAATGTTCTACCGATTTCAAAGTGAAAATAATAACTTCAATTTATTTTACAATTGAAGTTTACCAATTTTCTAAAAATTTATAACTTGCTGTATTATAAAAACACATTAAGCACTTCTCAAAGCACATTAAAGCTACTTTAAAATTCAATTGAATTGATTTTCTAATAATTAAGCCAAGCAATGACTTTATAATAAAAGCACATTTATATAAAAGCACATTTATATTAAAGCATATTTATATAAAAGCACAGAAAGCTTCCATCAAAGCGCCTTACAGCCAATTAAAAATTAAATTTAATTGATTTTCTAAAAAAATTATAATACTCCATTCAATTGATTCCAATTCAAACGTTCTACCGATTTTAAAATGAAAATAAATACAGTTAACAATATCTGTAATATCTGCAATATTTTGGCCAGTTTAATCTCTCATTTAAGTATAATTTTTAAGCTAGTGTCATCTCTGAATAACAGTTTGCCTTTTTTTGGGGCGTGGCTGATTTTAGGACGCAGCCAGTTCAATGCGCTCGTCCTGCACTCAATTATCATTTGCTCAGACAGACAAACAGCCCCAGAGCTCAACACACGGTGCACCACAGCTCGAGGCCTCCAGGGAGATGCTTCTTCTGGCTTCTCTCGTCATGCCATTAGCAAAGAGCAACAGCCTCAAATGTGTGTGTGTGTGTGTGTTTGTGTGTGTTAATATATAGATGTTGTGCATGTGTTTGGGTGTTCCAAAAAGTGTGCAACATTTGCAAAAGTTAAAAGCATTTGTCGGTTTATCAGGCTCACACATCCTGCCCACAACCAAAAGCCAAAAGTATAACAAAAAAAAAAAAAAGAAGAAAAACCCTTTCAATGAAATTTCTTTTCATTTCATTTCATTTAGTTATGAGTTTGGTGATTTGGTTTTTTGTATATTAAGCTGCGGTTCCTTTGGGTCTCCTCAATGACTTTTAAATGTAAAATAGACTGGAATTTTTTAGCATTAAATATAATCTTTTAAGATTCGTTTACATCTCACCTCTCCAAACTGAATCAATTTCAATGAGGAATGTCTTTTTTGCAATTGTATTATCTGCTAGATTGTGTTGATATTAAAATTGTATTTATGAAAATAATGGTAATATTAAGTTGCTATTCAGCAAAGAATTGTTATATATTGCTCACTTTTATAACTATGTCAAAACTAAGGTAATTTTTATGCGGATTGCTTTTATGTGTCTTAGAATTTAGAACATTTTTTTTTTTTTTTTTTTTTTATGAGTTATTGCATTATAAAATATTATTTTTGAAAATTAAATATTGATTGGGAATATTAATAACATCAATAATATATTAAACAAACTGAATTTTGTTTTTTTTTTAGTTGTTTTGTTTTTATTATTAACCAGACTTAATTTTGTTATTTTTTTATTTTTGTTAAGTTGTTTTTGTTATTATCATTTGTTAATTTTAATGTAAGTTGTTGAGACATAACAGTAAAATTAAATGTTTTCCAAAAATAAAAAAATCAATAATACATTAGTACACAATTTTTTTTTAAAACTTATACAATCGTTGCTCACAACCACTTTGTTTTTAAGGTAATTCTGATTTCTAATTTATAATTTCTTAAATATTCCAATTCCTGTACTTTGGTTTCTATTTAATAAAAAATTCTAATTTCTAACTTCTTAAATATTTTCTATTTAAATAAAAAAAAATGTAATAAAAAAGCTACAATAAAAGTCTTTTTTTTTAATTAATTCTATTAATAAAAACTACAAAAACAAAAGGTAAAAATCCCATATAATACATATTATTAAATATTTTTTATTAAAAATATATGTGTACATTAAATAAAAAAAATATATAGATTCATATAGATTCACTCCAATTACACAAAATATATTTTTCCAATTAAAAATAAAATATCGATACGTATTGAATAAAATATTAAAGATAATAGGAGATTAGTTTAGTCGGCTCGAGGTCAAATTAGGTTTTTAAATTAAAAAATATTATTAAAAATTCTAATTTGACCTCAAACCGACTAAACTCAACTCGTAACAAACTAAGGTCACCAAAAATATTATAAGAATTAAAGATAATTGTGATAATGTTCAAATTAATATATTACAAACCCAAATTCTATTTTTTGGAAATTCCAACTACTAAAGGTTCTATTTTGTGAGCTTCAGCTTTTGTTTTCATTTTCCGCTGAACAATTTCAGCTTTTAAAATTTCCAAAAGCTAGAAATTTAGCTTTCGAGCGACAAATCTTACTTAATTCCCAATTCAATAAGTAAAAATACTGCGTAAAAGCCCACAAAATGTGGAAAAAAATAGATAGAATAAATACTCTTTCGTAACATCCAAAATTTGTTGTTTCTTAGCAAAAACTTTAAAAAATCCAAAAAAAAAAGATACAAAATATAATAAAATTCAATTGCGAACTTTGGCGCAGAGTAAATGAAAACAAAATAATGAATATACTTTGCACACGGACGCCAAAAAAAAAAAGAAGAAAATTCTTGCCGCAGACATTTGGCCATAAGAAAATTTAGGGACAGGATAAAGGGAGGGTGTGTGGCGGTAGAAAGGCGCTAAGAGGGATGAGGCGACGGCCTGCAGCAAACACATGTCAAATGCGCTTTTTAAAAACAAGTTTTTCCTTCTAGCGTAAAGTTGCAGCAAAAGAAAAAAGAAAAAAGAAAATGTAGATGAAAAATAAAAAGGAAAACTGCTTATCTCGACAAAAAGCCAAAATGTAAGGCGGCGAGCTGGTGTGTGGCGGGTTGGGGGCGTGGCTGTTGCACTAATGGTGCCAAGCAACCGGAAATGCCGCCATGCATGTCTGCTTCTATTTGAACAAAATGGAGGCTGTGTGTGTGTGAAGATCTTGATTGCCTTTTGCTACAAGCGAAATTTATAAGAGGTTTTTTTTATTTATTTTATTTTTATATATATGTGATTTTTTTTTTTTTTTGTATTTCCTATAGTTGACTTGCCTTTCGTTTTTGCTATGATAATTTCCGCAGTTGCTGTATTATATAAAACAAGTGCAGTCGCCAGTTTGATTTGATGGCCGACATTCTTTTACCCAAAAAAAAAAAGAAATAAAGACGAAGCTGAAAACGTGATGTGTGCCTCGTGCGAAATGCGAATTGGAATTGACATTTTGGCCACTGGCCAAGAAAATGCTTTAGTCAGATGACAACTGAGGTAGAAAGAGGCTCGAATTCCTTGTTGCCCAGTTGTCCAGTTGCTCTGTTATATAAGCAGTCAATATACATTTTGTACTCAAAATCTGTTACCAACTTCGCTTTCGCCTTCATTTCACGAAGAATTTTATACATTAAAATATATCAAAAATATCTTAAAAGATAATTTTGTAGATATTTTTTTTACAGACCTAGATTTTGCTTAAATATTTTGGGTATGGCAAATTAAAATATTTCTATCACATGAATAATATTCAAAAGTTAAAGAAATTTATTAATTTTTTATTAATATTTTAGTGCCGTTCTATATATACTTAATTCGCCAAATTCAATTAAAAGCAGTGACATTTTCATAAATAACATTGAAAAAATAATTTTAAAAAAATTTTCTTATTTTTGATGTTTAGCTATATTAATTGTGCGTCAAATAAAACCTAAACAAGTTAATTATATTTACAAGAAAAATTATAGGGTTTATTTAAAAGAAAAAGGGGAATTTTTAGGACTAAATTCAATTAAAGCAGTTTTTTCTAAGCCATCTAAAAATAAATAAGTATGATTTATTTTTTAAGTATGATATGTTTTTTAATAAGTTCAAATATAATTAAAAATAATAATATAAGATTTTTTTTGGCATTAACATGAAAAGAAAGGACGATCAAGTCAAAAAAAAAATGGACAAAAACTACGCCCACAAAAAATCTGGCTTGTCTAATAGAAAAGTTGGCATTAAAATAATTCGTTTGGCTTGAACAATTGACAAAAAGGACAAAATAACATAAATTTTAAATAAATATACTTTTAAACTTTGTATATAATTATTAATCGTAATTATATTTGAAGCTCACTTGGTTTTAAAACACAAAAGTAATAGAATTATAATTTCCAGAAAAAATTAAAATCGTTTAGAAATTATAAATAAATTTACTAAGGTAGCAAGACTTGAATTTTTTTTCCGTTTTTTTTGTTTGAAAAAATTAAAATTGTTTGGAAATTATAAATAAATAATAAATATAAATAAATATACTAAGGTTGCGTCGCAAGACTTAATTTTTTTCTCCGTTCATTCTTTCAAGCAAACACAAAAACTGCAATGTTTGGCCCTAACAAAGTTAGTAAATTAGCCTAAACCTCCAATTTCTCATGGTTTTAAAACAGAAGGAATTCAACATAAAAATACATTTTTCAATTTTAACTTAAAAACAAAAAGACAATCAAAAAACTGGTTTGAACATTTTCTGGAACTCATCAAGCGAGTTTTTTGAAGGTTTTCCACAATTTTTTTTTCTTTTTTTTTTGTGGCTCTCTTGGCTAATTGAAATGAGCGTGGCGTACTTTAAGGCGTCGTCGAATAAAGAAATTACGCAGCCACAAAAAACTTTTTTTTGGCAATCAATTCAATGGCCACGCCCACACAACAACAACAACGACTACAACAGGAGTAAAAGCAAAAATTAAATATAGTTTTTAAATGCCAAAGATTTAATACACTAGTCGGGATGTTAATATATAAAAGTTTTTTATATATAAAAATGCTTTTCATTTAAAAATTCAATTTATTAATCAACTTTTATTTAGAGTGCAAAACTTTGATGAAATTTTATTATATACTTGAAGATAAATAAAATATCATTAAAAATTGAAAAAGAAAATAAATAAATTAACAATTAATATGATAAAAACCAATCTAGAGTAAAATTCTTAATCAAGACGATAAAAAACATGAGAAAATATGGTGAAAGATGTTTTGGGGAATAGCTTTTAAAAGATTGAAATAAATATAAAATAATCATTTTTAAGGGGAATAGCTTTTAAATATTTATATAAAATTATAAAATATTTCGACTAACCGATGCATTTTCAATCAAAAACTTTTTTATTTTCCACGAAAAAAAAAACCTTTTAATATTAAAACTGATCAGCTATATCAATACTTTCACTTCTCTTTTCTCCCGTCCCTTCTCTCTACCAATGTGTGTTACATAATGCACAACAGAAACATAGTAACCCCTGAGAGGGTATAACAAAGTGTAGAACGTTGCACGTTAATTGAATTTTGGACGGCGAGTGGCAACTTCGTTGGTTGAAAAGTGTTCCTAGCCTGATTTTGGATGGACTAACTTATTGTTGTTTGTTGTCTTTTTGGGGTTGTCGTTGTTGTTATTGTTGTTGCTGTTGTTGTTTGCGGTAGTTTGTTGTTGTTTGTTGTTTGGTTTGCTGCTTAACCAAATTCTGAATTTAGTGAACATTTTTGGCTAAAAGAGTGCAAAAAATTGCCCATTAATGGGCACACGAAATGCATTTTGCCAGCGATGCACGGCGAGTGTGTGTGTGTGTGTGTGTGTGAGTGTGATTCAATTGGTAGGCAAAGCATAGGTTAGGGTTGGTAGTGGCAAAGGGCAGCAGAAGGGTGTAGGAATGTTGGGGCAGCAACTGCTGCTGCTGTTGCTGCTGCTGTTGATTTTGATGCTACTCTGCTGCATGTTTGTTTTTGTGAACCCGCTGACGTGGCTGTTG
Organism: Hirtodrosophila alboralis; assembly: GCA_035043045.1. Lineage (NCBI taxonomy): Eukaryota > Metazoa > Arthropoda > Insecta > Diptera > Drosophilidae > Hirtodrosophila > Hirtodrosophila alboralis. The sequence goes on along the minus strand of JAWNNH010000728.1, from coordinate 193,986 downwards.
CTTCTGGCAGTTGCTACCTACCCATTCCCGATTCCCCACTCCCCACTCCCCACTGCCTATTTCCTATTACCTCACTCCGCTGCTACCCTTAGGCGCTACGTTGTTTTATTGCGTAAATGGTTGCTCTGCCGTTTACCGATTGCTAAAGTTTTTTTTTTTTTTTTGGGGAAAAACCCAAACAGAACGCGTCAACAATGCGTCGACAGCAACAGAACTTTGCACTTTGCAAATGCCGACTCTCTTTCAGCTACGGAGCTACCAAACTCCGTCCGGAAGTCAATAAAAGTTGGCCTAGTCCGCAAATGGCAACAACAGTCGCAATAGTCCGAGTGAATTAAGGTAGTTTTTTTTTTTTTTCTTTTTTGTCTTGACTGCAGACTGACAACGTTAACCAAATTAACGCTGATCACATTTTGGCCATGAGAGGCAGTTGCAAGTTAAATAGAAATGGAATTTTGTGTGATGGGAGAACTTTTAGCTACTTCAAAGATACTTAGCTTTAAGATACGTATACATAAATTCTGCTCAATAATTATCTATTTTGATTATCTATAATTTGTTTGTATTATATTTTTATATTGAAGCTGGTCTAAATACTTCGACCTATTCTCATTTTATTTTTGTTATTTATGATTTGTTTATATAATAATATAAAAATTGATTTTAATTTGTATTAATTCGATTTAGAAAAGTTCAACTATATTTTAATCATTATTTCATTTGTCCTACGCTCAAGATTATATCAGAATCCAAATGTTGAGATCTTACCAAAACTTTCAATATCAAATGTATGATTCAACATATATATATATATATATATATATATATAGATAATAAGAATAAATATAAATAAACATATAAAACATACTAGCATAAATGTTACATAGATTATTAAATTATAAAATGCTTTTTAAGGGCATTTGGATAAGATGTGCAAGGAATACTTTTGTGCAAGTTCAGCTTGTATTATATAATTTCATAATCTAAAATATTATTTTTTTTTTCAATTGAAATAAAATATTTGTTGAAATTCTAGAAATTTCGATTGCAGCGCCATCTAGTGTCCACATATAACAATACAAAGCTCGGTAATAGTCAGGATAACAAAGCTCTGGATAAAATTGAATACAAAGCGCCCTCTATTGTTAATAACCATAATGTTTCAATTTGGCGAAAAACTTTAATGTGGTTATTAACCTAACTGTTCTCACTAAGGATTTTGAGAACAATATTGTTGTGAACACTTATGATATATGAAAACAGTTAACCAGAAGCCAAATACAAAAGTGTTGCTGTCATTAAAATTGTTAAATTTTAATTGTTTATATTTTTATAAATTTAATAAAATTGTGGTTTAATTTAGTTTTTGTCATTTGTTTTGAGTTTTGCGGCAAATTAAAACGCCACAAGAAACAACGGCAAAACTGAGAACTAAGCAAGCGCCACCTAGCGGCAAAATACATTAAAGAAAAAGGACTCTGGAGCTTGCAAAAGCTCAAGTGCCTTGAAAGCTCTAAATGTGCAACAGGCTTTGGAAGAGTGGCGAGAAGGATGGTAATAAAAGAAAACACAAATAACGAAACTACAGTTGCAACAGAATATCAAAACAATTAAATAAAATGTAATGTAAGTAAAAATTAAAAATAAAAACAAACCCAAATATCCGCATTTATTTGCCTCCATTCCACATTTAGCTGCCTGTTCATTTCACAACGGCGATAGAATATTTTCCAATTGCCCGTAATTGAGATCCTCGTAGAATCATTTTCATGGCATTGAAAAGCCAAAAGCCAATCGTACTCCATTTGATAAATTAAAATCTTATAAACCACAACACAAATAATATATAATTAAAACACTTTAAAAAAACAACAAAATTAAAATCAATTCAATTGAATCTTTATAAAAAATGTAATAATGCGTTCGTCTTCACATCGAAGTTGCAACTGCGACTGAGACGACGATTGAGAGCATAGAAAAGATTTTCGTGTGCAGGTGTGCGTAGGAGAGAGAACGAAAGAGAGAGAGCATTGATGCAACGGGACTTTTCCCGACCTTTGCTTTGTGACTATCGCTTACACTCGGCTCGGTTTTAAGATCACGAGTGACGAGTTCATTTGTTTTTGTGTAAATATATGTATGTATTGCAATCGGTAGTTTCGGTATGCCAAGGCTGGATGTGGGCAGCAGGGGGAAGCAAGAAGTGTGCTGAAATGTTGGTGCCTTCGTGTTGTTGTTAATTGCCATTTCAATGTTGCTCTTCTGGACTTTTTTGTTTTTGTTAACTGGGTGACGCTATGGGCACGTTTTTTTTCGGTTCTACTCTTTAAACATAAATATGTACTTACAATTGGGTTGTGTATTGGTGCATATTTTGTCTTCCTATTTTATACCCTTGCAAAAGGTATTATAATTTTGTCTCGAAATGTGTAACCAGCTTATGAAATGAGATTGAGAGTGATCCAATCCCGTCAATCCCTTCTACTGAAGATGAAGTTAGGGAACATAATTGATCCGCATCACTATCGATGGTCAGAAAACAGATTTATGCTCTCTTACAAGAATGACCTCTAAAATTATTTTTGTTTGAATTTAATATAACAAAAAAATCTTTAAAGCAACACAAAAACAACGTTTCTCTCCTATTTTTTTTTTCTTTCTGTATAATACTAAGGAGCATATTCGTTAATTAGTAAAGGAAAGTTAAGTAATTCTCAATAAAATTCCATGATAAAATTCCAATGCCGGCATAGTGCCATTTAAGGGTATATGTTTAAATTGTTATTGCCCATTTTTCTTGCTTCATTCCGTCTCCCCTCTATTGATCTGTTTCATTCTATGTTCCGATTGCTGGCGCGAACATCACGGGCCAGCGCGAAGACTACAGCAGCGCGGGGACGACAGCAGCACGGCATCGACGGGAGCACGACGTCGACAGCAGCAGAACTGCATTAGCGACTAAGACAAGATTTTGCGTGGTGCAGGTGGACGATGAAGAGAGAAAGAGAGGCAGAAAGACAGAAAGAGCGAGATAGCATTGAAGAGCGGACATTTGCTGAATTTTGCTTTGCTGCTTTCGCTGACGCATTCGTGCTGCTGCTGATTTAAATTTTAATATGAAAATTCAGTGACGCATAGGCTCATGCCACTTCTTTTTTTTTTTTTTTTTTTTTTTTTAGTCTAGTTATTGTTGCATTTATAACAAATGAGTTATGTATTGGTTGAACATTTACTTAATTGTGGAACCCCAAAAGAACGGTTCAGTCTAATCTTTTACTTCGAATTCCAGGTGTGAATTCAAAGCTTTCTAAGCTTTAAACCGTACTACTATCATTTATTAATATTAACTTAACTACATAAATAGTATATATTTTTCGTTAGTTTTATAGAAATGTTAGATAATAACTCACCTGTCTCTGATGAAATTCCATTGCCGGCACATTGCCATTTAATTCAACGGCAGACATTTGTTTAAATTGTTATTGTTAATATTTGGTTATAATTAAAGTTCTTCAATTGTTGTTGTCTTATTATATTTTGGCACTCTTTAATACACATATATATATACACACAATAATCTATTAGATTGACATTTGTATGCTCTTCCTTGCAGTCCCGTTTTGAAAAGGCGTTGAATTTACCGTTTATTTTATGCTCAATTCAATTTGCTCAGCAATTTTCTGTTCAGACTCTCTCGAATTGAAGTTTTTGTTCCAACTGTACGTGTCACAAATACAAATAACCGAAAAATTGCGCACGTGATAAACAAGGATATTGTATGTTGAGCCTGTTCTGTGGCTCCTTAAGTAGCTTTTTGGCTTTTTTACGTAGCTTATTTACAGCTTTCGACTGGACATCATATCTTGTCTGTGTTATGGTAACTGTAAAAATAGAAATTTTAGAAAGAAAATATTAGTATTTTATAATATAATATAAAAATAAGAGGGATGCCGAAGCTTTATACCTTTGCAATGGTCTTCTAAGTAAATTTTAAATACTTTTGCATTAAATAACTCTTTCGACCCAATTGTTCCTATGGCAGCTATATGATATAGCATTCAGATTTTGTTCAAACTTGGCCAGATTGTACAAAAACTAAATATACATCGATATACCAAGTTTTGATATTTTAAAAAACAAAAAAGTTTTTCATATAAACACTTTTTATAAAAATGAAGTGTCTCCGATTGTTCCTATGGCAGCTATATGATATAGTGCTCCGTTCGGGTTGATTTTGACACACAAAATACATTCAATAACAAACTTCAATTGTGCCAAGTTTCATCAAGATAGCTCAAAGATAAAGCCAATACGTAAGCATAGAAACAGACAGACAGACAGACATGGCTATATCGGTCTGTCTCGTCGTCCAAATCAAGAATATATATACTTTAAGGTGCCGGCAACGTCTCCTTTTATGCATAACACATTTCGAGACAAAATTATAATACCCTTTTGCTAGGGTATATCTGCTCCTGAGAAACATTTAAGTCGAGGAAACTTTGTATTTTATTCAACCTAATGGCCAACTAAAAGCTGATGGCATCTAAACGAATTTCGATTGATTTTTCTTGGCAATATTAGATGTGGAATATAAATATATATATATACATATATGTATGTGTGTGTGTGTGTCACAGGTGTGGACAGAGATTTCCATTTCGTATCGAGTTTTCCGAATTGCAAAAGTTAATAAGAGCAGATTGAAATACCTGGGCAAAGGATATTTCTATATGTAGAAATTTGTTTGTGTGCATTTCCGATTGCCCGAATATTGAAATTGTAATGTAATTGAAATGGAATGACATAAGATGGGATTGAATTATGGAAAAAAGCACATAAACATTTAACTTGCTAACTTAGAAATAAATATACATATTAAACAGTAAATAAAAAGAGAAATATGCAAAAATACAAAAAATGTATTTTTTATGTATTTTACAAAACAGTTTATAGTTTGAATTTGACTTTTTTAGTAATTGAAAAAGCATTGAAAATGAAAAGATAATTAATCTAGCAAAATATAGAATATTTCAACTTTTAAATAGCTTAAACTATAATATATAAAATTGTATTTTTATTTACAGCAAAAATAAAAAGTTTACAGCTTTTACTAAAATTAAATTCATTAGCTTTAAGAATACATATTCATTTTAATTGGAAAAAAAACAAAAAAAGATTATTCTAAAAACACAACTTTGCTAATTACTTTAATACATCTGAAGTGCTTTAAGTTCAAGTGCTAGTTGATTAACTTCTATAGCTACATATTCATATCTAAACTTATCATTGTGCCATCTTAAATAAATGTTTAAACTATTCAAATTGACCTGCACTTTGCATTCAAAAAACAAACCCTTTTAAATCTCTTGGCAATCTTTGTTCAATATGTATATTTTGAAAAAAAAAAATCAAATGGTTTCACAGAAAACGTTCACTGAGAGAAATAATGTGTTCCAAAATAAACAATCGATCTTCTTTTATTTTATTTTGATTATAATTATAACTATTATTAATAATTATTCGCAGTTATCAACGAAAATGTGAAGAGAAGCTTAGTTCGCCATAATAAGCAATTATAATATTATACTGAAATAATTTCTAAAGTTTTGCATACTTGTGGACGCTATTTGTTGCACTTTTGTGTAATTCTAGTAATTCTAATATAGCGCATAGAGTAATTTTTTTTATGGATATATAAATTAATATATAAATTTAATAATTTTTATATTTAAAAAACAACTAAGTGCAGATATTATTTTAAGAGCAATGTTCTCACATAAAGCACAAATATAAATGCATAAAAATTAAAATAAAAAATTAAGAAAACATTTTAAAATTGGACAGAATAATCATGAATTTAGATAAAATTTTCTATTTAATATTTAAAAATAAATGACCAAAACTTTCTTAATAAAAGAACAACTGTCTTAAATAATTCCTTAATAAAATTTGCCCAAAGTTTAATAACAGACTGACTATTGCCAACAAAGAGTCGCTAAATTTAGAATAATTTTTTTTTTTTGAGTGTATTGTATTTGAACTTATATGCATAATACAAACGAAGGATACATAACTTTGTCTTAACCAATAGCCATTAGAAGTGCATTTTCATTAGCACATTTGCAACATAGAGTGGTTTCTGCAAATGGCTTTAATGGTCATTGGTTGTTTGCAACTATTGCCAAGTTTTGCTGCTGCCTTCTCTTCCGTTTTTACCAAATGCTATTAGATATGGCAACTATAAACAGTTAGCTGTGTTTTACATACATTGCCAACAACATTTCCTTTTCGGGTAGAGGGACGGTGGGGTGAAGCTGAAATGGCAAACGGAAATTCTACATATTTCACTTAACTTTCAGCGCTGAAATGGCAAATGGCAGTTCAGCTACATAAATGCTAAAAAGTGGCAGAAACCCGCCAGCAAATATTTGTAAAATCAAACGGTCTGATTCCTACCCCTTCTGCCCCCACTCCAGTACCCTCAAGTTCTGGGTTTATAAAACGTTAAGTGTAAATAAATTATTAGCAGGGCGTCAAGCCGTGTGTTTCCTGTGTTAACTCGTGCAGCGAGGGCTGTTATCATATTTTGCATATATTGTTCAACTTTTTAATTGAATTAAATTTATTAAAATGAGTCTAAGATGAAATTTGAAATTAGAATTGCTTAACAGAAGCTAGAAGAAAGTTGTACATATTTATACCCTTGCAAAAAGGGTATTATAATTTTTTTAAATTAAATTATATATTAACAAGAACTTCCTATATTAAAATGTAATGAATGAATAATTTTAATTATAGAAAATAACTTATTTTCTGCATTTATTTTAAATTTGTCTATAGATTTTTAATTTTTGTAAACAGGAGTAACAATTCTAGCTGCGTATAATTATATATTAATATGATATCAATAATACAAAAACCAAATTTAAAATAGCAAAAATATTTCTTTATACTTATATTAATAAAGCTGTTGATGCGCCTTTAATTATACCACTTCTTTCTGAGTGGGAAGCTAATAATTTATATTAATATTGATATGGGAAAATTCAAATTTTTGAGCTATGACCGTAAAATTATATACATAAATATATTTTAGTTTTGCTGCTCTTTAAAGAGTATGTATATTTGTATATTATATGATGATATTTTTATAAAGCACTCGCTTAATCATGATGTTAAACCAATAACCTAATTAGCAACCCTCGCCATGCCTTGGGCATTGTAAAAAAATGTGCCATATATTCCACCATGCAACGAGTAACGAGACAATTACCGTTGGGAACGCCGTCAGAGTCAACTGAGGCAGCTACTGCTGCTCCAGCTGCTCCAGCTGCTGCCGCTGTTGGCCAAACATGAAACTTTGAACAGCTATACACACACACATGCACACATACACAAACACAATGCAACACTAGCGATGAATGTGTGCCAACGCTGAATGGCAAAAACTAAAGCATACATTTCAGCGCAAAGTTTGAGCTGCCTTCTTTTAATGTGTGTAAGTGTGTGTGTGTGTGTGTGTGTGAGTATGTATGCAACGTGACTGCCTAGAGGGGGGAAGTAACTAGGAACTGGGGGCGTGTCAATGTGGCCAATGTCTGCGTAGACAACGTGTTAAGCTTCAGTGGTTTGCCACTGCAAATGGGACACATTAGCAATGTTGCAAGTTGCAGCTACGAGGCATGGGCCATGTAAAAGTAACAGGATGTGAAAGAGGAGCGCAAGAAGCAGCCCGAACGGCCTAGGGATAGGGGGGGTGCTGTCAACGAGTAACAAGGCAAAATACTTGATGGTTTTTGGTTTGAGGCAAGAACTCTATGGCATGTGCCACAAATGTGTCAGCTATAGATTCGTGGTAATGGGAGGGGAACAAGAGGAGAGTCAACTTGAAATCGTGTGAATTGCTTCATTTTCTTGTGATTCAAAAAGATCAACAAATTAGTTGACATTTTTTTGCGCATTCTGCGCATATTTTGTATTAATTTCTTATGTTCTTTTCTGCAGTCTTATGTGTGGCAAATTAATTTTAATGTTTGTGTATTTATTTAAATAAATATTTACTTCAACAACATTGCTGGAAGTAATTTATAAAGTAGCTAAACAGCATGTAGAGCTTAGCAAATAGAAATTAAACTTTGAGCATTTAGCGATTTGTTTAGTTCATTGAATGTTTGTGCTTTTGAGTGAGCATAAATAAATTAAAGATAAATCGTTTGAATATTTATTGGAATAAACAGAATTGCTGAGAAAAATCTTTGGAATTTTTTCAAGTTTAACTGAAATTTAAATAAAATAAAAGCTGCGACAAATTATACTTGAAATATGGTGAAACAAGGTTTTAGAAAGAAGTTGTCAATTGAAAGATGATACAAAGAAAATACTTTTTAATTTTAAATATTAAAAAATATATAATTAAAATTGTTAAGTAATTGCAGGTCCTAAAATATATATTGGACAGATTATCTAAATCACTATATTAAATAAATAAATAAAAATAAAGAGAGATTGGTTCAAATAACTAAATAAACAGTTTTAAATTTACGAAATAAGTTTGTTCCTATGACAGCTATTATATATAAAGGTCCGATTGTGATGAAACTTGCCCAGATTTCAAACTGTTAAGTTTGGTTTTGATATTTTAAATAAAAAAAAGTTTTTCATAGAAAAACTCAGTTTCAGCCAAAAAACTAACAAAAGGCTGAAGACAATTTCTTCCTTTTTTTTAGCATAAAACACCCACAGGACCTAAACAAAAGTTAAGCTTTGTTATAATTCGAAAAAATTTTGCTAAAACAAGTTTTTCGATAAACTCAACACAAACATAGTTATAGATCGACGAAAAATGTGCTACCTCTGAATAAAAGACCATAAACATCGAAGAGGTTTAAAAAATAAAAATTTTGAGACCATAGTTAGATCTCAAAAAACTATTGATGCATTTCGATTTTTAAGAAACGAATTATGAAGCATATTTTGTATACGACTTAATGAAGTGTTATTATTAATTTCGGCTTATTTCTAGTTTTGAGAAATATTATTGATTCTAAATCACATTAAAATGATTGCTTATTTAATTTTTTTTACCATTTGAAATTGTTTTCCTATCAATGTCTGTGCTGTGCTCTTCAAAGAGCAACTGGTCATTTTGCTGATTAATTTTAAATGAATGCTCTTAAGTTTTTTTTGCTCTCAATGGACTTTTGCCGGCACTCGTCAGTTTTCATCAATTTGGCCAGTTGATTGGCTCTATTAACGGCAACGCTGCAGTTTATTGCAATTGGCATTAACCAACAGTGTTGCCTCAATTCCCCGTCTGGATCCTGCAATGCCTTTAAGATAGGTATTGAAACTTCGAAGGACGACCCATTTGCAAGTTTTTTTTTTAGTTTTAATTTTTTATGAACTTTGCTGCCTTTGCCAACGGCGCTGACATCGTCGTCCGTCTGTCTGTCTGTCTATCTGTTCGTCTGTCTGTTTATTTTGCGCAGAAAAGTTTTGTTCACTTGTTTGTTTATTTGTTTGTTTTGCTTTGTGCTGTTTGTTCTGCTCAAAAACTCTTCAGCAGCGCCCAAGGCAGGAACAACAATAGCAACAACTACATATGACAATGGCAACAAGGAAAGGTTGCGCTGTCACGCGTAAAATATTTCTAAGAATATCCTTTATATGATATTGCATTTTCAACGTGACTTTAAACGGCTTCAAGCACACTTACATACATATATTAATATATATACACACACACACACACACACAAACTCATAAGATGCCATTTTGTCTTTTGGCAACTAAAACACGCTCAGAATCTCGCCAAGTTCATGTTTTGATTTGGATTCTCTGCAAATTCTATACCCTGTACTTTTACTGCTTAAAAGGGGCATAACAAATATAAGAAGCGTATTCCTTCTCAGAGTCACAAAGGTCTTAGTATTAATTTTGTCATTAAGTTGTACCTTTGATCTCCAAATATCAAAGTAAATTTAATTTTAAATGTAAATAACTTGGTTTTTTTTTGTATCTTTTTGTGATTTTATCAATTTACTGATATTTTTCAACAACTTAAATAAAACTTAACAAACAGTAATAACAATAGCAACTGTAAAAAAATAAACAAAATAAATCTGAAACCACTTTAAAGAAAAAAAAAAAAAAATTAATTCTGATTTAAGTAACTTGGTTAAATCTATAAATAAAATCTTTATTATAGTATTACAATCGGGCGTGTTATTATATTCGATTAGAAATCTGTTATTTATTTTCTTGGCAATTTTAATTTTTAATTTAATTGTAGTGTTAATTTAAAAAAAATTTTTAAAATCAATTGAAATTTATCATAGAGGATATTAAAAACTCAAACTTCCATTTGCTTATTTACATTGCAGTTAATTCAAGTTATCTGTGTAAACTTTGTAAATTAATTTAATACAACATAAATTTATTAAATATTTATAATATTTAGTCACTTTTATTATAAATGAATTGTGCTATGTCAATTTATAAAATACTTTGAAACCTCAATTATTCAGTAATATTACCCATTAGGTACAATAATAATTAATTAGAAAATTGTTGATAAATATGAAGTAATTACTCAACTCGAATATTTTCGTAAGTTATTAAGCTTTTAAGCTACAACTAAGTAGTAATTAAATGTTAGGCAGAAATCTTAAAACAATTTTTTTTTTAAATGAAAATAGTTATGTAGCCTGTAGCCTCATAATTTATAGGGTATATTTATAGTCACCACAGCACTTAAATGTTTAGATTTGACTTTACTTCGTGCTGTGTGCAGAGTCCTGTTATTGTTGCATTGCTTTATGATATTTAATATGGCAACTGCAGAGCTCGTAAATTTTTACGCTGCGAAATGCTGAACGTTTTGTTTATTTGGCTGCTTAAACACACACACACACGCATTATATAATTTTATGTTTGCACACGGACAGACAGAGAAAGAGAGAGAGAGAGGAAAAGCGAGAAAGACACACGTATGTATGTATGTATGTATGTGTATACTCAGTGCAATTGACAACTAACTGTGACATCAACAACAACAGCAAATGGCACAGCAATGCCCCCGCTCTTGTCGCCCACCATCTACCGCCCGCTCGCTGGCAGCATTTGTCTACACTTTATGATACACATACACACATACATATTTCTCCTTTTTGTTGTTTGTTTTATCGCTGTGGCTTTTGATGCGAGGCTGAAAAATTGTTGCATGCGAGACATTGTTGCGGTTGTTATGCGTTTCTTAAGTATTTTTATATTCGCTTTTAAAGTTTGTTTACATTTTAGTATTTTCTTTTTCTTCTTCTATATAACAAAAGATTTTTGCGGCGAACGTCTTGAGCTTTTCACAAATTAAATAATATGACATAAATATATAACAACTATTTAAGAAATAATGCTTTCTTTTCTATCTACAGTTGAATGTAAATAAGAAATTTCTATGTTATGCTATATAAAATCAGAAACTTTCTTTCTCTATTGATCTAAGTTAATATATGCATTTTATTTAAATCTGTGGGATATTATAATAAAAAGAAACACAAATTTTCTTTAGCAAAACAAAACTACATTAAATGCATATCATGGTAATGAGATAAAGATTCTATAAGTACCGAAATGATTAAATTTGTTAACAATATATTTATTAATTTTTTTGATACGGTCATAATTTATATTCAGATTGATTAAGTCCTTGGATTAACCAAATATTCCGTCTTATTTAAATACATTTCGTTTGTTATGTATTGACATTTTGTATCAATTTTATTTATGCGTAATTTAAGAACTTTGCATTTATTTAGCTAAAACATTATTTGCAACTATTTGATATTCAAGCAGAAAGATTTATTAAATTATTCACTTACAGAGGAAGTTAAAAAAAAAATGTAATAAGAAGAAACAAAAGAGCCATGTGCTGACCTCTAAAGCCGTTTGGGAATTACAGGTAACCAAAAAAAATTCAACTTTATGTTTTTGTAGCTTAATTTTAACCTTAGTGTATATTTAACTTCAAACTATAATAAGAACCAAAATAATCTATAAGCTTTCCCTATTTATTGGGAAAAATAGTATAAGTTTGTTAAATATTGTCGAAATTAAATTGCAAATGTTTCCAGGAACTTGTTAACGAATCTGTCAATCTGCTGTGTCAGCCTCATTTTCCTCTTCTTCTTCTTATTCGACTTCTCGGTTAGCCCATTGTTATGCTTTGGGTTTTCTCTTGATTAGAAGTTTTACTCAGGAGAATTGGCAGATTGGCTTTTTTTTTTGGTTATTGTGTGTTTGGCTAAATAAACTTTTGCAGAACAATGGCAATAAAAAACCCAAGTTTAATTTAGAAAAAATAACCAGCGTCTAGAATCTAGATAAATGGACTTGAATTTGGGTATTCATTACTAAATCCCTATTTTATTTCATTGCAAGCACCTGGTCTGTCTTTTTAGCTAACTTTGCTGCAAATATTTGCTACTTGCGAATACTTTGGGCATTGCACACATAAATTTCAACTTCGGTCATTAAACATTTGTTTGTGCATCAAATTAAACGCGCGACTAAGCTGAAAAACCGTTGCAATTGCAACTTCTTCTGCTGCATTCACTACACACTGCACTATGGGACCAATGACCGATTTCCTGGCCTAAATTAGTGTGGTCGTTTGATAAAAATCTGATTTGTGAAACAAATTGACAAAAATTGAAAATTATAACAACTAATCTACAATCACAAATAATGACAGCACCAAGTTGGAAAAGTCGCAGTGCTTTTTTAACTTACACAAAAACAGGGACAATACATTCAATTTCTACAAACGATCTTTGCCAACTTATAGTTCAAACCACACTGCTTAGAATCCATTACAAAGTTCTTCACATACGCCTATTCTAATTAAACTATAATTAACTGAAATTGGCAAAAAAATTTGCTCACCAAAAACCACGCGCTTTTGTTTCAGCTGTGTTTAAAAGCTGTTATTTTAACAGTGATACTTCTGGTTAACATTTCTGGTACGCCACATGATACTTCGATGTATTTCTTATAAATAAACAACAAAATTTATGTTAATTTACATAAGTTGCAAATTTGAGTTTAGGCCAGGAAATCGGTCATTGGTCCCATAGTGCACTGTTCAAACAGTTTCTCTGCCGCTCTATCGCTCTCTCTTTCCATTTGCTCTCCGCTTGCCGCTAACGGTAACTCACACTGAGAATGCTGTGGCTGTACTGAGCAAAAGTGAAGCAGCAGCGCCGCCACAGCCCCAGCCCCGTTACGTATAACAGTTAACTGCCGTTACATTTTGCGCTCTCTTTGGTTGTTTCTCTTTGCCGCCTGCTTTGTTTACATTTACAAGTCAAGCATTGCATTTCTTGTTATTGCTTGCGGCTGAGATTTATCGTTTATCGCTTGCTGCATAAATCGGTTTTTATGTTTGTTTGTTTGCTTGACCTTCAATTAATCGCCCTGTGTTATGACATTGACATTTTCACTTTTCATGTGGTTGAGTGCAGTGCAGTCTACAGTCTTTGGCCATGTTTCAATTTAGCTGAAACATTCGAGGACTCAATTAGTGTTGCCAACTCTTGTTGTCAATTGTTTGACAGACAAGCTTGTTACACGGACAGCGCTTTGGTTTTGATTTATGCACTGACTGTACATGGTATTCTTGTTTTGTCTGGTTTATGGGGGAAATACATATAAAGCATACCATTTGGGATTGTTTGTTGTTAGGTAAACTAGAAAATTTGCAGTAAAATATTAGATTGAAGCTAAAATTTAATTGACTCAAAATGGTAGCATAGATTTAAAAATCTTTCTATTTCATATTTTATTATTATTCGTTGGAATATCCACTTAAAAAGAAAATTAAATACCTTTTCTGAGCTAGTTATTATAAAGAGTTTACTTTAGTTTAAATTTTGTCAGTTTCAGCCAATTAACATATATTGAACACCCTTCAAATAACTATCGGTATATCAACAAATTTAGAGTCCAATCATTATACTAGTTTCAGGCAACAATTTAAATATAGAGTAGCTGCTATTGCTAAATTTGTAGCACGAAATGAACTACTTTAAATGCAAATTTGTGTGTCGCATTTCAAATTGACCTTTGGGCCAAGCAAAAATAAGGGCCGATAAGAACTTTTCTGTTGACAAAAGCAAATAATTTAAATATTTTGCTAAAAGAACCTTTTTTCAAAAATTACATGTGGTTGGCCCAAATATCAAAAACACAACAAAAGCGCCAAAGTATCTGGCAAAAAGCTGACAAAAACACATGTCGCATTTTTTGTGTAAAAGTTTTCTTGAAAATCTGTAAGCTGCGTTTTGGACAGTTTTCGGGGATGCACAAAACAGGAGCCACACAAGCGATGTTATTCAAGGATTTTATTATGCATAAGCAAGGACAACACTGGGTATGTGTGTGGGTGCTGCTAAAAAATATGCAAATACATTTGCGTAGTAGCCAAAAGGACATAAGTGACGACAATTTGCCAGCATGAGTGCAAATACACACATAAATGTATACGGGTATACAGTGGCGTTCCCCGAATTTGTTTAGAGGGGTCACAATATTAAATATACTTAAATAATTATAATTAATATAAATTGATACAATATAAACATTTATATTGTATTAAAGCGTATCAATGTAAATGTTTTTTAAAGAATGCCGCTATCTTTATTATCAGTTAAATTTTTAAAATGCAGGAAGTTTTAGCCCTCAAAAAACCCGTACCCTTTTAGCGTACGCCACTGCTAGTGTATGTGTGTGTGTGTGGACTCCCAACTGTACATTTGAATTTAAAATTTACATTTCCGTAGCGGTTGAGCACTGCAAATTGCAAATTGCAGCTCATTCGAAAGCTGACATCGATCAATTTATGCCAAAACAAGATGGAGCAGCTGATGTACATTTGGATTGTCGAAGTTTTAGTATCCTTGCTTACATGACAACTATATCTATATAGAAAATATAATGGATGTAAAGACTTTTCGGAAAAGTCGCTAGAGCATCAAGAGTTGTACTCACTGTTAATGTATACAGCACTGTTAATGTATACAGCACTGTTAAACGTGGCTGTTACAATAACAACAGTATTTTTCAAATGAAATACTAAAATCACGGTAGGCAGTATTTTTTAAAATAATACGAATTTAGCTATATTATTTGAAGGTAGCCCCACTAAAAATAATTTATATGGTAGTAGAAAAACCTTTCCCGGATCAACCAGTTTGTATTCTGTTTTTTGGAGGAAGGGTGTAGCAACGCACGCCGGTTACACCAATAAATTATAAATTATATTCAATTTTTAACTGATTTTTCTTATTGCGACTATATGATGTAGTAATCTGACTTCAATCAAATTTAGTCAATTTTTGTGCATCAAAAAAAATATATACTGTGAGTTATCTGTATTAACAAAAATCAGTCCAATTTTCTATCGACCATTTATATAGCATCTATATGATAGTGTTTCGATGCTAATTCGATGACATTGCCATCCGTTCTATCTAGATCCAATATATGTACTTTTTCATTAAGAAATCTTGAAAACTGATAGATTTTAATGATTAAAAGACAAAGCAGTCATAGTAGACATTTCTATATCTATTTGGCAAATTATATTTATACTAAACAAAAAAAAGTGGTCACTGCTATATCACAACATTATAATACCCTCTGGCAGAGTATTAAGGCAAAAAAGCAAGGCAAGTCATTAAAAACATATAATACCTAGAGATGCTTTCCCGAAACCACTCCAAATACCATTTTAATTGAGCTGCAGCGGCACTCGATGTTTAAGTAGGAAAATGCGGAAACGTCGAAGATGAAAAAAATCAAATTTTCAATGAATTTTCCTTTTTTCTTCTTACAGCAGCAGCTCGTTAAAGTTTGTTCGGCTGCTGCATAATGACCCTTAGTAAACATTTATCTATATCTGCAGATATATGGCTGTTAAAAGTCAAAAGAAATGCAAGAAAATTCAAGTTTCCTGTGCTTTAATTTAAAGCATTTAAATTAGTTAATAAGTGTAGCATTAAATGAAATACATTTCTAATATGCTCTGACTAACACTGTTAATGGCATAAATTCAAAATTAATTCCAAATTTTAATGAACTGTCGGCAACATCAAATTGCTGGGCAAGCACAAAAAGCCTCGACATACCTTGCGGCTACATAATATGCAAATTTCGACAACAGTGCACATTTAGCTCAGAAATATGCTCTATGAAAAAGCTGCTTCAAATTCACGTAAATTTTCAACTACGGCTGCTGCTGCTGCTGCTGCAACTTGCATAAATTTGCAAATCCATGCTGCATACTTTTTGAACTGGCGCCTGTGGCACAAAAAAAAAAAAAATAAATGAAATTTCTATGTAGCATCCTTCACTGTCGCTTATTTTTACTTAATTCTAGAAATTCAAGGAATTTCATAATAAAATAACAACACTGTCATATATCAAAGAAGCGTCTTTAGAGTATCCGATTATTTTATTCTCTGTTTTTGACAATTTGTGGTGGAAACTCATGATTTTTTTAGTTAAATCTTTCAAGATCTGACTCTCAAAAACTCGTTGCTCTATCTGCAATAGTTTAATAAACCAATTCCAATCATATGAACTGAAAGGCACACAAAAATTTCAATAAACCCTTATATACTCTCTTTACCTTGGCCAACACAGTATAATAACAAAATTTTAAAGAAAATTCTGTTGGGCCCGGCAGCCAAAATACACAAAATTATAATTAGATAATCTGTACAAAGGCGACGTTGTTTTTGTCCAACATTGTGTACAGGGTGTTTATTTTTATCTTGCCACATAATGAGGCACAGCAGCAGCAGCAGCAGCAGCCACGTGTCAACTAATGAAACCCACAACAACAACAACAACAACAACGTTAAAGTGTCATAAATGGCACACAGCTAAAATAACTGTACAAAACCAAAAGGAAAACCTAAAATCCTCAACTCGAAAAGCAGCCCCAAGCAATGCGCGTTTCTATTTACAACTCTGCGGCTAATTTTCCACAACAAAAACAACAACAATAAGAACAACAACAACATTGAGAAGATGAAAATGTAATGTTGCAAGATGAACAAGTTGCTGTGTGTGCGTCACAATACATTAAAGTTGACAATGGTAAATTGAAAAGTACATAGAAATATGTTTCAACTTGTAAATTCTCTGTAAAATTAAAGAATATTAAGGAAAATACTTTAGAATAGCATGTTATTGCCCTTCATGCAGGCTGCTTCTTTGACAATAAAATAAAAAAAAAATAAAGAATAATTCACTTTTAAATGTTTTGCAAAAATTATAAATTCTTACTATCATAGCTTCAAAAATATTCTTGAAAAGCATAGCTCAAAGAATTTTTATAATTTTCAGTCGCAATTAGACATTTAAAAACAGCTTAAAATATTCAGTCCAATTTATTATATTATTATTAAATAATTATTATTTTTTATCACTATTTCCTCTAGCCATTATTCCCCGAAATTTTTAGTTAGTTATTCACTTTTTTAATCTAAATACTCTACAAAAACTTTAAATATTAACAAACTATCTTAAACAAAATGATAAATAGTAAAAAAAATTAAAAATAAGAAGTTATATCAATATTTTTAAATATAAATTTTATGAAAAAAAAAACTAATAACAAATGGAGAATTTTATGTACTGTTTATACGAGTATAGTATTATATTGCATTTTATTTTTATATTTTTGTGTCTTTAGTATTATTTATAAAAATATATTATTATTTTTGGGTCTAAATTAAGTATAGCTTATTCTATACAAGTTTAAAAACACTTTTATTTTGCTATTAATTTCCTAATATATTAGTAACCTGTCATAGTGCAATAGTATTTACACAAAACTTTAGTTTTTGTTCTTATACTAAACATTATTTTATATTAAAAAATACAATCAACCTAAAAACTTTCTCGGATATGCAAAAAATACAAATTGACATATTTTATAGACAATAAGTATCAGCATTGAAATTTATAAAAATTCGCATAAAATGCGCCTAGAGCATTATAGTCGTTCTCTAGTCATCTAAAAATTATGTTCAGTTCAGCTTTTTATTTTTTTTCTGAAAAATTATTCCAGCTTTATGCCGGGCTTTCATCCGCCGGAAGTCAATGCGACATTTTTCTCCGACTTCCGTGCGACGCTTTTCAATTATGTAAAAAGATTTTGCCGTCGCCGTTGGACTGCAGAAAATGTTTTGATTGAATGCAAGTGAGGGAGGGAGGGATAATCTGCTTGGCATATTTATTTTTAATTTTCATCATTAATTATGCATTTCTGTAGCGTCAGCGACGGCAAATGTTGACTCAACGAGCAAATTATGTTTGGCCATTAAGAGGTACATAAATCAAAGGAAGTGTCGGCTGGCAAGGATTAGCATCAGCTAGTTTACATTAAAAAGTCGACGCAATTATGTCAATAAGCCAAATTGTTTATGGCCGCTGAGGGAGTCTACCAAAATATTCGAATCATTAATCATTTGCATTTGTTTCCTTACTGGTCTGGTCTGGTCTGGTCTCGTTATAAACTTGGGTGCAGTCAGGCTTGGTCAAACAAACAAAAGGAATAAAGTCAAACAATGCAAAGATTGCCCAAAACACAAAGACTTTTGTTATAAAAACTTATGAAAAGCCAATTCCTTAACGGTTCAACGATAGCTGAACCACAAATGATAATGCTATCCAAAAACCCAGTTAGAGAACAGAGAGTTCTGTTATTAATAACCCAATCAGCATAAACAGCTGATGCTTTGATAGCATCACGATTGCCGAATCTAATTCGAAAACGAGCAAGGCTGTCAAAGTACTCTCATAAATTTCGCCAACGGCCAAGAGAGAAAGAAAAGAAAAGTAAAATAAAATACAAATGGCTAGAACTATGGGTAGAACCTCTGGGGGGATTTGGAACTATGTGGGCTGAACGTTTGCGTTTGCTTGAACTTATCGCTAAAAGCGTATCAGCAAGTTGCAAGAAGCAGCATTAGGAAGCATGCCACAAAGCGGAAGTTAAAAAAAAAAATGAAATAAAGCAACTTTTCACACACAAACACACACACACACCCGCACAGTAAAAAAGGCATGAAAAACTTTGCTGCGGAAGTGAATGAAAACAGAGAAGGAGCAAAGGAACGGGGCAGGGAGGGTTTATGGCCAAGGGAACTTAGAGCGCACAATATGATAAATAACAGATGAGCAAAGAGTGTCAGCAATGTTACTACCAAGGGTAGAATTGGGTTCGTTGCTTATTGAAAGTATGACAGGCGTACCAACACATGCCTGGCCAATTCTTGGGAAACGCGACAAGGCGACAAAGCAGTCAGAATTGTAATGAGATTTTCAAAAGATTTGAAAGTTTTCAAAATGTCTCCCACGGGATCACTTTTTGTAAGTTAAGCACTCTGCCGATCTTAAACGCTTCCATCATCCATCAGCAGCATTACTATATACTATACTATATTTTATCTAATTGCTATATCGAAGATCTCATTCTTAATAATGTTTTTTGACGTCGATGTGTTATAATTTTACCACAATAATGAATAATAAAACCGCATTGAATGGATATGCAAAGTGTTGCATACTTACAGGCGCTGTTTTGATGCACACTTGTGCGCTTTTAATTCTTAACCGTGCTTAGCCGTCAGTATAAAAGGCAGAAAGGTTTGCATTATAAATTTTTTGTTTTTTAAAATATTCTCACAATAAATTCAAACAAAATAGCCATACAATTTTAAATCGCCTAAGGAACGACAGTGATCGGGTTCGATTCCCACCAGGCATCACTCATATACGGACAGCTTGAACAAAAATAAATTCTAATACAAAGGTTACTGAAGAGACTTGCTTGGCAGCAGTCGAAATAGTACTATCTAACCAGCCAACAAATTTAACTTTTCATTTTTCAAATTTAAAATATGATGCCAATCCAGCTAGATTTTCATCAATTTAACAAATGATACGTCACTAAAAATCTTGCCAATTTTGCAAAATTAACAATTTTTTAAAACAATGCAAATTATCTTGTATTAACTGATCTTAATTTCATAATTTTTCATTTTATAATTTCATATTAAATATTTTAAAACAGATGACAACCAAAACTTTCTTAATTACAGAATGGGTATTAATTATATCGATTATTGGAATATGAAAAAGAGTTCATAGTAGACAATTTCCAATAAATGGTCGTGATTTCGATAATTTTAGAATGAATAATTTTCTCAGGGTATACAAAGATATTATATATACTGATGTTTTTTTTCTGATCAGTGCCTTCTCCACAGATTCTCAAAATATAGTGGAACTGCTTATTAAAAGTCATTCTGATGATTTTGGACCTTCCTTAACAATTCTCAATATATATATATCTAATCTTTTGTTCTTTAAGCTTTTCCTGAGTCATATCGCATGCAGCTTACTTGTCGGTCGTACAAAACAGTGCACAGGACTCATTCTTTTGCACATCCTTAGTGGCAGCTCCTGGCAACACTTTGAAAATACATTGACTGTGAGAATGTCATGAATATTAAATTGCGATTATTGCCTTTGGCAATGTGCCGTCGTCGTCGTCGTCGTCGTTGTCCTCATTGTTGTAATTCCCAAACTCGTACTCATACTCGCCAACGTCCTTGTGCTCTTGGTCCTTCACTCCTATCGCCATTGTGAATGTTCAGCTTTTGGTTAGTTGCTTTTGGTAAGCTTCCTACTCGGATTTAGTTCGACACTCGTCGAACTTAATTAAATGCGCTTTAATTAAGTCAAATATTAACCTAAAGCTGCAAACTATGTCATATGCATGCCAGGACATGCTTCATTCTCAGCGTGCTTTTGATAGATGACTAAAGGGTGATGGAAAATGTGAGAAAAAGGAATTTTGTGCAATGCTTTCAAAAGCTGATGTGATTGAGAATTTGATTTATTGGCAGTAAACTAAGTTTGGCCAGCAGCTGTCACTTGACTGATGGACGTTGCCTTTGGCAGAAAGGAAAAATCATTTGCATATTGACGAAAAGATTGGTAAGTTTGATGAAGAAGGCAAAGAAGCTCAAACAGACTGTTTCGTCCTTTTTGATGCAAACTTGCTTGCAAACTTTGTGTATGTTTGAAGTCTTTAAAGATCAATAAATACTCCTGGCAGTGGAGTATGTGATTTAGCAGTTCTACAGTCCTTTTAATGAAGAATCTGAATATAGCGGATTTGCATCTGCTGAGCTTCTTTTTCGATATCTAAGAAACATATCAACAATTTGCCTCAGCATTAAATGTCACAAGTGGTTTTCACTTATCTGTAAGTTTTATATACAAATTCATTTTACTACCAAATTTTATATGTCTAGCTTAAGAAAAATCTAAAAAATATTTTAAATTATTATTTTAAACATGTTTCATATTTTTGGACCCTTATTGTCGATAGCTGCGAATCGCTTGCGCATTTTAAATTCGGTGCCAGCCTTGCCCAAGAATGCAGGACTGCTTAATCCCCGTTATGTGAAACGCCTTTCACATAGTATGCAGGTTACAAAGGCTGGTAAGCTAGTTTATATTTTAGTTAATAGAAAATAAAATTATTTTCAATTTTATTGATAGGTTTATAAATGAATGGCTTTCTTATTTATCAAAAATCGGCCGCTTTTATTTGTATTATGGGGACTTTTACTTTTAAACTGTAAAAGCAAAGGAAAATTTTTGTATTTTTATATTAAATAAAAAGAAAACCTTGTAATTTAACTATTTTATAAATTGATAGAGAAATTGCAGTGATGGCTTATTTTCAAACAACCTCACGGAGTTGGAAGACTTATAGACTCAAATCATTCTATTATTATCTTAACTTTACCTATATTTAAAGTACATCGTTTATTCAACGTTTGCTTTGGTTGTGGCTCAGTAAATCATCAACATCCTTTCATCATTTTCCTCAGACAAGAGCGAAAGGGATGCTCTTTGTTTAGTTCTTGGCAAAAGACCTTTTTGTCTGCTTGATGAGCTTTGCAAACAATCCATATATGTATATAAATATATATACATATATATATGTTTATTCTAAGCTTTTGAGAGTCGACCTAAGAGGCAACTGTAATTGAATTTTTCATTGTTTACTAACAAATTATTGTTGACTGATAAAACAGTAAAGTCAACAATATGTTGAGCCTATTCTCTTTTTGCCTGTGGTAATCATGTTAATTTTGTTGCTTTCACGGAGAAGAGCAAAAACGATTCGACTTAATGATATCCTTTATGCAAAAAGAGGAAAATTTAAAATATATAAATATTTATGTGGTATATTTATGAGTTGTAATGTAGTGTCCATAAAATGTACAGGGTACTTAGCCTTTTCTACCTAATAATACAACCCTAGAACAATACTTAATACTACAACATAACATTTGAAATCGGGGAAAATTATACAAAATACCAATTAAAATATTTGAAATTCTTTTGCTAGCTTTAACAGGCCATCTCTAATATATAATATATATAAATATAGGCTCAAACTTTATATTATTGTTAGCCATATATATAGCTTTAATTCAGTTACTTTTCCTGCCTTGAAATTATGTCCAGTACATGTCAATGATGGCTATAAAATTGTCGTTTACATACTCCATATGTTGAAAATTAAATTGAGAGCAACATATATCTGAATTTTTTTATTAATATCAAGCACATCTGTGCGTATTCAGCTTCCTGCAGCAGGAGCAGCTGTTGAATAAATAAAATATTGTAAATGCGAATCTCATGAAAGGAAATGTAATGTATGAGTGCCGAATTAACTGCAGTCACAGAAGATTTCAATTATGGTAATTTTATTTCACAGAAATTTAAAAATACAGTTTAAATTGTATGTGCATGTTGAGTTAAAAAAGCGAAAAAAGCTGATGTTATTATAACTAGTTTATTAATCAATTAAAATAATACTTGGCTTTAAATTATATAATTTTTTAAACTGCGCTTTTAGGGAGAATATAAGCAGTTATTTTATTAAACTAAGGAGCTTAAAAAAACTCAATAAATCTTATTTAATTTTTAGATAACAAATCATAAAACAAATATAAATTACTTTTTCTACTTTTATTGTCAATTACCATTAAACAAAGTTTGTTGCAATTTAATTTAAATGTTTTCAGCTTTCTGACAAGTTGCACGTTTAAGCTCCTAACTTGTTGGTGTGAAAAAAGTCAAGCCAATCTAAAATATATATGTAAAGGACAACGCGATTACCCGATAAACACATTCAGTCTACATTATTGAATTGACAAACACATACATGTTAACGCATAAACATGCACATCATAACTGGAGCCAGGCTAAAGACAACCCCAAATTGAACCCAGTGAACGGACGTGCACCTGATCCTTTTGCCACAGGACACAGTTACACACTTACACACACACACACACAAACACGCACACACATGAATACATATTGTCGTTGTCGTTGTCGTTGCCGTTGCTGTGCGCTGTTATTTATGATAATTCAAAGTAATATCCTGCAGCAATTTCATCAACAAAGCTAAAAGAGGCTGAGTGTGAGTGTATATACATATTCGAGTATGTGTGTAAAAAGCAAATATCCTTTTTGAGATACCAAGGACACGCCTTTGGGTATGGGCACCTGGAAAATGGCCTAAACGTGTCAAATGTGCAAATGCGTGTGTGAAAATTGCAAATTTGTTTGTATAATTGGTTGTAGTCAGGTAGATAAATGACATCTATGATATATATACAACTCTGAAAACAAATTAAATTTGTAACATACGATTTTCAATAATTTTTAATATTATTTATTGCAATTGGTTTGTTTAATAAAATGTTTAAAAAAAAAAAATATTGCCTCCCACAGAAGATCTGTTTATTGGAAAGAAAGTATTGAAACAGATAAATTGTGAAAATTTTAATGGAACCCGAAAAAAGATACATAACTATATGCTATGGATACTATTTTTATATAAACAAAAGAGTTAAATATTCCCCCTTGATTAAAAAGTGGAATTCAAAAGTATATACTTGATCAGGGCGACGAGTCTTCATGTAACTTGGCACAGCCCGCTAGAAATAATCAGTCCAAAACAATTTTATTTTGTATATATTCAACCTAATTTTGACAGATCGATGCATAGTTATAAATTGACCAATTCAACCAAGTTTCATTGCAATCGGACCACTATATCTTATAGTACCAATAAGAACAATCGGTCGAAAGTGCTTGTATGAAAAACGTTTTCGATTTTTAAGGTATCGAAGCCAATTTAGTAATATACAATATAATAATATAATATATAATATTTGTTTAATCAAATAATTGGATTGGTTGAATATTTAATTTTATTCTAATTAACTTTTAAGAAGGCAAGGGTATACAGCTTTGGCGGGTCGAAGATATCCGTTTCTTTTTTTTATTTATTTATTATATTTATTTATTTAATATAGATTTTCACATTTATATATTTTTTTTAAATTTTTTTTTTTTAAATTTATATTTTTATATTTATTTTTTTATATTTATTTCTTTATATTTATTTCTTTATATTTGTTTTTTTTTTTATATTTACTTTATTATATTTATTTTTTTTATATTTATTTTTTTTATATTTATTTTTTTTATATTTATTTTTTTTATATTTATTTTTTTATTTATTTTTAATTATTTATATTTGTAAATTTATATTATCTATATATAATACTCCAAAATTCGCAGAACTCATTTTCCAATTAAATAACAGGGTTATATATTTAAAATGTTTTAAACTTTTTTTTCTCACTAAAATTTTTTACGCTTGACAACAATAAAATAAAATATAAATTTGACACTTATTTCTGTTCAGGACAGGCCAACTGGTAGAGGAACTGTACCAAAGTACGCGTTGGTCGTCCCGTCATACGCCAACTCTTCAAATAGGGAATTAAACCATAAGTACTAAGCAAACCAGAGCCGCGGGTATCGATGTGCGCCCAATCTGAACAGGGCACGAGCTCATGGAGGACGGCAGCTGCCAGACAGGAGCTGGCCAGACCACGACCATTGTTGCTGATATCATAGCCAAGTTCATCGGTAACTTGCTTTCTATAGTAGTTCCATAGGGGTAGACGCCACATGCGATCGCCGGTTATTGAGCCGGCACGCTGAAATTGCTTCCAGATGTAATGGGAATTGGAGAAGATGGCGGAGGCGCCGCCACCAAATGCCTTCTTGGTACCCGTGCCCAGCGTAGCCACATCTACCACCAGACGCGGCTTGTATGTCGTCTGGCCATAGATCAATGGATCGGCCATTACCACAACTCCAGCCTTGTCCAGATCGCGTATGGCCATCGATTTGGCATTCAGCAGCGTACAGACATCACCTGGCTTTGTGGCCATGCCCGATGGCAAATTCTCGCAGAGGGGTATGATGAGCACCACATTGATGGGAAGTGAAAGCGCTGCCACACAACGCATCATGGCCACACAGGCAGCCGCTCCAGACATACTGGCCCGATATTCATCCATGTCCTTGCATGGACGCAGATTGATGCCACCCGAATTGAAAGTAATACCCTTGCCCACAAACAGAATGGGCTTGTCCTCTGGCGCAGTGCCGCAGTAGCTGATTTCCATGAGAACAGGTGGCTCACAGGAGCCTTTGGCAATCATGAGAAACGAGTGCATGCGCTGTTGTTCTATCCAGTCCATGGTGCGTATCTCAACAGTAATGCCACAGGGACACAGTGCATCCACTGTGGCCTGAGCAAACAATGTTGGCGTCATGCAGTTGGCGGCCGCATCGCTCAATCGTCTGGCCAAATTTTGGGATTCTGCCTTGAATATACCACGGGTCCAGCCATCCATATCATTTGAACTGTACAACTCTAGCTTGGGCACAACTGGTCGGTTTTTCTTGCTCAGCAGCTCAGTGTACTGCCAGATCGCTAGCGTTGAACCCTCGGCAGCCTGCTCGGCATAATCCATGGCATCCACATGCACCTCATTGCATCCAATCTTTTGCAGCTCTCTAGTACCAACGCCTGCGGCCACGCGTACATTCTCCATGCCCTCATCCAGCATCTCTAGCTCATTAAATCCAATGCCCTCCAGGCCAACGCCCACAACAGCAATACTTCGATATTCCTGATCAATATTATTGAATACCTTGCCTCTTCCTAAACGTCCATCAATCTTTGTCTCGCATATTAACTCTGTCAATTTGCCGCCCAAGCGATCATTGAGCTTTTCTCCGCCGCTTGTTAATCTTGGATCCTTGTCCCCCTCCTTCTGATAAAGACCAATAACAATGCCCTTGCCACGCGACTTCTCCGGGCCACAATCTGCCATATGGCGAACACCACCTAAACGTGGCACATGGCGCAGAACTTTAGATTTCAGCAGCACTCTACGTAGACCCTGCATATTAAACGGCCGCAAAATATTTATTTATACTCGACAAATTAAATCGTGCTACAATTTAAGTTTTCTAAACAAAACAGCACGAAATACAAAACCAAATTCTACACAAAAATTTAGACAAAATTCAAATTATTTGAAATATCCGGAAAACGAATACGAGACACGAGCACAGTTCACTAACAACTGAAAAAATTATATAACTAAAAGTGTTAAATCAGTACGGAAATTTGACATTGACAAGCTGGTCTGCTAAGGTACTTAAAAAGAGTATATATTAATTTAGAAAATGAATAATAAATAAAATATATTAATTACTTAGAAAGAGCTTTATGTACAGAAACGAATTCCTTATGAACATTTTTTTGTCTATTATTTTTACTAATTTATTAGGATTATATATTAGGATTATATATTTAATTTGTGAACTATTTTATCTCTGCAAAGGTATGTGTAATTATTAAAAATTTAATGTTATACGTTTTCTACACATTTTGTTTTAATCTACATATTTATTACCAATTAGAACTCTATTTTTCTTCCATTTTACCTATTTAATATAAAAGCTGAATATATATAAACACATTATAATAATTCTTCAACCTAATAAAATTCGATATTCGACATCTGCTTGCCAATTTTTGTTGCATAATTCAATGGCAACTAACTGGATAATGTTAATCAGCCAAACGGGTGCTAATTGAACGCAAGTTTACTGCTGAAATTAATTCTGGCGCATTAATTAATGCAAATGAGTCGATAATTATCACACTGATTAAGTGAACCGCATCGAAATGGTAGTTGATTGGCATTATCAACACATCTACTTGCAATTAGCGACAATGCTGCCAACTTAACTGAATTAATGAAAAGCTAACAAAATAAAAGCAAAAATAAGCGGAAAAAAAATTCTTTTTTATTTTGACTTTTAATTAGTTAAAAAACAAATTGCTGTCAAAACTTGAGGCAATAAATAGTTTAAGCTTTCCCTTTAAATTGGAAAAAACAACATTCAAATTTGTTTTTTGCTATTTATGCAAGTTTTATTTCGATTTAAGTTGGAACTATATAAAGGAGACCAATAGTTTTTCTTCAACTGTGGTATACTCTGTTTTTAATCTTTTATTATTACATATTATTGTTTTTATTTGAATGGGCATCAAATTTGTTGAGTCTAGCTTTAAAAATGTAAAATACTTTGAAGGAAGCAGAAGTGAACAGAGAAGAAGAATGTTTTACTCTTTAAATTAAATTGATCTGCTTCAACTTCGTTTATAAGGACGAACAGGCATACTTAACACAATCTCAATATACTCCCAATATATGCCCTTTTTTTAGAGTATAAAGATTAAACAAATGAATGCGAAAAGTACTTCAATTTCTTTGTATTTTAAAACTTTCCAACATAATTAGTTCTAAGTGCATCAAGCTTAAAAAGCACACAGAAATTTGGGCTGAGCTCCTTAATATAAAAGAAATTTTTACAATTTAAATTAAAGAAAACTTGGGATAACAAGTTTAAAGTTTGAAGTTTGTAACCCATTCAAGATTATGCGGCATTGTGCTTTGGGTTGAGTTTTAGTTTTCAATTGCCATTTGCTTGTTTGAAATGAATATCATATCATATCTCAGCCATCTCAACCGCATTCTTTTGCTCCAAATGTTTAGCCATTCATATGATTATTGCTAAACAACTAGCTGAGTTTTTGCGTGGCTATGTTGCCTGTTAATGTCTGAAGTCCTGCCTATCCTGGCAACTCCTGCTCCCAACTTCAAGTTGTAGCAACTTAACACAGTTTCTTGTTGTTTGGGGCGTAACACTTGAGTTGGACAACTTTTTGGCTTCTAGAGGGTCTTGGAGATATCTGCAGGATGCCTGCATTCCCGACATTTGCCGGAATCATGCCATAAAATGGTGTCGCTGTATGTGTGCGTGTCTGTAAGTGTTGACAGCATTTGTTGCCAACAATTTCATTACCGCGCATTTAAAGTTTTGCCAACACACACACAGACATTCACAGAAAATGAGACAACAGGATATATACACACTCATTTCTATGATAGCGAGTCCTCCCACCCGCATCATCATACAAGTCCCCTTTGTATGCACATGGCACTGAGCTCGTTATAAATGGAAAACTTTTCCTACTTGCTCAAGTGGTTTTCAGCTTTTCTATTTGATTTTTTCCTTATATTCTCTTATTTATTTATTTTTTGTTTTTTTTTTGGGTTTTTTCTTGTGTATCTGTACTTTATGCTCTTTGCTGCTGTTGCTTTTTATTCGCATTTGATTTGGGAAAACTTTTACTTGTTTATTTTACTTTTTAATGAGAGCAGACATCGAGATCGCATATGTATTCCCTGGATAGCAAACACCTGCCTTTGCTGAGCAGACTTCTTCTTGTATATTTGACGATTAGCCATGTGAAATGGAACGGTAAGTTGGCAAAAACTTTGGACAAGACCCCAACCCCATTTGGTTCTAATGCCCCAGCAAGTTGCAGAACAAAGTTGAACAGGAGATTTGTCAAGCTGCTTTTTAAAGTGCGTGCAACAGTTGGAAATAGTTTTTAGTTCTTCCAGTTGTCTGCTTAGCCTGGCTAAGCATCCTTCTTAATGTGCTTAACTGAAGGGTAGGACTCTTGGCATATTATTGATTTGTTCAACCTTTTTTTTCAGTTATTGGCAGATTCTCTATATTTCTCTGTCTCCTTCTCTCTGAAGTGCCGGGGATAACCTACACTTGAGTATTTTTAATTTGAACTTTTTGTGGCACATTCGCATATCAATGACTCGGCGAGGCATTGAAGCGTAAGTGGCAACAGCGGCTGCCAGAACCACAACGTATATAAAAAAAAAAAACCCCACATAGAAGTCATGTTATGCGTTCTATCTCTGGCAACTGGACAATTCATATTGAAAAATTGGCACACAGTTTTTTCCCTGCATTGCAGTGATTTTTAAATTTTGATTAAATTTTTAGTGACCTTTTGGCAAATGAAATGAACTCGTTTACTGGCTGTTCAGCCTATCATTGTTCATCTGGCATATATTTTTTTTATATCCAACCATTTAAAGGGCATTATTTCGCTATTGAAATATTGTAATTTATTTGGCATGGCTGACATTTCAAAAATAAATCGAATAAATAAATTGTTATTTGTACAATTTCAATACCATGTATTTTTGTTTAATTGTATAAAAGGTTGTTTAAAAATTAAAAATATATCGAAGTAATGTATGTATGGTCTCTACAAGATTAAAAAAAACGTAAAATAAAGTTAATTCCGTGGGAATTTATTTCCATTATTATTGATATAATATTTGATGTACTTTCTCCACTTGCTAATTAAATTTATTGGCGACTTTAGAATGATAAGAAACTAGGAAAGCACACTTCATACATGTATTTTCACATTTACATATATTTAGACAACAATTTAAAAATACTAACAAACATATAATCCATTCATACTTTATTAAAATATAATTTGCTTTAATTTTAAATAATGGGTACCTTCTAGTCGAGCAATCATCAATGTAACACCCTTATTTGCATTTTTCATTTTTTTACTTTATAAATATTCATTGAAATGCGTGCGAGTGTTATGACTAATTTATTAGTGGTAAATTGCCTTGGTAAATATTTATAATATAAATTTTATTTATTTAAGGCAAATTTTTTGTTATTGTAGATACCGAAAAGCACAATTAGATGTGGAATAATTTTACAACATTTTATTTAATGGGCAGCTAAAATTGACTTCTTATAAGGATTATACTAAAAATGTAAAAAATATATTTAACTTCAATTTCCTGTGTTTAAATAAATTGATTTTAAATATTTAAAATAAGTCAAAATAAAGCACTTCCTATGAACTTACCGAATTATTTTTCTTTTTATTAAATATTTTTTATATAATTACTTTAATATTTATTTTTGATTATATAATCCTACTACAAAGAGATGTAATAATTATTTTTTATATTTTATTAAATAGTTCTTTGTATTTTTTTCCCGTTTCTATATCAATTCTTAGAAGTTTTTGCGCAAATTGTGCTATTTTGAGATTTAGAAAATAAATTAAAATATTACTATTAAATAGCTCATATTTTTTTTTGCTATTTGCTTTTAACTTGCAGTAACTAGATACACACATATTTATTTGTGTATTGATGGCAAATATGTATTTTGTTTTGTACAAATATAAGCTCTTTGCCTTGCCCCAGCCTTGGACTTTGCTGCAGTTACAAATTGAAAAGTTAAACTCTCAAACAAAACTGCACAAGCATGAAAGGATTGCAGATCCCTGTTACACACACACACGTGTGTGCTTGTGTACTTTTGTGCCAGAGTTAGTCATTGGTTTTAGCTCTATCATAGCACAAGCTTACAACATTCCAGCAGCAAGTAGAATTTTTCAATTGGCATTTTGCTAACATTTACCAAACAGCAATTGAAATTGTATCACATTCTAGCTCTCACATTCTGAACTGAGTTGTCTCATTAAACTAATTGATACGCTGGCAAACGGTGCTCTCCACAATTAGTATTCTGAACCCCAAAGAGAATGCTATGCTTAGCGTGTCTGCAACATTTATCAATTTGCACCGAGTCCATAAGCTATGCATAAGCCGATTATCGCCACAGTCACAGGACGCAGGACGCAAGTCAAGGCTGCGCACTCGAACTTGCCCCCAAGATTCATTCACAGTATTAGACTTCAATTGTTTATACTCTAACAGAAGGTATTTTAAATTGAGCAGTTAATGTGTAACGCACTGAATGGAGGCTTTTGCGAGCCCAAGGAAATAAATAAAACTACTCACGGCGTGTGTTGCTACGCTCCCGCTTAAAAAGAATAATAAAATTAACTAATAATATTCTAAAATGCGTATTTGATTGTAGCCTACTATTTCACAATGAGCATACATAAGCTCAGTTTTTTATACAATTTTCAATTAAATTTTTCCCTCACTTCCTAATATATTTTTGATAAAATTTTTTCAGAGAGCTAACCTAAGATATAATAGGAAGCTACAGTAAAAATTGCAGCTTTCTAGCTTACACCGTTCGGCCAGCTCGAGAGTCGCCTATTAGTCAGTAAGACAGGTCAAACTTTATATTTATTGATATATTCCTGATCAATAGAACAGTTGATTTTTAAGCTATATATTTTAAAGCTATATTGATGAAAGTTTGCTGTAGGCAGAAAATATTTATGTAGGACCAGGTCGAATCAGAATAATATATCAGAAACGATGAAAAATTTATTTTCATTAAATTAAATGTTTAACTCTGTAAGTGTATATTATCGTTGGCAACTCAAAACTAGCTATTATTTCATGTTTTCCTTTCTTGTTTTCCTTAGTTGCGTCGAAAAATTGTGAATGTCGAAAATCTGCTTGTCGGCAACTTATCAAAGCAGCGAAGAGCTTGTGCAGGGTGAGCGATAAAAAGCATGACTAATTAATTTAAAACGTTCGCACAATCAGCATTTGAGGCTTGCCAGTCTATCATTATGTCAGTCTTTCATTCTGCCAGTCTGCCAGTCTGTCAGTCTGGCGTTAAGCAGCCGAGACACGCGCTCCAAAGTATGCAATATGTTTGGAACACTATATTCTGAATTGTGACATTTATTAATGTCAACGCATCAACAAGAAAAACAATAGTACAAAGGCGTTTTGGCGCACTGGGCGTGGCATTGTCAAAGTACGTGGTATTAAATACACATTTGCGCCGTCAGTTTCAGTCAGCATTCAGAATTTGAGTTGAGTTGAAAGCGCTACAAAAAGATTTATCGTAATATAACTCCAGTCTCACACTAAACTCCCGACTTTCTACTGTGCGTGTGCTTTTAACGTGCCATAAAAACTTTTACCAGAGAGAAAGAAGAGAGAGAAAGTTATCCAAGCAGAGAGCCCCCAGAACCAAAATGATAATAAAAATGCTAAGGTGCTTGAGGCATATTATGAAAATGACATTAAAGTGACGACAGCAATGGAAGTCAGTTATTAAAGCTTATGCCAACACTTTATGGATTGTCAAGTGCCGACGGGGTGCCGGGAAGTGGGCTGACTAAGTAAGGATTTACTTGGCCCTAAAGTACGGCCAATGACCATCAAAAGAGTGCAATCATTTCAAGTTGGAGTCAGACACTCGACACTCAAACTGCTGCTTCAATGCCAATGAGTGGAGTTGAAATTATAAAAGTATCGCTTTTTGAAAGTCATTAAGCGGTTTGTTTCGAATGAGTTTTATATTTGCAACTCTATATTGAGTTTTTAAAATTACATTTTAAATATTTTATGCTGAATTCGAAGAATATATCGATATAAATTTAGTTAAATTTTAATTTTATAAAATGTGGAAAAATCATTATTTTTTTATTTTTGTTTTATATATTTGGTTTGTTAAAATGAATCAATATTTCACTTTTTGTACATATCAATGTTTTATATAAATCCCCAACTGCTCCCGCAGGAAGAATTGGTATAATTGCAATATTGGGAAGAGCATACAAATAAATTAATTATTATTATAATTATTATACAAGCAGCTACAAGTTCACTGCAAACAATCAGACGAAATAAATTTCAATTAATTAATAAAATGTTTTTAAGTAATATTCACTTCACACTGTCACACAAGAGCAAACCCAAAAACAATATATACATGTGTACCGCAACAACATTTCTGGTTTCATGGGGTCAAAGCTGTTCGCGCAAATAACTAAATCATAAAAGTGTTACAAAAGTTATTCTTATTGTGTTGTAGTAACCACAAAAGTTGCACAAAGGACTAGCACGCTTAAAATGCAGGATATTCATGGCAAACAGCAGCAACAGCAGCAGCGCCCAAAAGTCTGCAATTGTTTAACTGTTATACGCCCCACGAGCATATCATATAGAGCGCATGACCAAAGAGCATGGAATGAATGTTTGTAAAGAGAGCTCAGTCTGAACTGTAAATTGTCGGATGCAGTGACACCCAATAAGAAGGGAGAAAAAAAATGGGAAACGATGTTAACAACGACGACAGCAACAGCCCCTCACTTAAGGCCAAAAACGTAACAACGGCCTGACCTTCACCATTAGCGCTCTTTTTCTCCAGCAACAAAAACAAACAAACATCAAGCACGTACTAAAAAAAAACAAGTAACAAAACTATAGTGCTCAACTAGCAGATACCGTGTAATCAAAGGAAACTCTAAGAGAATTACGTATATAAAATCACGCCAGTTGTAGTTATTGAAATAACTGAAAATGAACTTGGCTTAATTTATTTAAAATTTTATGCTAATCAATCACTTCACTTGTGTTTTTCTCAAATCTACACTACTTTAATATACCCTCTCAATCAATTCCCTTTACAGGATATAAAAAAAAAGGAAGTATATGCCACTTTGTACGCGTATATTGGTGGGCGTGGTGCCGTGGTTTTGCTGGGTGAGCGGCATCTTACTTGGCTGGCTTTACGTTGGCTTAAATGCTTTTTGCTTAATGGAGCATCGGTAACGGCAAAAACAGAAGCAACCGCAGCAGCAAAGCAAACAGCAGCAACGTCATTGACGCCATTTATAGCCGGAAGTGTGCCCGCTTGGCGTATACGCAATATGAGCGCGTTAAGGGAAGGCGATAGCAAACACTTAATGAGTTTATTAATCGATTCTTCTTTTGGTGTAATAAATATAATAATTTAATAAATTAAGAGCACATGCTATGTGCTGTGTATGGAAATTTCGCTTGAAATTTTTGATAATTTAATTTAGGTTCTAGTTAAACAATTTATAAAAAAAAAAAAAGAAACATAGGTAAATGATATTAAGAATGAGATTACCATGGCTTACTGTCTTTATTTAAAAATGTAGCTTTATAACAGCAAGAGTAAATATATTAAAAAGATACATTGATATTAAAGATATTAAAATGTCTGATTGTTATTTTTATAGGAAATATATTTATCATGTATAAATATGCAAATATGCTTAATATACATGTACATAAATTTGCATTCAAGTCAAGAAGAGTGTCCCATTTATATATTTATGAGTAGTAGTATTTACTGAATGTTTGGTTCATTGGCTCGCTTTGGTATTGCTTAAATATGTTTGGCATGATTGATGAAGCAAGTGATTGAAATGTGATAAATTGTTGTCTGCTGCAAGAGACAGCGACAACAACAGAAATGAATTCAAAAAAATAAATTCTTGCCATACTTACATATGAATAAATAACATATATGATGAAATTCTGTGTTGTTGTCGCAGAATTCTTTTTTTTTCTCGCAGTACCTACTTGATGCAAGTGCCAGAGAGAAAGCAAAAAAATTCTTTTCCTGTGTGTCCTGCGCTAAGAGGATTTTCCATGGAGTAGCAACTTGGTTTGTTTTTCTATGTGGTCGTGGGCTTGGCAAACTCGCAAGTATTCTATAAGTATATTAGGTTTTTGTTGTGGGTTTTCTTTGGCCAGTGTCCTCCCTGGCTTGTATGCTAATGCACAAAGTGCGGAGCGAAGTATTTAATCAAGTTTAAGTGTACAAAAAAAAAATGGCAGCTTCTTAAGAAGAAAACTGCCATGAAAATGGTTTAAGTGTGCCATTAGATTTATTAAAAATAAATCCGAGGGCTTATATTGAAGATGGCAATAATTATCTAAGCTGCTTAGAGGACAGAATAATATAATAAAATATTATACCAACATGTGCTTCATTTAAAGGTAAAAATTATTTATATTTAAAAAATAATTTCAAGAAATATACAATCAAACTTATTTATTTATTTCTTCTTCTTGCAAATATTTTTAGCTTGTAGCATAATAAATTGAATCTCAAACAAACTGCTTAGTCACAAATACATACACTAACTTATATAAATAACTGTAAATGGAGCAACTAAATTATAGTTTACCATAAACTTTCTCCTTGGCAAACAACTCAAGGTTCGAACTTTAAAGTAATTGCTGTTTATTCGACAATATATAGTTGATAGTTGATATTATATTCACATATATTATAATATATAGCTGTGCATGTAGGTTTCTATAATACGTATACGCCATGTTGATTTATGGTACACAATTTTTTAAACTTCGTTGTCAAAATAAAACTTTTTCTGCGCTTCGCAAAAAAAAAAAAAAAACAGAAAAAAAATCTACGTTTTTTCGGTTTGCCACAAATTGTTGCTGCACTCTCTAGCTGTTGAGTTTATTTTTATATTTTACATATTTTTGTTTGTTTGATATTTTATTTGTGTTGTCTGCTGTCTGGTTTGGTCTCAGCTCATTTAAAACATGAAATTTTATTGATGTCGTTGACAGTTTTATTTTGCACCTATAAATAACAAACGTAAAAGATTTTGTTGTTGTTGTCGTCCTTTGTTCAATTATATCTTATATTGAAACTTATGACATTTAATTATTTGCAAAACTTTCGAATTTGCCGTAAAAAGACTTTTTAATTTCTGATGTGTTTGTGTTAATGGTTTTTGAAGCCGCGTGACTTTAATATGCTGTCTGTTCTGTTTGGCATAATTAAAAGCCATCAACAGGCAGCATGAATAATAAAAAACATTTTTATGTGCACACCAGACATGTCGTAACTGTGACTGACTAAATATGGTGACAGGTTCACAGTCACAGTTACAATTTCTTCAACAGATACGATAATGGTATAAATCCTAATGTTGAGGATTAAATATTGCCTGATATTGTCTGCTGTTACTAATGATCCTTGATCTTTTATATTAACATTAACAATACTGTATGTCTATTAAAGAAAAATGTATCATAGTCAATCAGCTTTTGCAATTATG
Source organism: Hirtodrosophila alboralis (assembly GCA_035043045.1). Classification (NCBI taxonomy): domain Eukaryota; kingdom Metazoa; phylum Arthropoda; class Insecta; order Diptera; family Drosophilidae; genus Hirtodrosophila; species Hirtodrosophila alboralis. Next base: position 157,739 of record JAWNNH010000728.1, on the reverse strand, counting down.
CTGTTCTGAAAGTTCCTAAAAGACTAATGAAATAAAGTCGTGCAAAGTTAGATCATACTTTAATCCAACTAAATTTATTTACAATTATAATTACAAGGACAATTATATTTGCAGCATTCGCATGTCAATTTTTCACGGGATTCTCGATATCTTTTCCATGATTTATTTAAAATTTCCTAATTTTCTTTTTAATTAAATCAATATAAAATCATTTTATTTTAAAATTTATTATAAACTTTTCTAGTTAGTTGTCGGATCAAATAATGAAACTGACTAACTGCTGGACTGGCAAACAAATATTTGAAACTTATGTTATTTATTTAGGCTTTTTTATACTTTCACTAAAATTAATATATATTTTTATTTATTTTATATAACATTTTGGTCTACAGTACGGCATTGTCATCCAGAAAATATTTTTTTTTTTTTATTTTTTTTTATGGCCGGAAAATAATCATAAAAAAATCGACTTATATTTACAAGTAGCAGTCACAGTTGCCACACTGACTGAAAAGTAGCAATTTTAATCTTCTCTAAAGCACACAGAGAATAGAGGCACTCAACGAAGGCAGGACAAACTTGCAACTGCCACAGCACAACACACATGCAACAACACATCACAAACTCGTAAAGCTTCAGTTTTTGCCATGTTGATGACGGAAGTCTCCAAGTGACAAGACAATTTTTGCGTTAACAAAAACAATTCAAACTTAAGCTACTATTTTTATTCAACTTTGTTTTTTTTGTTTGTTAGTAGTCATCGTCACATGTGCTCACATGTTTATCTGTAGGTGGAGCATGCCTCAGCATCCTGTCTGTTGCCTTTGACAACGGTAGCAATACCCTCAGCTACTGTGCCTGCACCTGTCCCTGCCCCTACCCCTTTTGCAACTAGTTAGTCAGCATAATGAATTACACCGGTATAGTACACGCACGCCAGGATTCGTGCTGGCAATCCTTTTGCCTTCATCACGCTGCAGTCGACAGTCATCAGGCACAACAATAACAACAACTGGAGCAACATGAAGTTGGGTTTGCTTGCCTTTGGCTTTTGCCACGCTTTGTTGCCTGCCACAATTTTACAATTGACTGTTTCTCTATACGCCGGGGGGTTGGGTATGCACGACGTGTTTTACGCATTATTTACTTAGTTGGGATGCTGCTACGCATTACGTACCAATGTGTGTGTGTGTGTCTGTGGGGGTGGCAGGTGGGGTGTCTTGGGGCGTGGCAAATGAACTAGCATTACAGTAAGTTGCGGCAAGTAGCAAAACGTTGGGCTACAATTAATTTGAAAGTCTCTGTAAGGCAAATGGAAATGGCTCTCATTTTGTGTGTATCAATGTGTGTGTGTGTGCCTGTGTGTGTGTATGTGTGAGTGTGTGTGTGTGTGTGTGTGTGTGTGTGTGTGTGTGTGTGTGTATGACTATTACGCTTTGTGGTTCTGCCATGGCTGGTTACCCTTAGTCTGTTTATTTTGAAATGTATTTTAAGGCAGTTGGAAAATTTGTGTGCGCATTGATTAAATTTCTTGATAATTTAAAAATCAATATCAGATTCTATTCTATTTGAATGTTTAATTAAAGCATGTGGTTTAAATTAAACTTTTTGCTGTTGTGTATATAAGTAAGTAAAAAATATGGCAGTCAGCAGCTAAAGACTGATATATACTCGGTTTTTAATCTCCAAGGTGGAAAATTAATGTTTTAGGGCTAGCTTTAAATATATATTGTATTTTTCTATTTAAATCTTTTAGGAAAGGTCTTCTTGGAAGAATTCTTAAACTTTGACTGCCTGTATGGTCTCACAAAAAATAAATAATAATAAAATATTCCATATACTCTTCTTCTCTCTTGGCAGCCGAGTATAAAAGTATTTCAGACATTTTATATATTTACCAGCAAGCATAAATGATAAAATTCTTTGTCACTTTTAATGTGAATTTTATTTTTTATGCAGCACATTAAAAGTGAATTTAAAACACGTTAAATTTCAAACGGACTTCGAAATGTTCTTCCCCCCCAGGGCATTTAAAAGAGTAGGCAATAAATTTCGAAAATGAGCATTAAATTTTGTCATTTTCTTATCTACCTTGTAGCCTACATGAATAAAAAAATATATCTTAATATCATGCTAAGCTAGTCAAAAAAAAAAACGAGATAATATATTAAGTACTTAATACAAAAAATATATTTAATTGAGTTGACAAACGTTTGTTATTTAATAAGACTTAAAGATATTTCCTATATAATTAGTATTGGTATGTTATTTGATTACATTTTTCCCATAATTTGTGGCAATTTAGCACACACACACACAATCAGCTTACACACATTGCTTATAAGCGGTTTACTTAAGTAATTTGTTCAGCATTTATTTGCCTTACTTTCATGCACATATTAGATATCAATATTTGAACAGAAAACCAACAAGAATAAAGCCTCAACTTACTTGCTTGTAACTTATATATTTTGGTAAAATTCCAAAAAGCCGCAACAGAAATTCGACGTCAATTTATGAACTTGTATGTCAAAAATAATATGAGCTGCTTTTCCTCACTCTAATGCCAAACAGCACGCAGCTTATGCAACATTTATTTGATATTGTATTAAATATTTAACACACAACACGATAAAACACTTTTGGCTCATTAATCTTACACAGAAACACAGGCACAACACACACACACACAGAGACACACACTGCGAGAAAGAGACAGCAAGCAGATGCTGCTAATGAAGCCAACAAAAATGGAGCGTTATTTTAGGCCTAAGTATTTTGGGGCCTGATTAATGTGTAATTCTGAGCTTTTCTTTTGTGGTTAGTCCACACACACAGTTTACGCGCTTCTTGTGGCATGCAACACGACAAGCGGCGTGTGCAAGGAGCTGACGGTCTGAACGAGAGCGCTGGCAAAAGGAGACTGTGGCTACAAATAAACGCGCGCCTGTACGTATGCAGCACTTTTCGGTATAACAGTAGAGCAGTATAACAGTTCTTATATATGGAGAGAGAGAGCGGAAAAGAGCCTGTGCACTGTGGATGCTGCAGACTGTTGCAAGGGTTGGGTTCTCGGATTACACCTGCTTCAAATAAAAGAGGATATTACCACGCACAAGGACCTTCAAAACATGAATTTGCCTTGGCAGCAACTATTTAACACTTTTTCCTTTTTTTTGTGGCATATGTGGCACGGATCAAAATCACTTGCCACAAATTAGCAGCCTAATGTGAATTGTGCGCCTCATTTGTTTTAATTGAAGGTCACAAGAGCTGTTTCACTTAGAGAAAAGTATGTTTTATATGATTATTGTAGAAGAAACTCAAAAAAATATGCAAATTTCATTATTAAATTTGAATGTGAAAGAATAAAATGTTTTTCATTAGTTTTAAATTAATTTACAGTTTATAAAAATTGTTAAACTTTTATTTTTGTCAAATATGGCAAACACATAAGGAAATATTAGTTCTTTATAGAAAGTATTTATTTTTGTTTAAAATAAGAATATATAAAATGTGGTGCACAGTCTGAAGGCCTTTGTGGCTCAGGCCACATTTGTTCCTTTGTTTTTTGATTTAGGATTGCTTCTAACATAAAATTATATAAATAAAAATTATAAAAAATTAAATAAATTAATAAATTTGATTTCCAATCAAATTAGAAAGATTTCTCTTTATATTGTAAAAAATATTACAGATATCCCAATTCTAATTTAAATCAATTATATAAATAAAAAATTATAAAAAATTAAATAAATAAAAAAATTTGGTGGCCAATCGCCTTAGAAAGATTTCTGTTTATATTGCAAAAAATATAACATTTATCCCGATTCTAATTTAAAGCGTTAATTTAGCATACAAGAAAAATTTTGCTTTTAGTAAATTATTTGTATAAATGTTAGATTTTAAAATTATCTTTTATTTGTTGAATGAAAGTGTTTTTAATACAATTCTTTTTTCATTTTTAGCAGTGTGGCAATAGAAAAATATAAAAAGAATAAAACTGGCACATAAATTATGCTTATGATTATTTACTGTATTGTGTGGGCGTTGGGTTACATAAACATGCTATTAAATTTAAGTGATTCGGCTTAGATTTCGCCTCTCTTGAGAGATGCCAGCACACGCAAGTTGAAGCGCTTTTTGTGTTTGTCGAATTCAATTGAAGCTGCTATTCAAATGTCAAACAAATTTTGTAAATGCCACTCAGCCAAGTAGACAACAAAGTTGATGACTGAAATCTTTGTGCGTCTGCACAGTCAATAGCCAATTTTGAAATGGCCATAAGAATGGCATGCCAGAGAAGTTTTATACGAAACGTAATTGAATTTTTATTGACATTGCTGCAGAGAGACACGGCCTGAAATGTTGTTGGGCGTATTTTTTTTGTGCTTGAATCCTGAAATAATGCCCCAACTATTTTCAAGAAGTGGCACAAGAGAAGAAGACAGCAAAATGACGTAAAACAAGAAATTGAAAGCGAGTGAAAATGCCAAATGGAAATATATATATTTACAATGAATTTAATTATATTTTAGGCAATGTTGAATTTTAAAGGGAGAAAAGGGTTATTGTTAGGCCAACACAACAATTAAAGAATATTTTAGCAAAAAAGTTAAGTTAAAAGTTCGTTTAATAAAAAATACAACATAAATAATACCTTTAACCGTAAGTTGTCTTTATCATCATTTTACAACGGTATATAACATTCTATAACATCTCTGTTATAATATATTATTTCTCTTCTGCTATTTTTTGTTCAGAGTAGTCAGTTTTTCCTCTCATTACAGCAACTCTCAGAGTAACCCAGTATCTCCCATTTGGCTCCATTTGTTGTACAGTTTTTTCATGGTCCAGCTCTAATTGATGACCCCCTCTGGGTCACACTGTGTGTATGCCACACAATGTGCCACAATTATCTTTTACAGTTGCTCGCTTTACAGTGCCATCGTTTTGCTAATTATAATGGCATGCCCTTCGCTCTTCTTCACTGCAAAAACACAGTTTATCGCTGCCAGCTTGTTGCATGCCCAACCATAAAATTATTTTATATGGCACATTAAAATAAACAAAGTAAATGCATTAATAACAATAAAAAAAAATTAAAAGTAAAAAGTGAAATGCAGCCGAGAGCAGAACCAACACAATCTGAATAGAGACCCAAAGAGCTAGGCAACATCAGTCTGGCCCTGGCCACACATGGTAGCATCTACAGCTGCAAGTTGCTGCATGCCTCATTGCCATTATTATCATGGTGTTATTATTGTTATTACTGTGCGCCGCATGTTGTGCGACTTCTAAGCAATTACTTAAAGCGTCCGAACGCCTGTGGCCCATATTTGCATGGCTTTTAAGTTTTAAGAACTGGGCCAGTTGACACAATGCTGCCCATTCACGTTGATCATAATGATGATGAAGAAGCCTTAATATTACGCAGTTTATGCTGCTTGCAACGTGAATAGGCTGCACAAAACAGAGCTGACAACAATGCGTATACGCCGCATGCAACCAACCAAATGTGTATTGTACTAGTTGTGTGCCTGGACAGCAGTTTATACACCTCAGTGCGTGTGAATGCTATTGATTGAATGCCATTGTCAGCGTTGCAGTGGTGCTTACATATTTATTTACAATTTAAATGCAGCAGACAGAGCCTTTGTATCCTTTTAAGCGTTGCAATCAATTGCGGCAACAAGAGCTTAAATGATTAAACTACACACACACAGCTGACATTTCATTAGCCATCTTTGATTTTAGCCTCGTGTTTAATGCCACGTGCAATGAGGCAGCTTAGCTCCTCGTCCCCATTTCCCAGTGTTCGGATTTTTGGCGTAGGCCGCTGCTTCTGTGTCCTTTTGCCTATGGTTGGCTTAGTCCTTTTGACGTCTGTTGAATGCGCTCCTTTAAAGGGCCATTCAAAGAGTTTACTCTTCCTGCCATTCATCAGTTGCACCTGCTCCAGCTTTCGGCGTATTGCCTGCACCACATGCAACTTGCCCTGACAATCAAAGTTCGCAACGCTGTCTTCAATTTTCAGCACATCATCGATATTTTCATACGGTGACGGTACATAAACTTCAGTATGTGGCATTTTCTGCATAACAGCCAAGCGACGCTCCATCAAATCCAACTTCCAAAGTGTTTGCTCCATATATGCCGTAAGATTAGAAGAACGTGCCATGCACTCGACTATATTGGTCAGATTAACATTTTGCATATGCAGCCGCCGTATGCACTCCTCCATGATCCTGGGTTTGCTGCCTAATTGGACGTCGATGAGGCTACAGGCTATTAGGAATTTAAGGAGCAAATACAGCGACATTATTTGGGGTCTATAGGGTGCAAAGTTGTGGTCTGAAATGACTGGCAAACTTTTTTAATGGGCGTCCAATTGAATGGGCATGTTAAATGTAAGTAGTTCCGGTTCGATGTTTATGATTTTATTTATTTGCGTAATTATATAATTAATATATGAATATTATTCTAATGGCAACAGCTGATACCAACATTTGCACTATTTGTTTGTTGATAAACTGTTTTGAATTTTATCTCAAATGTGGCGCAGCATTTCCATTGATAATTTCATCGACATCAATATAATAAACGCTGGATTCCAATAGATATTCCAATTTGGTTTAAAGCTCTTCAGAAAATTCCACTTGGATAAATTCAAACCTCATTCAAAACATAATGTTTCTCAGAATAACGGATGATCCCAAATTAATTTCACAACCCTGTTAACTAAAATAAATAAATAAGCTAGTTACTCAACTTAAAGCTGTCATATTATGTATTTGGTAACTGGCAAATTAAACGTTTATATATTTTTCAGCTGCTTTTAAAGCGTTTGTGTGTTTTGATTTTTGTGGCTTCACTTGGCTATATTCCTAAAACTTACGTTTTATCTACCAATTAGGTCGCTGTGACAGACATATCTGTAATAAATAAGCCTCACAAATTAAGGCAAACACCAGAGCTGTGAATAAAGCCATGGGAATACAATTGCAACTGCCGCCTGCGAATGTATAACAGTTTAATCAGTTGGCCAAAACGCTGCCAGTTATACAATAAAAATAAGGAATATACATATATATAAAAATTGTGCCGCTTTAGTTTTATAATACATACATATATATACAGTGATATACCCTGCTATACTACCATGAACTGCGTTCAACTTGGCTGCTCACCGAGTTGCCCGGGGACCAATTTCTTCTTGTTTGGCGCGTTAAATTTATTGTTTGCGGAACTTGTCTTTAATGGCCATGCCTGGCAGCATAATATCCTCTAGTCCCAACCGCACAGCCCACACCCCATACTCCCCATTTACTAGGATTCTAGTTGTTGACCTTCGGCTGCAAATAATTTCAACTCATTGAGTTTAATATGCCGCCAGCTGCAACTTATTGGCCCCTTTTTTTTCTAATGGGCGTGTCAGCCATTTGCCTACTTACTGGCACATATTTTTCGTATTTTGTTTATTTATCTCGGGCACGTGTTGTGCGGCAATAGTCATTTGATTTATAGCCCACTATAGTCACAGCAAATATTATTCTACACTCATAAATATATTTCGCTTTTTGGCTTTATTTTATTTTATATATATTTTTTTAAGCATCCTGTTTCCATTTTTGTCGTTCAACTTGCAAATTGTATTTTGATGTGGGTGCTATGTGTACATAAAACTGACACGTTTGCCCTCTCAACGGACACTAATGCGTTTATAAAGTGTTAACATGGCGTATGCGTAATATTATTTGAAATCGCCTTAATTTAATGGCATTTTATGCGTCGGCAACTGCCACTTGTAGTTTCAGATTGTTTATATATTTCTTGTGCGCTGATTTATGCTTATAGAATATGCCACGCCTTCTTTTTTATGACGCCTTTAACTGCTCGTAAAATTGGCGAAGCAGTTTCAATGGATTTCTTGCAAGCCGTATAATAAATTTAATTGCCGTGATTATTGCCCGGAATTAGCGCAAATCTACGATAATGGTTGACTTTATTGCTTGGCCAGAGAGAATGCGAGAAGCATTGGAGAATTTACAAAATACTTAAATTGTGTGCAATAAAATCTTCGATTTAATTGTTCCTATTGCAAAAATATCATTTAAAATATTTTAATTAACACAATATATGTAAAAATGTCAATTTATGTTAACAGTCTTGTCTGTGTAATTATTATGTAAATGCCTAGTTAAACACTCGCTGTTAAGTGGCCATGTTAACAGCGCCTGTTGCAAGCTTTTAAATTTATTTTTCTAATAACAAACAAAAGCTCCCCTTTGCTCAAAACAGCAATAATTATAACTAAACTTGCCCAAAATTGTATTTAAATATTTTATATATTGGCGCCAGCAACCGCATAGACAAGGATAATGACGTCCTTGATGAAAATGTGCGGTTAGGGGTAAAATTGTAACACTCCCAAATAATTAAGGCAATTGAACGTACGTGGCAAACTAATTGCTTGAGGGAATACCAAATGGAAATTGTCGCCAGGCTCATTTGCATTTACATTTAAATTTCAGTTTTATTTTCAAATTACAGCAACAGGATAAGGATAATAAGTACAGACAAATACTAACTATAACTATATATATATAATGAATTTCGTTTAGTTAAAGCCAACAACTTAACAGAATGCAGCTAAAAATCGAAATAAGAGTAAAAGTAAAAGTAAAAACCCGGAAGGAAGGATCAGATCAAGAGCGGAAGTAAGTCAAGCATACGCATTTAGGGCACAGCCTCGCATTGTCTATGTATTTGTAGGGTTGTCTATCTGTGTATCTGTGTGTGTGTGTGTGTAGCTCATTGTTATGCTCAACACTTTGTTTGTTATATTTTTACTATGAACTAACGACGGCACCGCCCACACGACCTTCACACACACACGTCAGCCAAATGCAAACAACCATCATGCGCCCAAAACTAGACTAAGCGTTTTGTCTGTCCCTTGTTCATTTTACTGACAAAGGGGGGGAAGCCGTATTTTAAGCACTCGTGCAGCACCTTATATATATGTAGTCAGTCACTCAGTCAGTCATTCAGTTAGTCACTCATTCAGTCAGTCAGTCATTCAGTCATTCAGTCATTTAGTGAGTCTCTTAGTCAGTCGGACGCCAGGCAAGCGTGCTTTGAATATCTAAGCAGCTCGCTCGGAGCATCCTGAACCTTGAGACTGATGCTATTTATACTGTTTTTTATTTTTTTATAAAGAGAGTATATTAAGTTTATATAATGATATATTCTGCTACAAATTGTTCGCTCACCAACGTCAGATAAATTCTAAGCAACCGCAATTAAGCTTAATCTATATTTTATTAAAATTACTGAGGAAACAATTAAATGATGCAACTAATAACAATTCTGCACATTTATACAAATATTTAAAAGGAAAGGTATTATTAGAACTTTGATACAGAGTATGCCAAAGTCGCATGTTTGCAACTGCAACATTCTTACATGTTTTTCTCCGCGTTTATTTATCCTTTAATAGCTCGAACTTGCATATTTATTTAGCACTGATTTCATTTTAATTGCATCAAGATTATGTGACACAACTTAATTAGTTTAATTGTTAAGCAAACATGGCTAAAATGAATAAATTTATTGACTGTTTAAATAAACCAAACACATAAATCTATAAAACTATATTTAAAAAAAAGCTTAAAAGTCAATATTTTAAATCCAAATATGAACTTAAATTGACCTTAAAAAAAGCCAACTAAACTTTTCGCTTAACAGCTCGTAATTTGTTGCATTTTCATTAGCATAAGTATTATGTTTTTTGTTTGAATTGCTATTCCGCTGATAAGTTGCCCACTTGTTTTTAAACTAGCATTGGATTTTCTATAGCTGCTAAATGAGTAAAGGGGCAGGACTGCGATTCAGTCAAGGCCTTGCACATACAAATTGAGTTGCATAATTTGTGTCGAGGTAAATTCTGCTGAATCCATTCAAATGCAAATTTCGCGTGCATTTCAATGCGAGCTAACAAAGAGAAATGTCAGACACAGACAGTAAGACGAAAGAGATGGCTAAAGACGGTTAGAAAGGGAAAGATATAGAGACCATTAAAGATTGATGTGCGGACCTTGTTGCTTAATAATTAACTATTTAGCTGTCAACATGTATAAACAATGTATAAACTATAAATAACAAGATATTTAGCCAACCGCTAGAAACATATTTCTATATAAAAGCTGTCTATATATATAAAAAAAGAACATGTTTTTCAAGAGCAGCTGCTTTAAAGTACTTCATTTAATTTACATTTAGACGTACACAGGAAATAAAAGGAAATAACCAAACAGACAGTAAATGGGCTACAAAATGGTGTTTGCCCCGCTTTGCTATGTTTGTTTAGGATACGGCCAGGACATTTTGTCAAATAGGCTATCAAAAAGAAGAGTCTCTCTCTTCAAAGACTTAACATAATTCAACAAGAGTTCTTTTTATGGTCGCTTTCTTGAGGTCTTTAAAGAGGCAGCTGATAGTGCGGCACGTGTGCTACAGTTCGTGCTGCAGCTGCAGTTGCAAGCCATGAATTTTTGGCAAGCAATAAGACAAGGACAGCGACAGTTGATAGGCATAAGAAGGCTGGGGACTGGGAACTGGGAACTGGGAGTTGGGTTGTATTCTATAATGAGTCTCTGCCAGCAATGCTGCCTGCCTTAACTGCACAGCGTCATGGTTGCCACCACATCCTGCCACTGGCTTTGCATCCTCTTTATGCCTGTCTGACTTTTGGTCGCATCTACAAAGCATAGAGATATATTCCTTCAGTCGTACGTGCCATAGAGTTTCATACATAAATTAATGCAGTCTGAAATACACGCAGTCTGAAATGCTGCAGTGTAATTTCTCTTGCCGTTATTAAATAGAAAATTTTGCTATTTATGTAGTGCCGGTCGAGTCTTCAGTAACTGGAGAATCTCTGAAGAAATTGTAGAAGTGCTGCCAAATGCAGACTCTTGCTTATCTTATTGGGCTACCCTTAAAGTTGAAGGCAACAAAAAGTGGAAGCTGCAACGAGGTCTAAAGTTTGACAAAAATCAAAAACTTGAGTTTTGTTTATTGGCAAATATTGATATGAAAACAAAACATACAGAGTACTATAGAAAATACCACAAATATTATATATTTCTTGCAGTTAATCCATAATTTTAAATTCATTTAATTCACAAACTTATAAATATTGAATTTACTTTTGTGGCAGTGCCAAAAATTCGAAACATAAAACTTGAATTGTTTTTTTTTCATCTTTTTTTTGCGTAAAGACTGCCTTTATTTTTAATACTTTTGAACACTTCATGGTTCATTGCATACAGAAATTCAGCAAATAAAATCAATTTTAATTTCTTAAGCATGCGGCACCCAACAACAAAAACAAAAAAAAAAAAACTTTTGGCGTCAAAAATGTTTGGCGAGGCATTTTACCAGACGATGCCATGCCGTAAAGCCCATCAGAGCAATAAAATTATACACAAGTGATGCCAAAAAGTGGGCATTAAAGCCACATTTAAGCGTATAACAGTTTTCAGCCAAAAATTCTCTCACTCTTTCTCTTTTGCTCTCTCTCTCAGTAAGTCCTTTGAAACTCTCTTAAAAGTAAATTTTAAATCAAACCAATAAACGAGTATATGGCAAATGAAAATAAATATCGGCTGTCAGCAATTGAGGGAAAGGCAATAAATTAAACATGAACTCTGCACTAATTAGTTTAATTTTTTTTATCAACTTTTCTGCATTAAATTTTATTTATTTTTTTGAGCTCAGGTAAAACGCTCTTGATTGTTTGCCTGCCCGTCTCAATTTCTTGACAGTTTTTGAGGGCTCACAATGTTGGCAACATAATTCAATTGGATAACCAAAGACTTTTGCAGCTCAAATCCTTTAGCTGGAATTGTGTGGTTGAGCTAGCCTTTTTTTGCCCTTTGTTTGGGGGCCCTGCTGCTTATTGAGTTGTTTTGGATCAACCTTTCATTGTTTGCTGCTCAGAATTTGAGCTGGGTCAAAATTTAACAAGATATGGCGTCGATTTTCATCTTGTCGAATAATAAATACGCTTGTGGACATCAGCTATCTTTAAAGAAACATAATTAAGTGTAGTGTATAAATAGCGGCCTGAATGGAATCCTTAATGTGGCATGGAAACGGCGTGAAATGAAATATCTGCCAATTTATTGGCCCATTTGGGGCATTATGGTTAGACATTGTCAGTTTGGCGGACAAAGTGTAATATTATCCAATCGGTACTAAAACCAAATTCAATTATACCATTTGGGCGCATAATTTGTCAGTTGATATGAAAATATCAATTTGCATATGTAAAAGGCACAAAATTTTACAAATGAGGCAACAGAGAACTGCGACTAGGCGACATAATCATGCCGCATTTGCAATTAAAAATGTTTTTTGTTGTCAGTTGCAATAACAACTTTGGTTGGCATTTCTATGTCACAAAAACCGAAAAAAAAAATAATTACAATACTAAATAAAATGGTGCAGCAAATGTTCAATTTAATGTGAGTATGGCATACCATGAGAATATTATATAATCTGTGGCACATAATTGCAATTTTAGTTGTTACAACAAGCAGTAAAAGGGGCAAAAGGAGTGCGTAACATGCGGCGTATACGCAACGCAGCATAAAAGAAAAAAATATACAAAAAAATGGCATCGATAACAAATTGCGTGTGTGTTTGCTGTGCTCTGCACGTGTTTACATGGAAAATCACGTCTAATTCCAATTTTCTATGCGTATATAAACAGAGCACAAAATGAACATCAGGGCGTGCAAAAGTAGAAACTTGAAGCTAAATTACCAGAGTTTATATGTGGGTGTGCACTGAGAGAAAAATTAGATTAGATTTATACACAAATGATGTCAAAACTTGATTAATTTCTTTATCAAAGTTGATCATTGTTATATGAAGTTCTTTTTAAATAGAATTCTTAATAAATCTAGAAAAAAGTGTTTTTTTTTTGACTGTATGCTTGCCACATGAGCTCGCTTTAAGCTTTAATTTGTTGCATGAAAATATTTGATTGTTGCCTGGGCGACTTTTTGGCCCGCAGGACACGGACACGCCCCTCTGTGGCCTTGCTGCATTTAACAAGCCTTGCTTTGTGCTTTGATTACATTCACATTGTTGCTGTTGCTGTTGTTGAAGGAATTGTTGGCTTTTGGCCGACGAATTTCTATTTTTTATTTTTTCATTTACGTCTTTCGAATTGAATCAAGTTGCCGCGTTTCCGCCCCGCCTTTTTTACTCTTGGCATTCAAGCAGCCAGCAGCCAAGTTTTTTCCGCCGGAAAACGTAGTTTCCGTTTTTTATAAATTCTCAATTGTGCGCAGAACAGAAAAAGCAAAATAACCCGTGGCACAACAACAAAAAAAAAACTGCCAGCCAACAAAAAAAGTGTGACAACTCGCTCCGCTCAGCTATTTTGACGCTATTCTATGCGTTGTCATTTAGCATTTTGTGTGTCAAGGATCATCTCAGACGCCACTGTTTCCCACTTCCCGGCAGGATAACACAGGTGTGGCCAGGTGACACGTGGACGGTTGGCTGCCATTTAAAGTGGATTTTCCCTGACAACTGTGTGTCAGGCGGCTGACAACGCCGCCGGAAAGTGGGCTATAAATTCGAATATGTCTATGCATGTACTTATACCCTGTTAAAAAAAAAGACCAAGTGCGGGTTGTGGATTATATGAAATTCCTTTTTGATGATGTCTGGACTCCTCGACGATTCGCAAAAATTAAATAAACGAGGAAGAAACAGATATTGACAAAAGCATTTCAGAGATGACAGAAACCAACCAGTAAGCTAAAAAGAAAAAAATTTTAAGTCCCGGTGGAAGTAGCCTCTCTTCTTGTTTGATTTATTAAGGAATCCTGAACCAAAAAAAATGCTTAAACACATACATATATAACCATATATGAACAAACAAATTATACGATCCAATCCCAGCAAATTCAAATATTTTAGTAATTTATTTATTGCAATGCAAAATGGTTATTCATATTGAAGTTAAAAATCGAGTTGGGAGTTGTGTAACTTTCTATTTCAAATGTTTAAAATAAAATGTTGCTAATTTTTGCATTTTGAAAATTTTTAAAAATGGATTATTTTGTTTTTAGTTTTAATTTAAGTCGAATTTATGCAATTAACCAGAAAAAAAAGTATGAATGCAATTGTCGAGTGTACCCGACTACGTAACAGATTGACGGACAGGGCTAGATCGACTGGGCTATTGATTGATCAAGAATATATATACATACTATTATGGTCGGAGATTTTCACAGTTTTTCGACCGCCTTTTACCCTCTTTTAATGGCTACAGTACGTAAAAAACATTTTAATTGTGTAATCTTTTATAGGTCGCTTTTTTATAATATTTTAATAAAAATATTAATCTAAAATAAATAATCGAATTTCTTTATTGCGAAATTTTTAATGAAAATAAATAAAAAAATTCTATAATTCGATTTTTTAAAGGAACAAATTAAAAAAAAGTAATAAAGTAATTTCTTGAACCAATATTAACTAAAACATGAAAATATTATTAAATAATTATACATATAATATATTTAATATAAATACAATATATAAATGCTTTTAAAAATACAATCACTAACCTTTGATTTCATTTACAACTGGCGTATTGACATCACTCATTTACTCTGGAAAAAAAATAGTAAACACTTTGCAAATACTATTGCAGCACACTTAAAAAAAATAAAAATAATTTCTGCAAATATTGCAGCACACTTAAAAAAAATATCATAAGCACTCAAGACTCTGTATTCACTGTATTAGACTCAAAAATGCGCCAAGAAAACCAAGGAAAATATCTAATTTACAAGTTCCCAACTAAACTATACTCTGCTCTTTTATTCTACGCCTATCTGTGGAGAAGAAGGGCGGGCATGGGGGAAAAAAAAATTATTTGCACTTCATATGAGGCAATTATATAAGCAGCTGCAAAAAACAAATTTAATTTCAATTTAACTCTTTAAAACAAAAATAATTTTCTCTTAAACAGACAGAAACAGACGAAAAGACAGTGCACAAAATTCAATACACATACACATTTACTCTTTGGAAAGCGATAAAAACAATAACAGTTATTGCTTCACATTTCCATTGCAATGGAACGATGCATTGGAACGTCACAAGCTGTGTGCAAGTAAAGCGCAGCTAAAATTGCGCAATAAACAACTAAATTAAACTGCGCAATAGGCAACTAAATTCCCTGCATTCTAAATTAAATTTTAGGACTTTCTATTAATACTATGCAAGTATACCTATTAGCCAAACACCTGAAGACTTTTTTTTATTATTTTGCACTGATATTAAACACTTAAATGACGAATTTAATATGCGCGTTAAATATGCGTCTTAAGCCGCCCGGTGCCAAGAACAGAGTTGCATTATGGTCAAGCCTTGGCAGACAGAGAGTAAAGGAGAGAGCAAGAGCCAAGCTCCCGATTGCGGTATATTCTGTTCTCTGTCTGTTTGCTTTCGCCTGTAAGCGGGGAGAAGAGTGATCATGGCAATGACTAATCTGTGTACGTTATTTGGAATAATTACATATGTATGCATAACGTAAATATGAAAAATATATAAATAATTGATCTACATAAAATTGCCTTGATGCAAGGGAACTGGCGCACAGACAAAACTCTTAAACGCAATATTCTCTCTTTGTCTTTTTGGGAACAGAATGCAAAAGTCACAAGGTGCAGCAATAACTCAATGTAACGGGGACACCCTTGTGTGTGTGTGTGTGTTTTCTATTAACGTACAGCAAAAAGTACATAATTTGATTTTATTAATGGATTTTTACCTAATAGTTTATAAGAACACCTATGACTTTACAGTATTTAGCCAGAAATATGTATAAAAGAAAGAAAGGGCTGATAATGAGACGCATCAAGCTGAACTTATCTATGTGTTTGTGCGTTTGCCTGTGTGGAAATTAAGCGCAATAGACAACTAAATACAAACTGCGTAATAGGCAAATTCGCTGCATTCTTGATTAAATTTCTGGACTTTCTATTAATACTATGCTGGTACACCTACTATTTAAACACTTGAACACTTTTTTTAAAGATTTTGCACTGATATTCAACACTTAAATGACGAATTTAATATACGCGTTAAATATGCGTCTTAAGCCCCCCGATGCCAAGAACAGAGTCAAGCCTTGACCCACAGAGAGTAAAGGAGAGAGCGATTGTGGTATATTCTGTTCTCTGTCTGTTTGCTTTCGCCTATAAGCGGGGAGAAGAGTGATCACGGCAATGACAAATGAGTATGTTATTTGAAATAAATACATATGTATGTATAATTAAATATGAAAAATATATAAATAATTGATCTACAAAAAATTGCCTTGATGCAAGGGTACACTAAAAGGCAATATTCTCTCTTTGTCTTTTTGGGAACAGAATGCTAAAGTACAAGGTGAAGCAATAACTCAATGTAACGGGACACCTTTGTGTGTGTATGTGTGTGCGCAATAGACAACTAAATAAAACTGCGTAATAGGCAAATTCGCTGCAATTTAGATTAAATTTGAGGACTTTCTATTAATACTATGCAAGTATATCTATTAGCCAAACACCTGGACACTTTTGTTAATTATATTGCACTGATATTCAACACTTAAATGACGAATTTAATAAGCGCGTTAAATATGCGTCTTAAGCCGCCCGATGCCAAGAACAGAGTTGCATTATGGTCAAGCATTGGCAGACAGAGAGAAAAAGAGAGAGCAAGCTCTAGATTGCGGCACGATTGAGAGAGACTGGCTCTCTATATCGTGGATTGCGGTATATCCTGTTCTCTGTCTGTTTGCTTTCGCTTATAAGCAAGAAGGCGAGTGAGCATGGCAATTAGAAATCTAAGTACGGTTTTTAAAATACATATATATGTATGTATGCATGTATAAGTAAATGAGTAATATATATTTAATTGATCTACAAAAAATTGCCCTAATACATAAGTAGGAGTACACAGATAAACATAAAAACTGAGAGACTATTTGGCATAGAAACAGACAGATGGACAAACCTACGGACATGGCTAAATCGACTCAGCTCGTCATGGTGACCTAGTCGGAGATGTCTCCTTTTATTCGTGATACAATTATAATACCCTTTTGCAAGGATATACGACGATTCTCAAAATGCATTTGGATAATAGTTTCTATATATTTGAAGCATGTGTTATTTGCATTTTTTACAGAGGTATAACTGGATAAAATTTGGTATATAACTGGCTTGAAGTCAAGGTTATTTAAGTATGTTTAATTTAATGGAAATGTTGAAATAAAGGCAGTTTAAGTAAAAGCAGCAGCGTAGTCAACATCTATTTACTTGTACTTGTACTTAATGAACTGCCTAGTTTAAATGATAAATATCAAATCATTCAAATGCATCTTATAGGGTAGCTAATTGTCTATAATATCAATTTAACTTGTTAACTCTGTACTAAAAGTAAAAGTATGTAAAACATGCCACACATGGATGATAACAGCCACTGACATATGTTCTTCATGTATTTTTAATCTCTGAACATTTTGGTGTGTCTGCGTGGCTTATTTTTTCTCAAATCTGATTCCCGGTTCTTTGCGTTGTATTTTGCTTTTAATTTTAATTAAATTCTTAGCTGGCACACCACTTGGTTAACAGTTAACATTCGTAAAAGGTTAACTGAATGTAAATTGCAAAAATAAACAAAACCACAACAAAACTGAGGTCCTACGTCACTGTCAAAAAAGAAAAAAAAGGTAATTTAAAAAAAAAGGAAAACCCTTTCACCTATTTAAATTAAGTATTTTTTTCCTTTTTTTTTATTTTGAAAAACTGCAACTGCCAATAAATTTTGCTGTTGACCATAACTCAAAGTGTTTTAGTTTGTTTTTTTGGGCTGCTTTCATTTATTTGCTGGGCAGCAGCCAAAAGGAGCATTTTCTTTTTTTTCTATTTGGATTTACGACATTTTTCACATAATTTCCACGCAATGCAATACGCTAAAAGTGCTCTTTGTATGTATTCTGAATGAATTTTGGAAGCGTAAATTTATGCGGCATGAATATGCCGGAGCAATAATTAAAAGCGACTCAATCGCTTGACCATTTTGTGGCCGAGTTTAGTGGGCTGCTGAGGGGTGAGGGTGAGTGTGTGTGTGTGTGTGTTAGAGTGTATGGTTGCCAGTGTTGCCCAGTGGGAATTTGGGTATTGTGGTTTTGAATATAGGCAGTCTGGAAGGTATATTTTTCATGCGTTATTCTGATTGACAGAATGGCAAATAGTTGCATGAAAAAGGCAAGACATGCCTCTAGAACGCAAAGCTGTAGAATATCATACAAATTTCACTAATATTTTCACCAATTTAGCAAAAAATTCCCACTGGGGTATATATATGTGTTCACCAAAAAGTATTCTACTTTCCAAACTAGCCATAATATTTTTGACGCTGCCACAACATTTTTGCTGCAAGAACTGGCTTCTAATATGCATATGTTTTGCCTTCAAATTGAGTTGCAATTTTAAATTAATTTATTTATGTAATTGTTTAATGTATATTGTTTAATATGCAAATAAATTAATTTCTTTGTAATTGCCACACAAGTATAATTGTATAAATCATTATTTTTTAATTGATTATTTAAATTAGTTGATTTTTTTATGCTACTAATAGTGCCACTTCATTGTGTATTTGATTTATTATTATAATTGAAATGTTTTGATTTTTGTTTGTTTAGATTATAATATTATTAGTTTATTATATTCAAGTAATTTTATCAATTCTGATATTTACAAGCAAGTATTTTATACTTGCAAAACATTTATGAAATGTTTGATTGATTTTGATTTTCTATATTTAATAAGAATTTTTCAGAAGCTCTGTTTAATTAAATATAAATTTTTTACTGTTCTACTACTCTTTTAAATAAATACAAATTTGTGCATAAATGATGAATAGTTTTGTTAAAATTTGACAAAACTGAAGACTTTGCTATTGTAGTTTATTATTAACACTGAGCTGGTATTTTTGCTATTAAATTAAATTTTTTGAAATTATATTCAGAGCTGTCAACCAAATTTGATTTATTATTTCTCTTGAAACAGGCAAATGTTCATTTAATTGGTAGAATGGATAAAATTGTATAATTTAACACTTTATCAGGGCTAATAAATATTGTAATTATTCCAAATATATATCTCATTTTACCTGCAACGTTTACCCTTCCACTCTTATCACCCGTTGTGCCATTTGACTACTTTATTGCATTCGTGCCCCTTCTCTGTTTGTGTCCCGCTGGCATTTATGTGCCACAAACTTTCAGCAGGACCCTGGGGGGTGCGGGTTCCAGCAGCTGGGAGTCAAAACGATTTGTCAGTGGTGTCCAAGTTGCTGCAGACCCTGTTTCCTGTCCATGCAGCCGCATCCTAATCATGGCCAGGCATCACGTGAGCAGCAAAATGACATTTCAGTGCAATCCCTTTGCTTCGCGGACGAGGCTATCGTATGGGGGTCAACTGGGCATGCAGAGCTTGCTTGACAGCTGAACGTCACGTCACGTCATGCACGCACATCCGTTTCCGGCCCTTGGCCATCATAAATAACAATGGCTGCTGAGTGTAAGAGAGTGTGGAGATCATATCGAGCAAACGACAGTCCAAATGACAACATCAAAGGAACTTTTTGTTGAATGCTGCACTCTGTAGGCACACGCCCAGTTTTTAGGACATTACATAATAATCTGCAAGCATTTTGCAACGTAGACTTAATAGTTCTAAGCCCAAAAGTATGCAACAACTGTCAGCACTAAAAGCCTTTCACCTTTCACCGGAAATCGTTGCCGCTTTCCGCAATTTTCGCCTAGTGCCAGGTACGCAGGATTAAAGCGCAACACTTTATCATTAAAAATCCTGACAGGCAACGAAATAAGTTTCGCCGTCAGCAGCAGTTGCCACACGAACACAGGGACGACCAGGAGGACGAAGCGCTAGGCCAACAAAATTTAATGGTGCCGCCACAAAATTTTACAACTTTATGCGCTCATAGCCCACACGACACAGCCCATATTAATTAAATTTACAAAGTCTTGAAACATGCCAGGAATTTAACATAATGCATAATATAATTATGAATATATCAATGCAAATGTTAAGCACTTGAATAGGGATTGTGGAAACACAACAAATTCAATTAAATTTACTGCAAAATTCATGAAGTGTCAACGCTGACGATTTAAACTTTGTTCAAAACTTTTCATTTTATTTAATTGCAAATGACTTTCACAGAGTGCAAAGTAATGTAAATCGAAGCTATTATAATGATAAATGATATCTACGTCATTTGCAGCAAATTGTTGCCCTTTGCTCTGTAAAAATTTTTGATTAATTAACACAGCGATTAAAATAATGCAGTCACCTATTGACAGTTGGGTCCGGGGCCATCTGCTCTTTGATTTTATTTTATTTTATTTTTTATAATCTACATAATATTTCAATTTTCGGTTTCCTGTCAAATTCAGGCACAAAACGTGACTGGATTTATTTTCATTAGCGAATTTTTAAAACTTTACCAACAGCTCAAAGCTCAACAAATCCTTAAAGGCATCCATAAATTTCATCCAAAATTTAATGTGGGCGGTAGCAGGCTGCTTTAACTCCGAGAATTTTACATGCACTTGGGCCGCATGCGGTTTATTAGCTATGAGCTTTGTCTGCCCACTCCGAGGACTAGCCACCCACTACGCTTATCCTGCTATTTGACCTCCGACTACAGCACTACTGCATGACCCTTGATATGGACTCAGGCACGTTTACGGGCTGTGACATTAGAAATATTTGTGGATAAATATTTGTTTGGGCTTGCACAGACTTTGGTGTAATACTTAAATCATTTAAGGGCTTTAATAAGAACTTTTTTGTCTTTTGCCTTAACAAGAAATTTTATGCTAGCATAACCAACGCGCGTTGCTACGCCTTCACTACAAAAGAATAAGAACCAACTTTTTTCTAATATTAGAATATGGTTCGACTTTGACTTTTCTTAATTTTCCATGTGCATAATACTAGAGTGTAACCCACCCACTCCACAAATAAAGCTACAACAATATCCCAAGTCAAATCGCTCCATAAATAAGAAATGTATTAATATACACCCCGCCCTCAACTAATTTTCTCATAAAATATTAAAAAAGGTTTCAAATCAGTCTAATCTGACAGTTTTATATACATAAGATTTAAATGAAATATATGCGTATAAAAATAAATAACATAAGAATTCAATTAGAAAGTATTTGTAAGAGATAACAACATTTAATTTATCGGTATATTGAACAACATTTATTTATCATTACATTTACATTACGCCCATTTTTTGGGTAAACTCAAATTACATCAGCATATATTACATCGTATCAATTTCTTAGTTTAACAAATTAATTTTGCATTTACGTAGAATTCAGTTTTGGTCTGTTTTAGTTATTTCTGTGTCTTACTCTGGTAAAATTAGGTTTCTGTACTAAATACACGAAACATCGTACCGTCTGGTATTGTTAAAAGATGATCTGTGGCTGTTTAATACTCAGTTAATTTTCGCAATAAAGTCAAAAATTGTAAAATCTAATTTACAATTCTAAACGTGTGATTTATCTGTTTGATCTGTGTCTTGAAGCCAAATTCGAGTCGAAAACTAAATTAAAGATTAATATAGTTTAAGATCTACTTGGGTTGCTCGGGGCAGGCCATTTGATATAGGAATTGCACCAGAGTGCGCGTCGGCCTTCCAGTCATGCGTCCAGCAGCCAGGTACGGAATAAGACCAAACTTGCTCAGAAGTCCAGTGCCAAATGTGTCCAGATGCGCCCAATCGCTGCACGGCACCAGTTCATGAAGTACTGCCGCCGCCAAACAGGACGACGCATGGCCATCGCCATCATTAGCCAAATCATAACCAAGATTCATAGCCACACGATTTTTATAGAAACGCCACAGAGGGAAACGCCATAAACGATCTCCAGTCAGCGAACCGGCTCGCTGGAACTGTTTCCAGATGTAGTGCGAGTTGGACCAAATGCCAGTGGCACCGCCACCAACGGCCTTCTTGATGCCAATACACATGGAGCCCACATCGACCACAAGACGCGGCTTATATGTCAGCTGTCCATAAAGCATGGGATCGGCAATGACAACGACGCCAGTTCGACTGATATTGCGCACCGCCATCGATTTAGCATTGAGCAGAGTAACCACATCACCCGGCTTGCAGGACATGCCGGATGGCAGATTCTCACACAGCGGTAGGATGGCCGTGATATTAATAGGCAGAGACAAAGCGGCAGCTGCCCGCATGGCTGCCAGGATGACGGCAGCGCCGGTTAGATCGCCACGACACTCATCCATGCCATCGCAGGCCCGCAGATTAATGGCGCCAGAGTTGAAGGTGATTCCTTGGCCCACCAAGAGAATTGGCTTGTCTTCTGGTGCTGTACCGCAATAGGCAATCTCCAGTAGTACTGGCGGCTCACATGAGCCTTTGGCAATCATCAGGAAAGAGTTTAGACGCTGCTGCTCAATCCATTCCATTGTGCGCACCTCCACGGTTATGCCGCAAGGACACAGTGCATCTACCGCGGCCTGGGCAAATATCGTTGGCGTCATGCAGTTGGCCGGTGCATCGGACAAACGTCTGGCTAGATTCTGTGCCTCCGCCTTGAACAAGCCGCGTGTCCAGGAGTCCGAATCGGGTGAGCCATACAATTCCAGTTTGGGCATAACTTGACGATACTTCTTGGCCAGATTCTCTTCATAACGCCAAACAGCGAGGGCAGCACCCTCCGCTGCTTGCTCCGGATAATCCATATGATCCACATGCACCTCAATGCATTTCAGCGATTGCAATGACCTGGCACCAATGCCAGCTGCAACGCGTACATTCTCCATGCCCTCGTCCAGCATTTCCAATTCATTAAAGCCAATGCCCTCCAGACCCACGCCCACAATGCATATAGAACGAAATTCATTGTCCACATTGTTGAAAATCTTGCCACGTCCTAAACGGCCCGTAATCTTCGTCTCGCATATCAGCTCGGTTAACTTGCCCTGCACACGATCATCAAATTTCTCTCCTGCGGGTGTGAGTCTTGGTCCCTTGCCGCTCTCCTTCTCATATAGACCCAGTATGATTCCCTTACCGCCCTGCGTCTTTGAATCACAGGCTGATGCATAGCAGCGCAGCAAGGACCTGTTCAATAGAATCCTGTCGGAGCTGCGCAGTGCCCTGGCCAGAGTTGGTCCGCGCAGCATACGTAGTTGACCACGAAGAAACATCACGACAATTTTTTATATTTAAATCGGTTTCGTTTGAGAACTATTTTAAAATTTCGGATCCGTCCGTTAAATAAATACAAATAAAAATAATAATTTTGGAGTTCGGAGCTGATTTTCACGTAATAAAAAAATAACTAATGTTTGCCGAGAAATAAAACTAAACTGGATACGATGACAACAACTGAAATACAAATGAGAAATGAAATGGTTAGTTATACTATATGAAAAGTTTAACAAAATCAAAGCCTACTAAATGAATAAGTCGTCGGTTACTAGATTATCACATTTTACTATATTTCTATACATAATTATAATGCAAACTAAATAGAATTCTTGAAAAAATTAATATTGTTGTTCCTTAAATAATATTATCTTAAAAAGGTTAACTGATTTCTTGTTGGGTTTAGGGTTGGAGCTCTAGTTTCTTAAATTTATAAAAATTAGTAATTGGGCAATTGGATTTCCATTTTCAAATTTATATAAGTTAATAATTAGGATATAAGATATTAGAATTCAATAAAGCCAAACGGTTAGGAAGATGTTTAGACTTTACATTTTTACTATTAATATTTAAATCTTGTTTATGATTTTTCCTAACGAAAATGCCGAAGAAAGCTTTTAAAATAAACCCTAAATACATATGATACATGTGAATCTACGTTCCTATTTAAGAATCTTTAATCTCTGATCTCTAATAGCCTTTTTACACTACGAGTTGCATTTGACATTTTGGGTTGAACATGCCAAATGCTGAAATGTCTGTTTACACTACACATTTCAGCATTTGTCTGTTTACACTACACATTTCAGCATTTGACTTGATCAGCTGAGTAAATTTAGCATTTAAGCAATATTAGCTAATATGGATAATAAAATGCTAATAATAATGAACTTTGTTAAAAATTTTAACGCAATTTTAATGCAAATATTAGAAGAAGAGGAGGAGGAATGGAATATTTCAAACCATACTTGTTCGCACTCCCCAAACTGCGTGTTATTCAAAATTAAACAGCAAAATTTCAAGATTACCAGACTTTAAACAAAGGCACTGTCGAGTTGTAATTTGCAAACATCAATAAAATCGTGAATGCGACTAATAAATAAATATATATTTTGACATGGTCTACAACAACGAAAACAACCCGTAAAAAAATAGTATTTACACAGTATTTTTAAGCATTTGTCAAAAATGCTGAATGCTTCCAAGTGTAAAAAGGTGAAGCAGACCAACGGACGGATAAAAAATCATTTAGTTTACCCGTAGTATATTAAACTTGTTATATACTCTTTTAAGCCTTAACCAGACATTTCAGCTTAAAGACCAAAATTTTATATAACAAAATAGAACAATAGACATACTCATACAAATACAGATACTATAGACTGCAAATTGCAAACTTACCAGTTACTTAAAACAAGTAAATAATAACTCGCAAAAGTCCTCTGAAGCGCAAAAGAGATCCTTATTTAATATCGATATAGCTTCGATCGTCAGAGTGTGTGGTTTCTTAGGGAGTCCGTTTAAAAAATATATCCACCATTTAATCACAGCCGAAATTCGCAGTCAGAAATTGTTTTGTGAGTTTTGTAAGTTTTTATGTGAATGTTTCTTGGGAGAAATGAGTTGACATTGTGCACAATGATATTTTTACTTGGGCTGCTATGTTGAAAAATATTTTAAATTGGTAAAAGTCAATATTAGTTTATATATCATAATTAAATTTTTTATTGCAGGATAATATTAAGTTACATGTAATTTTAGCCTTTTCTCTTCATAAGCCATCATTTGTATTGCCACCTTTTCAATCATAAAACTATACGAGTATATAAATGGTACTTCCGACTGGTTCCACAAATTGAGATGCTTGTTTTTGTTCCAAATTACCGTCAGAATGCCGTGGTAAAAGTTTCACCAACGTGGCCAACGAAAAAATAGCATATTTCCCTCGTGACCAAAAACTTTTTGCCAACATCAACAGCCCGGAAGCATGGAAAGTTGAGTTCATAGAAAAGTGTACACTAGTTATTTTTTCGTATCCATATCGTATGCAAGTTTATTACTCAAATAACAATGAAAAAAAGACTAACATCAAGAGGTTTCGAAAAAGTACATAGTATATATATTGGATAATGGTCATAATTTATAGATCTTCGACCAACAGCTGACTCTCGTAGCTAATGTATTTTGCGTGCGTTTCGAAGGCTTCATTGAAATGTGACAGGTATTGTTCAACAAGGCCAGACATAGAACGTTGCAAAAATAGAAACTGAATGCGGACATAGAGCATCAAAACATCCAATATTGATACGCAAAAGTGCTTCATGACCAGATTGAGCACCATGTAATTGAATGTTACATTAAATAGATAGGTTGACAGCCAGGGCAGCGAAAAGCAGATAAACAAGCGTCTTTGCCAACTGGAGAGAGGCTTGATTCCCTTGCGAAGCCAATCCAATTTCACCTTAGTCGCTGCAGAGAGATTATTGGGACCCCCGGCGAGAGGATCCTGGTCAAGCGCCTTCATATCCTCGCGGCACTTCTTTTCTTTTTCAACATGGATTTGATAACGATAAAGTCCAAAGACCAGAAGACCCGAATTGAATACCGCTTCTAATAGCATTTTGTGATAATATTCATAGCCCACATTCAGATTGAGTTTACGGTCAATTTGCAAATTTAATGTTTTAATGCTGGCGTTGGCCTCCACTGTTGGCCTTAGATGGGCACAGACATGCAGCATTGTGAGTATGAGAAACACCAAACCGTATGCCAATTTCGATACCATTTTAAAATGAATTTTTTAAAAGAGAATTTTTACAGACTAATTGTAATGATCTAATTTTGGTTTTGAATAAGGTTTTTTGTAGCAGCTGTCATACGATAACTTTGTTGCCGTCGCCTACACAATTAAAAAAATAAATCAACAGTTTAATTATTGCAATTATTAACTTGTAATCAGCGTTTTAACAATGCGCTCTGTAATACTGTCTACCAGCTCATCTCGATTGGCTCTGGTTACCTGGTAAATGACTGAACCAGGTGCATTTCTAATGAGTTCGACAAACGTGATGGGTTGACGGGTCTGTAATGGAATTGTTGCCAGTATTGGTTGATTTTTCTGTAGCAACTTATTGATAGCAGCTTTAAAACGTTTGCTAAACAACTCCATTTTGCCAATTTCGTCAATAACCAGCAGCTGTTGAGTATGGGGCGTCACTTGCAGCAATGGCATCGTCAGGATCTCAAAGTCTTGCACATATACCGCATATTTGCCTACCTTTGGACGCCGTTTATTATCGACAGGATTCTCGCGGGCCAAAATGCCGCGTTTGCCGGCCATGGTTACCACATCGAAACCAATACGCTGGCCATTTTCTCGTACCTCTTCGGTATAGAAGCCCTTTAGTTTACATTTATCACCAAGTTTCGCGCATATTTTACGCACCAGTGTTGTTTTTCCGACACCTGTGGATGGTTAATTAGTTGAATATATTGTAAAAATCTTAATGCGCGCTCACCTGGTTCTCCAGTAATCAAAAATGTCGTTATATGTTTTTCCATGCTGCACATTATTTTAAAGCATTGTATACAATGTTTGGATTTTCAATTTGCCACAATGTTGCGCTCATACATATGTTCCAAAGTAACAGTTCAACGAATATTAACTATTGCTTCTGCTATCTGTTCGTGCTTTAATGGGACGACTTTTATATATTAGTTTAACAATAATTTCGGCATAATCAAATCAATTGGCACTCATAAATTCATTTAAATTCTCATAAAACATTAAAACTGTTGCATTTAATCTGCGGACTGAGTGATGACAATGTATATACATAATCGATAGCTTATCGATATATCGTCTTTTGTTATGCACACATTTACGTTATTAATTTTACATATAATATAATTTTGTGTGGATGCATTGAGCTTCTTTAATAATCTCTATTTGTCTAAATTATATTTCGACAGTTAAATATTATTATTTTATTTTAATAAATGCACAACTCTGAAAATGTTTTACAGCACTAACGCAGTACAATTAATCGTAAGCGATGACTTGCTGTGTGGTGGTCGGTCGATTTTCATCATATGTTAGACATGCAAGCGTTGCTTGGCGGCTTTTTGTCAACGTGAATTTCGCTTATTCCGTCAAATCTTATTAAAGTTCGCAAGTAAATACTAAAAAGTTGAAAAAAGAAATGGAGGGCGCAATAGCGCACGATTTGGAAAGTGGCGTGCAGCGCACCAGCGATGTGGCACCAGGATCAATCTCCTTCAAGGAGCTCAACATAGCTGCAAACCTTTTGCGCAGTTTGCAAAAACATAAATTTGAAACGCCAACCAAGATTCAAGCCGCTGCTATTCCAATGGCAATGGCTGGCATGGGTAAGAAACGCAAATGCTTATATTTATACACATATATTATATAGTTTTTATATAGATCTCTTGCTGCACTCCAAGAGCGGCACAGGAAAAACTCTAATCTATGTCATGACTGCACTACAACTGGTTAATCATTCAGTTGCCAAGCCGCAAGCAATGATAATTGTGCCAACACGCGAACTGGCTATACAGGTGGAGGATACCTGCAATGGACTACAATCGAAATTTAGAAATAGTAGATCCGGCTTTTGCGCAAGCTTCATTGGTGGAACTGACGTTAAAAAAGATCGTATTCGCATGTCCAAGGCTCGCATTATAGTGGGCACCCCTGGCCGACTTCTACATCTTGTGAGAAACAACGTGTTTAACACATCCGCCATCAAGTTGATCGTGCTCGACGAGGCAGATCAATTGTATGCTGCTGAATCGCTTCAAAAGGATGTGCACGTTCTGATTGAACCGCTGCTTAAACAATCTCAAATAATTGCCTGTAGCGCGACCTATCCAGATGCGCTGGACGAACGTATTGCCAAGTTAATGGTTAGTCCGATTCTAGTGTCCAACAGTGAGCGTGCCACGGTGCTACTGGGCATACGTCAATTTGTCTATGAGCTGCCAGAACAGCTTAACAGCATGCTGGAGATGCAGACCAAGCTAGAGGCGCTGCACAACATCTTTGCTCAGCTGCCGTACGAACAGGGCATACTCTTTGCAAGCTCACAAAGTCGCGCCAGCTCTTTTTGCAACTATTTACAGCGCGATAACGTCGTATGCGAACTAATGTCTGGTGCTATGGATCAAACCAAGCGCATGGAGACCTTTCAGGTAGGCAGGGTATCTTACCAGTGCAATTAAATCTAATTATTTATATTCCTTTAGGCCTATCGTAACTTCAAAATGCGTACCATGGTGGCTACAGATTTAATGGCACGCGGCGTGGACTTGTCGCATGCTAATTTAGTAATCAATTTAGACCCACCCAAGGATCTTGTAACTTATT
Source organism: Hirtodrosophila alboralis (assembly GCA_035043045.1). NCBI lineage: Eukaryota > Metazoa > Arthropoda > Insecta > Diptera > Drosophilidae > Hirtodrosophila > Hirtodrosophila alboralis. The sequence continues at coordinate 128,980 of JAWNNH010000728.1, read as the reverse complement.
TGCATCGCATTGGACGCGCTGGTCGCTTTGGCTCCAAGGGCATAGCCATTACCTTCATCTCTTCATCGAAACAGTGCCAAGATTTCAAGCGTATAATTGCAGATGTTGGAACAGGCATGTCCGTACTGCAGTTTCCCAAAGTAAAACGTGATGGTTTTAATTTTTGGGACTTCGATTCCTATGATTTTTCCTATTTCCAAAAAACTGAGGGACATGAACAACAGGACAGCGAACTAAAGCGCATCAAACAACGCTGGAATGCACCGCATAAACATGATGGACAATCATTAAATTCAGCTGAAACTGCTACCGTGCATTCCCAGAACGAAAATGTTAAAGAGGAGCAACAGAATCAGCATGAAGAAGGCAATGTAGCCCAGGCAGAAAATATTAACGAATTGCAAGAGCAGATGCTTCATATAATACAAGAGGTGAAAGATAGTGTAGATGTGATCAAAATTCTAGAAAGGCAAATAGAAAATGTAGTAAAAAATGTCAAACCTGACCCACAATTGTCTGACGAACTAGCGCTTGATGAAGCAAATTCAGCTGATGGCTTTTCGGAGCCACAATTTACTGAAGATGTTGAGCTGGATGCTATAGATGCTACTACAATAACAATTTTAGCCAATGAGCAACTAAACGTAACTCAAAATAATTCTATAACAGAACTTGATACTAAAACAACAAAAAATGAGAAACAACTGCGAATCTCAATTCAAAATGATCCTGTGGCAAACTTATCTGTTAAAACAAATTTACCGAATCAGCAGATAAATCTATTTAACATTGAACCCGTTGATATATTTTCTGAGCCAGTGCAGGAGCTGGATTCAGATTCTACCATAACAAATTTAGCTGAAGAAGATCTAAACGTAATTAAAAACAAATCAGGTTTTGTCCCGCAATCGGAATGTTCAGTTAAGAAGATAAACATATTGCATAAGGAACCATTAGAGTTCTTATCTGAATTTAATGCTGTGGAAAACAAGGAAAACGTCAACGCCAATCAGTTCATCAAGAACAAACCACATAGTTCTAAATATTCACTTAAGACGAAGCTGGAACAAAATATGCAAGAAACTAATATAGATATAATAGAGCAAACACCTTCGACAGAGATTCCTGCGGCTGCTCCAAATTCAATTAATACTAAAACTTATTGCCTGGCTGCACCAACAGAGCGTAGCTCAACCACTTTGCAACCATTGGTCATATCAAACACTGTGGATGATGCCAGCAGCATTATTTCCGATAGCGTTGATAATGATTATGATAGTGATGCTTCCTATAATAGCTTCTACTCAGAAAGCGATGCTCGATTCATCTATCGCCGTGTGTTGTCACAGCAAAAGCTGCAAAAGAGACGTGATCGCAATGCCAATCGTCGCATATCAATCTTCAATGGACGTGGCTGGAAACTAAGTTATTTAACTCGTCAGACTTCAAAGAAATCTAAGTATTTTCTAAAAAAAATCACAGTAGATGAAGGTCAGCAATCAAACTTGCCCCCATCAGTAGTAAGTAAATAAATACTTGTATTAAACTGTTTCTAATAAAATTTCCTTTTCAGAGCTGGGTGGAATATAAGCCACTGCGTAAAGCTAATTACAATTTGAATATCAATGTAAGTAATTCGATCAGATCTATTTGGACGTCCACTAAAAGTAATCATAAAAGTAATTCCTGTTAAAAATAAGTAAAATGTGATCATAAAACTGTGTAAATATATGCAACAGGCATATGGAGGCATCCCCGAACATTACAAGTATATATTTTCTTGATCGCGATCTATTGATCTATTCGTCTGTCTGTATGAATACATAAATTTCCGATTTCTCACCTCCGTAAATCGATAAAAACGATTTTAAGGCATAATTGTAAAGATATTATTACTAAGATATTTTAACATGCTAAGTAAATTTCATATCGAACGGATTATAGACAACGAAATTGTTTATTTTAATGTGTATGTTTATGACAATGTGTGTATGTATTTGTTACGAATTTTGGGTTGGGTATATGGTATCCCGAAGTCAGGTATAGTCCACTATTGTTAATTGTATTATTTGAAGTGTTGTTTAAACCATTTCTAATAACATTTTCTTTTCATTTCAGAGACGCATTTTCTTAATTTCGAAAGAAGTTGCCACTTTGCGAATTTTGAAAAAGTTTAATAACTTTTCTCAAATTCAAATGCGCCTATTGACCCATCTCAAGAAAACCAAATATAATCTAAAGGAGTTTGCTAAATTTATGAATCAGATATACAATGCAATGCACTTGTCTTATGTCGATCATAACAAGCCAAGGGAGTTGCGCAAATGTGACTTATCCGATCTGGCCAAGTGTCAGGAAAAAACGGATTTCTTAAAGCCGCGCTCGAATCCAGATGCAGAGAATCAACAGCAGCCGCTAAGCAAGCTTAGTGTGCATGTGAATCAGCAGCTTAACATACCACCCATAAATTTAGCAGCTGAAAACGATTCTGATGAAGACAGACGCTCAGATGCTTCAGGTGCAGGATATGACATATACAGTGAGGATGGCAGTGAGACGGATGAAAGCTTGTATTCATCGAGCGGCTTTGTTGAGTCCAATGAGAGTGCATCATCTGGCATAGATACCTCACAATATGATAACAGTTCGCCGATGCCCTCAGGATCAGACGACTACGAAGAGGAGGAGGAGCAAGAAGAAGAAGAATATGAGGACGAGGCCATTGAAGCGTTGAACAGTGATACTGAAACAGATACCAACACCGTTGATAGCGATAAATATGATACTCAACCTGAGCAACAATCCGATAAGAGTGTTAATCTAACTGACTCTGAGGAGAGTGCTCCATCTGAGGTCGCTTCATCTCAGTCACGCTTTGAGTACATATTCCAAATGCAGTATCAATTTATTGCCAATCATGTGGCAAATTATATGGCACATCAACACTACTAAACTAAATTAATAATAAATATTACTATTCCAGCGCTATGGAAGCGTGTTTCCTAGTCTCGAAAGTCTGACAATGAAATAAACTCAGGCATTATATTATATTTTTATTTTTTAAAACAAAATAAAGCAAGTTCGAAAAGAAAAAAAAGAAAATTAAGAAAAACAGCTGCATTAGCTTAAACATAGTTATTTAAGTTATCATTTTGTTGAATATTCAATATGAAATTTCAGATACAAACAGAGGAAAACATATTTTAAGTTTATATTGAAATTATAAGTAAATATAATTTATATTGCAACTGAAAGAATGTAATATAATTTTTTTTGTTTTTGTTAATAAAGAAGAAATTATAAAAACTGAAAATATTTAATTATAGCAGCTAGTTTTAAGAATTTAAACTTAATAATGTCGGAGACTGTCTTAGAAGATACTCAAAAACTTGGACAATCTTTGAATGATTTGAAATATGTTGCGCCAAGCGTACTTTGAGGTACAACAATGTATTTGTTGTATGATTTATCTATGAGATAATTTTGCAGCTACAGTAGAAACTAACAAATTGCGGCGCCAGTTCAATTGGACAACATAAATCATGTGTAGTCGAGGAATAGTTCCCGCATTAGCAGCAGCAGCAACATTGTTGCATTGCGCCTCTTTTTTGCTGCTACTTTTTCGCCTGGAGAGGTGGAACTAAAACCATGCAGAGGCAGATGCTGAAGTTGCAACAGGGCAGAGGCAGTTGCTGAACCTGCAACAGGGCAGAGGCAGTTGCTGGAGCTACAAACAGACAGGGCCAGATGCTGTTGGCCTGGCCACATGCCAAAGCGGTGCGTCGGTGGCAAAATCGCAATGCATTCGCCCTCCGGTTATTGTGCACGCGAAGTTTCGATTCCGATGCTGATGTCGATGCCGATTTCGATGCCAAAACGTCACTGATCTCCGCTCTCTGCTCGCGTGCACTTGCGTTCCAAATCCAATAAGGAGCGTGAGAAACTGACGGCATGAATGCAAAGTGAGCTGGAAAGCCGACAACGACAAAATTTTATAGATGCTATTTGTTGTTGTTGTTGCTTTTGGCCAAGCTCAATTCGATTAGCGATAAACCCCAAGATGTGAAAAAATGTGCTGTGCGTTGTTATTGTTGTTGTTGTTGTTGGTCAGCTGTTGGCTGTTAAGTTGCAGGTGTTAAACTTTATAATGATGTTAGCATTTTTATGGCCCACAACAAAATAAACTACAAAATTTGTTCAACGCAATCGCTTTTATACGGCCAGGCATCTGACCATATATGGGGCCATAAGTGGAACGCTCAGGGGTCGGCGGGGGACACTCAAACAAATACTCATATTTGTAAAACTAATTAAAATTGTGTAGAGCCGCTATTAATTAGGAGTAAATCACTTGAAAATTACAAAAAAAATAATAATTAAAATTAATTGCAAAACGGCTCAAATAGTAATTTAATAAAAAAAATCATCAAAGCATGTGCCTAATATTAATTTAATAATTTTTAGAAAGTAAAGAGACTCCTAAGTAATAATAAATAAGGAGAGAAAGGAGAAATATTCAAGTTTATTAACAGGAAAAAAAGTAGAAGAAATTGTCATTTAAAACTGAAATGAATGAAATGTTCGGAAAATTAAAAAAATATTATATTTTTGTAAGAACATGGCTTATAATATAATTCTAAGAATAGTCAACGGATTGTTGTTTTACGGAAATATTCAGGATTTATATTAAAAAGAGAGACTCCTAAGTAAAAATTAATTAGGAGAGAAACGAGATGTATTAAAATTTATTAACAGGAAAAAAAATATAAAAGAATAAATATCATTTAAAACTGAACTGAATAAAATGTTAGGAAAATGTTAAAAAAAAATTATAATATAATTCTAATAATATATAACGACATCAATTCTGTGCCTGTGTTCTTTTTCGGAAATATTTAGGATATATATTAGATAGAACCGGCTTTAGCTTTAAAAAACCTTTATAATATTTAATAATCCCGCCCTAATAGCAATTTTTTTTTGTCAATATAAGAAAATGCGATCTTCAATGCGTTCGTCTTCGTTGGGAGTGGCCAGCTCGTATTTAGGTGCCCAACTGGGTGACGCCTGGGCACGCAATACATAAATAAAAGTCATCATTAATTAAATTTAGTATAAAAACATGGCATGCCTGCAATTATTCACTCATTCGCCGATCCGAGTCGAGACGAGACGAGGCGGTTCGAGCGTTGAAAAAAACGCCAGAAAAACGCACGCGACGCGAAGATGACGACAAAAAACGCGCAGGAAATAAAAAAAAGCGTTGACAAAAAAATGATCTGTGGGCAATTATAATGAATTATTTTGACACTTAGGGCTTTGCAATGCACAACTAAAAATGCATAAACTTAATTTATGCTCAGCTGTCGACATAAAAGGCATTTTATTGCATTTTAAATATGATAAATAAACATGCATTTTGGGGCCAGTGCTACATTTTGGCCTCTATTCTCATGTATGTATTAAAAGTATAAATTGAAACCTACGCAAAATCTTCAAGTTTTTGCAGTGCGGCTAGTAAAATATAAATACATACATATACAACAAAGCAAATTGCATTTTTCACTTAACTGCCAGCAACAACAACAACAACAACCATTAAAGCCGACAACAACCAACAACTTTTATGCATATAGCTGGGAGCGCCCGGGTCGTCATGGCAATACCATGAAGAATTGTAGGGAGAATCCGTTTTTAATTGGTGAAAAATAGCTGAAATTGTCTACGCTGATTTTTGCGCCATCGCCGATGTCGGTCTTGCCCCAAAGGGTATTGCAAGTAGCCCCGCTCTGACCATGTATAACCAGGCAACAGCAACAACAACGGGGCAACAACGGCAAACAATAAAAGCAGCTAGAGACTAGTACGCGATTAACATCGCCCCAAAGATTTGTAATGCTAATAAATTGTACACATTATATACACTAAAGCGAAACATTGGGAGAGAAAGAGATAGAAGAGAGAAAGAAAGAGATAGGGAGAGTGTCACGGGTAGTCAGGGCGATCAGGGACCCAGGTTACAGTTGAGACAAAGCAACAATCGCATGCGTAATTTGCTACACTGTGCAAAATCAATATGGGCAAAATTAACTTAATAAAATTAGCTTAAATTAACTTAAATTATAATTATAGTTTAAACAGAAGTTTTGGATTAGAAGGTTCTAAAAAGTGTAGGGAAATATTGATAAGTAGATAAAGCAGCAAAGAAAGTTTAAATAAAATATAATCATTAGTAAAAGAAGTAAATAAAAAAAGTTGTTTAACAAGCTAATTTTAAATAAAATAAATATACTATAATGTATGATATAATGTAAATTTTTGGCTAGATTAAAGTTGTCAATCATTTTTAATCTAATGCACAGATATTTAATGTAATAATACAAGGTAACAAAATTTAGTTTAATATTGTATCCTTTACCAAAACTATATTTACGGATAAATATGGAGACTCAGAAAGCAAAAAGCAACTTTAAAAATTTTTCTATTTTTTTATTATTTTTTTTTTTTTTTTTTTTATTAATTTTTTAAATCAGCTATATTTTTTAAGCTTTTTTTCCGAGGCAAACTAGCAATTTTAATCATTACTAGGCCGTCTCATAACCGATTTAAGATGGCTTTAAGTTTCCTGAGAGCTAATAAATATATTTATTAATCATTCATATACTTTCTTAAGTTTAAACACTAGTTTTGTAACTATATATATTTGAATTAAGAAGATTATGATTTTTTGTGCGGTATGATTTACGATTTTTGTACTTTAAAATTCGTGGAAAAATTGAAAAAAACTTTTTCCTTTTTCTTTTTGCTGTACTTATATAGCTGCATTAATTAGGCATCATTTAAGATATTAATCTTTGAAATCAATGGATAGACGACAAAATAACAAGATCTTATGGCTAGATATATTTTTGTGAATATTGACGATTTCATTACACAATGTTCTAGGAAATTTGATTTTTTTAATGTACTATATTACTAGAAAAATAATAAAGCTGAGAAATTGATAGAATACTAACTATAAATAGCAAAGGGATAAATTATAAATTTGAGCTATTGTTAAGTGATAATTAAAGTAGTAGTAATCAAGTAGTAAACTGTAAAAAATTGTCTTTAAGATTTTAGTATGTATAATGCGAAAGAGTAAGTATTTCCAATTAAAAGCTAATTTTTTTAATAATCTGAATAATAATACTTATTTTATTTTAAGCTTTAGACTAATACCCTTTTCTATAATTCACATTTAACTTTGCTCAGTGTTGGCCACAATCAAACAGCCGCGTGACTTTTAGAACGTCAAAGCCAGCGAATGTGCAGCTTCAAATGGAGGCGACGGCAACTCGAATCGACTTGCAAGTTGCAAGTTGCAAGTGCGGCTTTTGTGGTTCCCAGGCGACTTAGAGCGAAAAACATGCGAGTCGCTTTAATTGTTGCCGCTGCTGCTGCTGCTGCTGCTGCGAAGTGATTTTTCTAATGCAATTTTCCAAGGCTTACGCAACAGCAGCAAACAGTCACCGCAGCAACAACAATGGCAACATGTTGCAATGGGGCAACCTACCGCCGCCTTGAACGTGTTCCCCGCATAATTACCCAACACAGAGCAGCGGCTTTTTAAGCCAAGCCAATTCAGAGACAACCAGGCCCCAGTGATACCCGGTGGTAATGTTCTCTCCATCTGCTGCTGGCCCTCTCTTCAACCCTCTACCCCTCCACGGTGATAATCATTCCACGCATTCGCGCATATTTTGCATTTTTAAATTGTTGCATTTTGCGCATTTTTATGACAAGCAAAACTTTTGCACTGACATTCGGCTGCAACCACAATGCAACAGTTGGAACGGTAGAGTTCACTCTGGAGACGGGAGCGAATACCAAGATAAAGGGGAAACCTGGCCAGCTGTCTTTCTGTTGCAGCAGCACTCACATACATCTGATCATAATTAAAATACATATTGTAAATCACACTAAATATTTACAGTTGTGGGAAAGAAGGCATCAGGCAAGGCACCTGAGTATGTGAAAGGAGAACTTGTCAAGGACTTCACAGTCAAGTTATTTATTTAGTTAAAGAGTAAATTACGATATTTTAAAAGTATTTGCAATAAAGAAAATAAAACGATCGTTAGTTTTGGTAGGTTTATATTTATGCAGGTGTGTGAATAAGGATGTTTTGATTAATTTTTAATAACATTTTTTAAAGATTTTAAATTGTTTTTCTATTTTATTAAAGAAAACGTCTTTGCCTTTAATTGAATTTCGCTGACTGCATATAAATATAATCTTTATCAAACCGACATGCTAAGTCAATATAGCAATGTCCGTCTGTCCGCTTGGCTGCCTGGTTCTATGTAAGCTAGTCTCTCAGTTTTTATGTTTACATTACATATGTATACTCTTACTTTTGCATCAAGGCAATTTTTGTAGATCAATTATGTATAAATTACTCATTTACTTATGCATACATACATACATTTGCACATATTTTAAAAACCGTACTTAGATTTGTCATTTCCATGATTTCTCTCCTCCCCGTTTAAGCATAAGGCGAAAGCAAACAGACAGAGAACAGAATATTCCGCAATCGGGAGCTTGCTCTTGCTCTCTCTTTTACTCTCTGTCAGCCAAGGCTTGACCATAATGCAACTCTGTTCTTGGCACCGGGCGGCTTCAGACGCATATTTAACGCGCATATTAAATTCGTCATTTAAGTGTTGAATATCAGTGCAAAATAATTATCAAAAGTGTTCAGGTGTTTGGCTAATAGGTATACTTGCATAGTATTAATAGAAAGTCCTAAAATTTAATCAAAAATGCAGCTAACTTAGTTGTTATTGCGCAGTTTTGTTAAGTTGTCTATTGGGCTTAGTTTTCACACAGGCAAACGCACACAAACATTTACATAGATAAGTTTAGCTTCTGGGCTAAATATTTATGTAAAAGAATAGGTGTTCTAATAAAGTATTAGGTGAAAATCCAACAATTAAATTAAGTTGCGTAGTTTTCCTGCACTTTAATAGTAAACACACACACAAACACACGCACAGAAGGTGCCGCGGATTGAGTTATTGCTTCACATTGTACTTTTGCATTCTGTTCCCAATAGTACAAAGAGAGTATACAGCGTTTAAGAGTTTTGTCTGGGCGCCTGTTCTCTTACATCAATGCAATTTTTGGCAGATTAATTAATTATATATTACGCATTTATTTTTACATGTATATATGTATTTATTTCAAATAACGGACTCAGATTTCTCATTACGATAATCACTCTCCCTCCCCCCCCCCCCACCAATTATAGACGAAAGCAAACAGACAGGGAAAGGGATATACCGCAATCGGGAGCTTGCTCTTGCTCTCTCTTTTACTCTTTGTGTGTCAAGGTTTGACCATAATGCAACTCTGTTCTTGGCATCGGGCGGCTTAAGACGCATATTTAACGCGCATATTAAATTCGTCATTTAAGTGTTGAATATCAGTGCAAAATATTTAAAAAAAGTGTTCAAGTGTTTAAATAGTAGGTGTACTAGCATAGTATTGATAGAAAGTCCAGAAATTTAATCAAGAATGCAGCGAATTTACCAATTACGCAGTTTTTTTTAGTTGTCTATTGCGCTTAATTTCCACACAGGCAAACGCACACACACATAGATAAGCTCAGCAGTTCATTATCAGCCCTCTCTTTCCTTCATACATATATCTGGTTAAATATTTATGTAAAAGAATAGGTGTTCTAATAAAGTATTAGGTGAAAATCCATCAATAAAATCAAATTGAGTACTTTTTGCTGCACTTTAATAGGAAAAACACACACACAAAAAAGTGTCCCCGTTACATTGAATTATTGCTTCACCTTGTACTTTTGCATTCTGTTCCCAAAAAGAGAAAGAGAGAATTTTTCGTTTTAGTGTTTTGTCTGTGCGCCTGTTCCCTTGCATTAAGGCAATTTTTTGTAGATCAATTATTTATATATTTTTCATATTTACTTATCCATACATATGTTTTTATATCCAATAATGTACTCAGATTTGTCATTGCCATGATCACTCTTCTCCCCGCTTATAGGCAAAAGCAAACAGATAGAGAACAGAATATACCGCAATCGGGAACTGGCTCGTGCTCTCTCTTTTACTCTCTGTGGGTCAAGGTTTGACTCTGTTCTTGGCACCGGGCGGCTTAAGACGCATATTTAACGCGCATATTTATATCGTCATTTAAGTGTGGAATATTAGTGCAAAATTATTATCAAAAGTGTTCAGGTGTTTGGCTAGTAGGTGTACTAGCATAGTATTAATAGAAATTCCTAAAATTTAGTCAAGAATGCAGTGAATTTAGTTGCCAATTGCGCAGTTTTAGCTGCGGCTCACTTGCACACAGGCAGGCGTACACACACACATACATATGTATGTAGATGCATAAGTTCAGCTGGCGACGTTCCAATGCATCGTTCCATTGCAATGGAAATGTGAAGCAATAACTGTTATTGTTTTTATTGCTTTCCAAAGAGTAAATGTGTATGTATGCTATGTGTATTGAATTTTTTGCACTGTCTGTTCATCTGTTTCTGTCTGCTTAAGAGAAATTTATTTTGGTATTAAAGAGTTAAATTGAAATTAAATTTGTTTTTTGCAGCTGCTTATATAATTGCCTTATATGAAGTGTAAATATTTTTTTTCGACTTGCCCCACCTTCTTCTCCACAGATAGACGTGGGATAAAAGAGCAGAGTATAGTTTAGTTGGGAACTTGTAAATTATATATTTTCCTTGGTTTTCTTGGCAGTCTAATACAATGAATACAGAGTTTTGAGTGCTTACCATATTTTTTTTAAGTGTGCTGCAATATTTGCAGAAATTATTTTTATTTTTTTTAAGTGTACTGCAATAGTATTTGCAAAGTGTTTAATATTTTTATCGAATGTAAATGTGTGGTATCAACACGCCTATTGTGAATAAAATCAAAGGTTAGTGATTGCATTTTTAATTTTTTTTAAATATATAATATATATATATTTAATAATCTTTTTATATTTTAGTAAATATTGGTTTTAATACAAAGTATAAAGAAAAACGGCAAATAACTTTATTAATATATTTTTTTTAATTTTCCCTTAAAAATTCGATTTTAATATTTATATTTTATATATTTTCATCCATAACGCCATAAAGAAACTCGATTATTTATTTATTTAGATTTTTATTAAAAATGCGATATATAAAAATATTCAATTAAAAATGTTTTTTTTTGTACCCTGTAGACATTAAAAGTGGGTAAAAGGGGTTCAAAAATTTGTGAAAATTTCCGGCTATAAAATAATGTATATTCTTGATCAGTATCAATAGCCCAGTCGATCTACCCCTGTCCGTCAATCTGTTCTGTAGTCATACTTTTTTTTCTGGTTAATTGCATAAATTCGATTTAAATTAAAATTTTAATATTTGAAAATTTTCAAAATGCAAAAATTAGCAACATTTTATTTTACAAGTTTAAAATTTAAATTGATCCGCAAATGAAACTAAAATATGATACAAGATAATCTTCTAATGAGAGTCTTTTGCAGTTTAAATTAATTTATTGAAGTAGAAACTAAGACAACTCTCAACTCGATTTTCAACCATTTTGCTTTTGCAATAATTAAATTATTAAAAGTCTTGAATTTGTTGGGATTGGATCGTGTAATTTGTTGGTTCATACATATATGGTTATATATGTATGTGTTTAAGTATTTTTTGGGTTCAGGCTTCCTTAATAAATCACGCGGGTAGAGAGGCTAAAGGCGTCCCTATAGTACTGGGAATTAAAATTGTTTTCTTTTTAGCTTTCTGGTAGTTTTCTGTCATCTCTGACATGCTCTTTTTTTTAAATAATTTTTTACAGACACTTTGATAAAGGTACAAAATGTACCGAAGAGTAGGAGGAAAATTTTTTATAAATAAAAAAAACATTTATCACTTGCATTAAAAATTAACAAAAACAACATAAAAGGAGCCCAAAAATCTCTACACATTATTTTATATTTTATAATTTTTCCCAAGCATACAACTTTATAATTACTTTTGCAAACATTGTTTATCTGAACAATCCACCCTAGTATATTCTAATGATATAACTAAACAGCGCCACCTCTAATTTTGAAAATTCTGTTAAATTTTATTGCTCTATAATTAAAAATGTGGCGTAATGTTAAATACTTATGTAGCTGCAGTGCGCTGTTACCAACAGAGCAGTCGATCAAATATTGGCGTGTTATATTATAGCCTGGGGGGGTTAATACTTAAAACCTCTATTTTCTCATGTTTCTTCCTCGGTACACCCACTTATAGGAACCAAGTGAACTCTCAAATCATTTTAATGATTCCGTATTGCGCCAATTATATAGCCTAAAGGCAAGTCAATTGCAATGTATTTATCTTTATTTTTTCAATACTTAAAATGTAAATTGGAATCTAATGTATATGTATTGTTACGAAACCTAACTCAATTATATAATTTAAGCGTAAATTAGCAGTAAAACAAAAAAAAACAAGAAAAGAAAAAGAAATATAAACAAAAGCAAGTAACAATGTTGCAGTCAATAGTTCCCGGCTGAGGTGTACTCTGTTGACAGTTTTCCAAGAAAAAGTTTACTAAAATCTTTACAAAGATATAAAGTATTTGAAAATAGACAAAGTTTAAATAATTTCTTTAAATATATCTTATTCCCATAATATAATAGAAATCCTACTTATAAAAATGTGGAATATTTAAAATATTTACCAAGATGTGTAGCTGGGGAAAATCATGCAAATACCAATAAATACAAAACCCAATATACTCTTTTACATTATGGAAACAGGCTATGGCAAAAAAACAGCAAGACAGCAACCTTAGATAGGTACATAGATAGAAAAAACGCGAATTACAACGGCAACAACAAGACGCGAAAACAAGAAAACATGTTAAGTGTAGGCGCATTATGTTGCAAAATGTCACTTTTAATTGGGCAACCTTGAAACATCAATGCGAAAAACGAGCGAAAGAACCGCAACACAGCAACAACAGTAACCACACAGCAACAACACAGCAACAGCAACATGTTGCTGAAGGCCACCGCAGCAACAGCAACAGCAACAATGACAAACGCTTAACGAGTGGAGCGGCAGATTTAGATACGAGCACAAACAGACACATCAAAAGGCCAGGCATGAGACGGGAAAGGGACTGACAGACAGACAGACGGACAGACGAACGGACAGACTGTTAGACGGACAAACGGACCGTCGACGTTGCTTTTTGCCGTTATGTGTTACAATTAGCAAATTGCACATTTATGCTCACACGGCGTTGAGGCACGCCTCTTGGCTGCCGCCTCCCCCCCCTCTGGTTAACTGACAGTATAAATCAATCATAGGCATACATATGTATATATATATATGTACATATATGTGTGTTTGCGAGTTCTTATTGGAAAGTCACAGCAACAACCTTGAGTACAGTCGCAAAATGCTTTTGATTGGCATAACTCTCTGGGCTGGAGTGTGGGCTGGGGGAGGGTGGCATAGACGATAACTCTCGTACTTATAATGAATATATACTATATGACGACTATATGAAACAGACAACAGGTTAACATACATATATGTTAGCATAAAATATGGCACATCATTTATAATTTCCGGCGCAGCTTGCATAATTCAATTAATGTGCATTTCCCGTGTCTTGAGCAGAGTTTGCAATTTCCTAAGACTTGCTTGCAACGCGTTGCAACAGGAAATCTCCACAAAAGCGGCTGCTTCAAAAATTTGCCACAGGCTGTTGCATAAACGCACACACAATAAGTACGCATATAAACAAATCATAATATTGTTTAATATGTTTAATATACAATCCTAATCTATTGCATATTTAGTTGTTTATAAGTTTTCAAGTGTTACTATGAATAATACGCCCGTTTGTCCATTTTCCACTTTTGCTTTAACTTTGTAGTTTTTTATAACATTTTAAAATTATGCACGCCCCATACCATCTATTTCTAAGTTGCATATTTAGTTCAGGCTCATGAAAAATGCATTCAAACATAAACATAAGCCTTTCCATGCATTTTATTTTTTCGTTTTACTCACTTATTTCCAGGTATTTTTGCGGTCAAGTTTCGCATTAATTGGATACAATTTTAATGAAAAAGTAAGCATGCTCTATTTGAGTATATATATGACTAGAAGATACCCCATAATTTACCCTATAATTGTGCTGAAAAGTAGAAAAATGTTTTACCAATAAATGTAGTTGTTTGTTTTGATATATTTACAAAAGAGGAAGAGAAAGAGTTAGATTAAAAAAAAGAATATAAATTAACTAAATAAAGATTCAATATTGTAGATTATATTGAGGCTAAGAAAAGTTGGGCTAGATGCATCAGGAATTGAAAATAAATAAGATTTACGCAACTCAGAAATCAACATTCAAAATTTATTACTGCGAACAAACTATTGATAATGATCTGGATTAAATATACTTAATCTAAAATGCATAAAAGTCCCTTTTATTTTTTTTTAACGGAGGGTGTACAAATTTCAAGAGTTTATTCTGAAAATGGGGCAAGTAGCATGTAGCATGTAGCAAGTACCCAGTACCAAGTACTAGCTACTGTTGTCCGTAATTAGTATGCGAACGATTTGCACTTGTATAAGTATTCGCTTATACGTCATGTTCACAGTCAATCCAAAGAGTTTCAGTTGTTTCACGCTGTGTTTGTTTCTCATGTCTAATTGATCTTTAGCGTGTTATTTGTTTTATACAACACCTTCCACGTTTCGAGTGTCTCTGGTTGTGTCTCGGGCTGTGTCTGTGGGTGGTAACTTGGTAAAAATGAAAATCCGCCAGCTAAAATTGCTGGCTAATTAATGCCAAATGGCCGATGGCAGTCGGCAGTAATCGCATAATGTGGGCGCAACGGCAACTTCTAACTATATTATTATTATTATTATTGGCTGTGGCTTTAGCTATGTCTTTGGCTGCCAGTGGCATTTGCATGTGACATAAAAGTGATTGGAGTAATTGATAATTGTGCAGAGACACGAAACCAAATGGCCAATTACAGACTCCCCGACAGACTGTTTGCATGGTGTGAACCAAAAGGTGGCGACGACAAGTTTCTTGCCTAAGTCTTTTGTTTGTTAGCTCAAAAATAATTTAAAAACTATCCTAAAAATTTAAAATAGCAAAGTAACAGTTTTTTAAAATATTATTAAGAGACTTACATTTGCTTATATCAAAACTTGGTCTAAATATTCAGCCTTTGAATTGAATAATGTTTGTACAATTGCAAATGCTGGTTGCTGTTGCTAGTTTTTGGCCAATCTCTTGCCATAAATCATGCCGCACAATATGACCGCAGGCGCCTTGTAAGCGAGTCCCAGTCACCGAGTTGGCTCTGACTTGCCAGTGACTGTGACTGACAGCCGTACAGTGCCGAGATCTTGACCAACAGACAGACATAGACTGTGAGGCAGATAGATAGATAGACCCACGCTAACTTTAACTTTAGCAAATCAAATACAAATTCAAATCTAGCTAATTTCAAAGCCGAAACTCATTTAACTGGACGACGACTGTCCGTCCGTCCGTCCGCCCGTTCGTTTGTCTGTCTGTACGCTCAAATAGAGCAACAAATTCAAACCGCAAAGTTAATTTTATTTTCCACCTACTGGCAAAATCAATTTGCTTCGTGTGGCACGTGCGCCAAATAGAATGAAAATTGCCTAGAACTGAGGGAAGCAACAGTCTAAGGGGCTGCTGGGTACTGCGAGGGAGGGAGGGTCTCTTAAACGTGCGCCCCCACAAACGAAAACCGAATGGAATTGGTCAGTCTGTGTTGTCAGTTAGTCAGTCAGTCAGTCAGTCAGTCAGTCAGTCAGTCAGTCAGTCAGTCAGTCAGTTGGCCAATTCGTGTGCGTCACTCCAGACTAGATGGAGATCAGGCGAGGCAACGATTGTCATTCATTGTGGCCCCGATTGGAACATAACGGTAGCCCAGAGTCGAGACCCAAAAAAGCAAAAAAAAAAAATAAAAAATAAACCTCTTGGAGCTTGTTTCTGGGCGCCTTTTAAAAGTACATTTCGATGTTGTAGCAACAATTGCAATTTCGATTGTTAAAAAATTGCCTCAAGTGTTTGTGTTGTTGGTAAATTATCAGAGGAGAAGAGCGGGTGGAAATAAATGATCTAAAAAAACACACACAACTTGAAAAACATGACTATAAAATACCCTATCTAACTAACAGTTGGAAATTGTGGATTATTAAATTAATTAAAAATTAATAGCATTTTAAGGGGTCAAGCTGTGCCTGATATTTTTTAGTAACCAGACTTTTAAAAATATTTTGAAAATTAAGTAAAATATAAATTTAATTTAAGACCACTTTTCACATTGTTGCCATTAAAGTTCTCACAAGAAAGACTTGAATCATGTTACATTTCTGCATAAATTAAATGCTTAAACTAAAATCTTTTTATATACCCTTTCGCTGTAAAAAAATTGCTCAATTGAAATATGGACGAGATTGCACGCCTGCAACAAATGGAAATGGTTTCGTTTCAACTTGCAACACATAACAAATGCGTATTTAATGTGTCGAGGGAGCAGAGAGAGGGCAGGTTAGCAGGTTTACTCGATTTCCATTTAACGCCTTACGTTTTTTTTACCGCTTCGCTTAGTTTATGGGTGGTCAGCGTTGAGGCCGTTAGCCCTCGGGGCCTTTTGCATTTTAATTTGTTTTTAATAAACGGCAGCAGCAGAGACAACCATTTTCATTTCATTTGATATATGCAACAAGATTATAGAGCTAAGCTCTGACCAAGGCGGCAGCTCGGCGAGTTTGTTCGTGTAATTTGGAATTCAACACCCCGAAAAGAGTTGGTTATTAACTGTGGAACTGTGGCACAGTTAATCGCTGGTTGTCAATGCAGCAGCTGCCCTGACAGACAGGATAAGAAATAGTTGCAAATAGTTTTTGTGCTAAATGTTAATTTTTACTAGGAATTTAGGCATTATTTGGAATAGAATTGTATGCCAAATAAATATACAATCGAACATTTGGCTAGAATTCATTTAAGTGTATTAAATAGAATTTTTGACAATCATAATATTCCTCTTCTGTCTTGCTGCCGGATAAAATAATCTTTTAAAATCTGCAATAATTTTAAAAAATGTCAATCTGTAAAATCAGCAGAAATGCTTTAAATGCTTTCAAGAACTTAGAATTTTTTTGCAAACTGAGTTGCATTATATAATTGAAATTGAAATCAATCCCATTCAATTTTTTATCGAGTGAAGTCTTAATTTGACTTAAAACAATCTTTTTAATTTAATTTTAATGGCTGGAAAAGTGATGAACAATTTGAATTTTATCTTGAGTGTTTTTACTACTTGCTGAATAACTATTACATTTACTGTCCAATTTGGACATATGTATACCTAAAATATTCGGAAAATAATTATCTAACATAATAAATCTTAAAAAGAATTTAAAGAAATTTTTAAAATTTTTAAAAGACCAATTGAAATTCAGTAATTTTTTAAAAATGCCAAAACGGTTAAAATTATTCAGCTTTGAGATTTTTTAATGGCTTTAATTCTTATTCGATACCGTTAGAAAAGGGATACAATTATCTATTGAATTGGGTAACATTGTTTAAGATCAAATAAGATTTTATGTACATATGAACAAGTAAGTCAAAAGACTGCCAAAAAACTAGCTATTTGCGTTTTTCTCAAAAACCATTCTTTGAAAAAAAAGGGTTTGCATTTTTGAAATCAGCGCTCAAAAATAAATCTAGAGTAGTCTATGAGAGCCCAGCTTCTTTTTTGCTGTAAACTAGTGTAATTTCTGTGTTTTCTATTTTCTGTGTTGTCTATCATATTTTAAGTCCAAAACAAGGTGTCTAATCACACCTTTCACCCTCTCTTTGAATTTCACTCATCTCTTGAACTCTCTTGTATATTTTCCCCCCATTAACTACTCCTTTGTTATACAATTCGAACATAAATATATTTAAAAGCATTTTTTGTAGCTAAATTATTCCAATCTCGACGTAAATCAATTCCGCTTTGGCCTTAAGATTATTCGAGGTAGAAACGGACTAAGATTATGAATTTAAGTATTAAAATTTCTTTCTTTTTGTTTTACTTAGCTTTAACATGTCCGACACTGTTTCGATCGCTTTGAGGGTATATGTTTATACTGTTATATACATATATATTACTGTGTATATTATTATTATTGCACACATGTCGACGGAAATATGCAGCGGCTGCATGTCCTAGGCCAACATTTATTTATAAATAGCCTAGAAACTGACAACGGCAATTAACAAGCCTGAGAATTTGGTACAAACTGACTGCATTGGCATGTCAGTTCAGTTCAGCTCAGTTCAGTTCAGCTTAGCTCAGTTCAGCTGAATTAAGTTGAGTTCAGATCAGTGCCCCCCCTAGTGGGCAGCTTGCAGCTGTCTATGCGAAATGGAACTGCTCCAATTTGGCAAAGATCTTTCTGTGCGCCCCCTAAGAAATTCCTTTGGTCACAAATAATTGAACCGGATTTCTGTATAGTTTTGGCTATGTCGCTTTATTTTGGTCAGAATTAATTATCACCGCGTCTAAGGCTCTTAAGTGGCTGTCGAAAAACCAAACAACAGGCAAAAAATAAATACAAAAAAATTGAAGAAAAAGTCAAAGACTTAAAATCTGTGAGTTGTAGAGTTTTATGGTGTCTTGCACCTGGCGACAGGTCAGCCGCCTAAAAACAAAAAAAAAATAAATAAACAAAAAGCACAAATATCCAAATGTTGCACAAAAGTTGCCGTCAGTTGTGAAAAATTAACTACAAGTGCTCTTTGTTGTTGTTGTTGTTGCTGTTGCAGCTTTGGCTCTGCAACAGCTGCAAGTGTCTGGCAGCCTCCATGGCACTTGTATGCTGCATGCTGCAGATTGTTTTTCTTGTTGTTGTTGTTGTTGTTGTCCCCCCCTCCCCGCTAAACAAAACTTAAATATTATATGAAAATTTATGATACATTTGCCTGCACTTGGTTGTCAACTCGACAGTGGCTGGGATTGTGTGGAACGCGGTGGTGTGGGTACAACTTACAGGTACTGCAATCCAAACAGCTGCCAGGTGAGACCAGACAGGGCTGCCTAATGGCCATTGGGATGCTGGCTTGGCTTGGCTTTGCTTAACTTGGCTTGGGCCTTGTTTTGTAATGGGCCCAAACAATTTTGGGTTAATTGGCTTTGGCCCACTTTGAAATAATCTACTAAAAACAGCTGTCTCTTGCAATTTATTTGCAGTTCTCCGACCATCCCAACATGACATTTGAAAGTTAGTCGCAACTTGGTTTCACTTAACAAAAAAGAAGAAAAAAAATCGTGCTTAATATATTTAGTAATAAATACTAAACATAATCGTAAACTTTGCTTAAAATATGATTTCATAGAAAAAAATCTTTAAACAGCTTGTAATATATTGTAGTTATAAAATCAACTCTAATAATGGCTCATAATATTGTCCCAACGGGTTAGAGTCATTTATAAAGGTATATTTTCAGTTTAACTGAAGTTTATTAAGCTTAAATATAATTTTAAAAATTTTAAATAATAGTAAACTGACAAGAAATATATGAATCAGGGCTCGCAAATAAAAGTAATGAATTTAAAAAAAATTTAGCATTATAGAAATTTACTATATAAATGAGAAAATATTAAATATACTAGTTTAGGCTGCAGGATCTTAAAAATAGCTTTTATTGTTAATTTTTATTATAACTCGTATTTTTAAATGAAAAAATATTATTATAAATTAATAATAATTAAACTTCAATTTCTTTTTAAAATCATAAAATAAATCTGATTTTTTTACTTATATATTAAAAAGTATTTGCCAACTTTTGCTATGAAAGTTAAAAGTTAAAAATATTTTTTATTAAAAAAAATAAATAATTATTAAAATAAATAAATAAATATTAAAATAAATATTAAAATAAATATTATATATTAATATTATTAATAAATATTATTAATAAATAATAAAATAAATTAATTAAATATTTAAATTGATTATGAATATCTTTTAAACTAAGCTGTGGGTTTCGACAGTTGATATATATGTAATAACAATAAATAAGTAACAAATATTCAATATCTCAATCTGATTTGAAAATAATGTGTCCTTAAAGGATTAATATTTAGCTTCCATCAAACTTGTTAACAATTTTTATTTATCATTTAAAAAAATACTTTTGCTTTCAGCTTTTAAATTAAAATTTAGCAAACAATTTTTATTATTAGTTTTTATTAAAAAAGTTGATTTTTAAAGAAAAATTTAAATTTAAATATTTTATCATAATTATTGTTTTTGGGCAAAAAATAAGAGTTTTTGCCAATTTTAATGAAAAGAAACTGAAAATAATTCTAAACTCATAATTTTTATATTTATATTTAGATTAAAATAGAATAAATAACAATTTTAACATCTTTTTCGGGTGTAATAAAGTTGCCATAGTTGTTTTTTTTTTTACTGATCAAAACGATGCAAAGAAACAGCTGCCAAGCCTCACCTCCCACAGCTGCCCCACACACCCCAAAAAAAAAAAAAAAAACCCACATGAGCCACCGCAGCAGCTTTTGCCTCCCGCTGCCACTTTGCATAACAAACGACTTTATTAATTTTGAAATTACCGAAAGTCAGAGGCCGGCTGAGCATTTTGGCTGCATTTTGTTGGCCTTTATGTAGCACTTGGAAATGAATTTAGGCTTGAGCTTTATGCGGTTTTATTCGATACGTTTTGTTGTTATTTTTTTGGTGGGCGTTGTGAGAAAATCTTGGCAAATGCCAAAGCTAAAGCATTGGGATCGCAGTGAGATCGCAGAATGTGTGGGCAGCTGCGGCTGCTGCTGCTGCAGGCAAAGCGCAAATATCTTATGTTAATATTTGTTAAAAGCAAAATGTCGCTTCGTGCCAACTTGGCTAATAAATCAACAAATTATAAATGCCCAAAGATTGATGAGCATTAACGTGGCCAAAGCCGTGTGACAAGCCAACTACTTAGCCGAGTAGGAAGGAGACAAGCTGGTTGGATTGGTATTGGATTGGGCTGGCTTGGCTCGAGATGGGGGTTTTTAAACACAGAAATGTATAATGCTAATTTCTCAATTAACTTGCACGGCATTAGCATTAGTTAACATAGGCAAACGTTTTGTGCAATGCAACAAAAAAAAATAAAAAATTTAAAAAAAATAAAATACAAACAGCATTGGTTATAAATCATACAATTAAAAACTAATCAAGCAATGACACAAGACATCAAAAGCGCCAACAACAATCGGCACGTTGCAATGCAACAACCAATAACAATAACAACAACAACAACAACAATGATTTTCTCGCCAAGTTAACGTCGGCCTTTTGGGCCCACTTCAAAGACAAATTTATGTATTGTCAGGCAGGCCAGTGTACTATAGTCAAAAAAAGCAAAAAAAGAAAAAAAAAAACAGCCTTACAACAACTGCATAATTCAAAAATTATGAGACCCATTAGAGTAACAGAGAACTGACAAAACCGTCGAGGTTTCCAGGCATCGCCTTAGGCATTTCCAAAGATCCGGCCAATGGATCGCTGCAGCCCGGGGGCAGGGGCAGAGGTAGGGGCACACACAAAAAAAAAAAGCCACACGCCGCAGCCGTAAAAACTTCAACTTGCACACAAATGGCTAGAAAATTATTTTAAGTTATTTGTTGATTGTTTTCAAAATTGTTGCCATGTAATGTGATGCCAATGTTGCCGCCGCGAATACTGCAACTGGTCGAGATAAAGAGGGGTAGGGGGCTGCAACGGGGCTGAGACAGTGCGTCAGACAATGCAAGTGCGGCTCCAGCTTTTGAACAGGCGAGACAGTTTGGCTTTGACTGTTGTGCGTGTGTGTGTGTGTGTGTGTGGCATTTTCAGAGGCCAGATTATTGTTGTGGCTGTGTGGCTTGGCCTGGGCTGTTGCAGGTGTCAGACAGAAAAGCGCGGTAAATGCCACAAATGAATCAAGAGTTTGTGGCAAGGTTTATATGTAAGAAGGTATTTTCTAAAGGAATATTTATTGAAATTATTTAAAAACTTAGAAAAGGCAGTTGAATATACGATTGCGATGATATTTTTTTGATTGCCAAACTATTAAAATGCTTATCAACATTTATATAACAATTAAAAGATGGTGTTAAACTACAGCAAATTGTAACCAAACTTTTATTTTTATTTATATATTTATAACTATAAAGCATTGATAACAAAACTTGCATTGCCATAATTCAAATGAATTTGTTTTTTTAAACTAAAAAAATGACTTAAGTATTAAATATAACAACATGTTTTACTGGGTGTGCAGTCTGGGAACCAATATCTATTCGATGGGCCCACAATTAAATGCTATACACAAAAACTTCAGTTTGTTTCACAGAGCCTGCCTCCACGGCTAAGCACTTTGCAATCAAAAATGTCACCATTTAATTACGCACACAAAACAGTTTAAGCAAGTTGCAGCCGTTAGCTGACAGCAACAACAGCAACACCAACAATGCTAACAGCAACAACATATGTGGCAGCAACAACAGTTGCAGTCAGAGAAACTGCAGCAGCAACAACAAACAGCAGCTAAAAGCGTTGCACAAATCTCGTCAGAAATTAACATAAATCCAATCACAAAGCCCGCACGTAGCCGTTTGCCAACTTGGCCAACTTGGAAGCCGTAGGACGGCGGTCGTTTAAACGATCGAGTGGCGCGTCCCCAGTCCCCAGCCCCCAGCCAGCCCCAAACCCGTCTACCCCGCCTCCATGCCATGGCATACTCCAATCCAAATCTCTGTTGGCCGTCATGTTGCGCCTGCGCCCACGCGACTAATCGCGCAACTGTGCAACGCCAACTGCAGTTACGTTGTCAGAGATTTTTGCGTTTCTGATTGGTTTTTATACACTTGTGTTGAGGGGTATTATAACTTAGTCACAAACTGTGTAATAAAAAATATTATATAAAATAAATTATGCCAATAGAGCATATATATTTCTGATCAGTTTAAATAGACGAGACGATAGCCTTTCGATGAGATATTTCTAATCTAGCTAGTTCCTTAGATTTACACATATTTTTATGGTACTTTCCACAAATAATTTTCTTTGTGGCTGTAGTACATATTATGTGAAAATTGTCGGACTATATTTTAAGGCTATATCTGAAGGACAAATATAGCTTTTACAAGCTGGTTTAGTTTGTAAAAATTTGATATACAATGGTCGCTCACAGATTAGAATCACTTTTTTCTTAAGGTAATTCTAATATCAGAAATGATTTTTTGACTTTTTTTGTTATATATAAATTAAAAGAATTCAGAAATTTTACTCCAAATAACTTCAATAAAACTTTTTTTTTTTTTAGTAAATTCTATTAATAAAAACAATAAAAAAAAAGGTTAAAACTATACGTACCTAAACATTAAATTAATAATAGATGCAACAAAACAAAACATAAAGATTCACTTCAATTTCAATTAATAAATATATTTTTTCAATTTAAAAATAAAAAATAGATATGTATTATTAGGTAAAAAAACGAAAAAATTAGTTACAAGCCCTAAATCTAAGTTCTAAAAATTCTAATTACTAATTTCTAATTTGTGAGCGTCGATTGTATTATAAATGATTACAAATAAGTTGTTTTATAAACAATTATTCTTTGTTTGTGCTCGTAAGGATAACTGAACCAATTTTAACAATTATATAGGTTTCATTAAGCCTTTTATAATTTGACCATTTTTACCATATAGCTGCCAATTCATAATTTTTATATAAAAAGAGTATTTACTAACTGCGACATACCATAGATTTGACTGTTCTTACTCGTTTTTTTGTCTTATTGCTGACTGCTGCCTACGGCGCCCTCACATGACAGCCCGTCTGTCTGACTTGGATGTTGAATAACTGCTGTTGTATCCCCGAATTCCGCTGCGGACCATGGCGAGATACTTGCATTTTTATTACGTTTTCGAATTGTCATTTGGACAGCAGCGACTGTTGGTCTCATGAGTGTCCGCATAAATGTTGTTTGCTCGTTGCTGGGCAACAATTCAATTATCCAAAAAATATGCAAATGCCAATGCGGGCCTTAAGTGTTTGCCTAAAGAGTCAAATGGACGATGTAGGCAACAAGGGGCGCAATGGGGCGCAGGAAGGTGGATAAGTTGCTTGAGAATTGCACTCGTGACATATTTCATGGTATCTTGATTTCATTTTTCAATTTTCACAACGAGCTGGCAAATATAAAAGAGGAGCAAACAGACAAGCTGAAGACGCAAATTATGCAGCCACAGTTAAAGTTGCAACATGTTGCCAAGGCGTGCCAGGCGCAACACCAACACCAACAACAGCACGTAGCACGTAGCAGCATTTCCGTTTCACAATTAACGTTCTACGTGACAAGTGACACCAATTTTACCACCTTTGCTATGTGTTTTATGCTGTTGTTGCTTGTTACCTGTTGCATGTTGCTCTGTTGCAAATACTTTTTGTGGACCACCATCAGGGCAGAGCTAAAGTCGAAGCTCAGGGTCGGATCTCTCTCCCTCTCCCTCTCTCTTTCTCTCTTCTATTGGCGTGTTGCAGATGCACGTTCCGCGATTGTCTGCGCAGTTTTGTTTAGGTTAATGGAGATGATTTGTTGCCCTATTCTAATGCAACGTAACGACGATGGCTGCAAGTGCCTGGCAACATGTTGCTTCAACTGTAATAAAAGTTGCCCGCATCCGTGATAAAAACAGCAGCAGAATGTGGAAGGGGCAATGCATATGGGAGCAGTCTGGCTTTTGACTTTCACATGTGACTCTTCTGTACCTTCTTCTGGCCTTCGACTTGGCCTCCATTGAGCAGCTTCACTCGTTCTAAGTAATTCCTTTATGGCCAGTCATTTGTGGGGCCGCCTGGAGTTAGATTTGAAGTTAAAGTTGTAGTTTTGGGTGAATTCTTGCCGCATGCCGCTGGAATTATGAAATTGACAAATTGCCGCAACCGCCGCATGGCCTCAGAATGCTCCAAGCTGACCCTGACGCCGCCTGCCCAAACCAAACCGAGACCAACCATGTGGTGTCCGGATGGCATATGTGTTGGGGTCAGTGTGTGGGTCGGCTCTGACAATGAGCTGAGTTATTGCTGTACAGATGGAAATTGTTTTTCCAGTTGCACGCTGCAGTATGTGCACTGTCAGGTGATTGTTGCTGCTGTTGCTGTTGTTGCTGTTGCTATTGTAAAGATGCAATCATGCAAAACATTGCCAAATGTGGAAGTTTAAAAAAAAAAAGCAAGAGTTAAGCAAGGTTACAAAAAACAGCCAAGTTAGTTAGCTTTCAGCTTGAATAGTCAATAATAGAAATCTGATTTAAAGCTATGAGAAAATGAATAGAATTAAAATGTGATTTTCAGAATTAAAATGTGATTTACAGCATTAAAATGTGATTTACAGAACTAATTTAAATGATAAATTAATTTATTTATTTAGATGTTTAGAATATAAAAAGAATATTTACTATGCCAACTGAGGATAATAATGGAAATCTCATTTAAAGCTATGAATAAAGTTAAATAACTAAAAATGTGATTTTCAGAAATAAATGATATTTGAATGATAAATCAATTTATTTATTTAATGGAAGCTAAAAAAGAATAATTATTATGTCAAATTATGGTTTTAAAATAAAAGCAAGAGTTAGAGTTAGCTTTTAGTTTTTGTAGTCAATCATATTAATCTCATTTAGAGCTTAAAAACAAAAATGTAAAGACTTCAAAATGCGATTTGCAAATATAAATGATGTTGAAATGACAAATTAAATTAAATATTAAATATTTAATTTTTATTTCTTTACTGTGAGCTTATAGGTTATAATATAGAAACTTTCCATTGGCATATAAAATTCTCTTTCTATATTTTGAACTGTGTCAAAATTAAGCTAATATCCCACATCTCAAATATATCATTATATTTCATATTATTATTATTTTTAATAAGTTCAAGGTTTTAAGAGGAATTTTAAAGCAATTGACGAACTATAGATTTGGCTACTCAGGCCTTGAGCTATTTATTGCAAATTCTCTACAAAGCTAAAATTTTGGTTAAAATAAATCAAAGTAAAATTATATAAATAATAGAAGTGTAGAATAATAAATGTTAAGAAATTAATTAAACTAATTTCTTTTATATTTATAGTAAATGTAATAAATTGTTTATTCTTTTTATTTGATGGATTATGTATATCCGTTGAAGGATTCTTTAGATAATTTTCAGATTGGTTACATTAGGGTCTCCCAGTAGAGAGATGGAAAATTTTCCCTTAAAAAATAAAGTTTCCAAGTTTTGTTAGGGAAGTCTATCAGTTATAATACAGAAACTTTCCATAGGGGTACAAAATTCTCTTTCTATATTTTAACTTTAACTCTGACAAAATTAAACTGATTTCCTAATTCAGCACTCCAAATATATATCATTCTATTTATGTGTTTGTTGCCCACTTTCAATCAGTTGGCAAACTCCATTTGCGATACACTTATCGCCACAATTTATCAACGACAAATACACGAATGCTCAAATCGCCTGGCATTCTGTTGAAAAATCAACAAATCGACAACAAAATAGCTGAAGCCAAACATTTGCCAGGAAAAATCAGTTAACGCTAATCACAAAATGTGCTGCGAAAAATGCGAAATGCGATCAAATGTGACAGATAAACGGAACAAATTCACACATTTAGCAGGAGGAGCGGCATTTGTAGCTGTTGAATGTTGACTGTTGAATGTAGAATGTTGAATAGCGCTGACCGGGAAGGTGTCAAATCAGCACAAGCTGCAGCAACATGGCCAACAGCTGGCAACATTTTGGTGCTTGAAATTTATGCTGCGACATTTGCATAGCGTTGATTACAAAAATGCCAAACAATCCGCCCCCTTTTCTCTACAGCGTTCCGCTCATGTGTAGCAGCTGGCAACATTTTTTTGTATTTTATATTATGCCCGCTGGCAACATTTGACGCCGTGTTGCTGTTTGCTGTTGTTTGGCAACTTTGAAGCTTAAATGTGTTGAAAACATTTTGACAAGCAGAAATATTTGTTGCCTTTTGCCAATTCAATCATGCGAAAGAGCAAGCCAGGTCAAATGCCACTAATGAGTTGCCCCACACGCAGCAGCAACAACTGCAACGGCAACAGCAACAACACTCAAGGCTAGTTTATCAATGTGATAGCTTAGATGTTGTTGGTTTCTGTGCGGTAATTGCAGCATCATCTTGAAACTTATTACATGTCAAGACAGCCAAGCCAAGCCAAGACAGACATCTAGTCAGCTGGCAACACAACAACAACAACAATGATAAAGCCGTTGCTGATGACAATCGCATAGACATGGAGGACTTGGGGGCCTGACTCTTGGAGGCCTTTTGGGTTCTGCCCGCTCGCCGATGAGTTGAAAAGTGCAGCTGCTTAGATTTATTGGCCTTAAGTAGCAGCAAAATGCGTCTTTTGTCGTGCTTAAAGTTATTGGCCACATTATGCGACGATGCTGCAAGCAACAGCAGCATTAGCTGCAACAGCAGCAGCAAAAAGAAGAAAAAAAACAGTTCTGCGTTTATATATCTGGCGGGTTACTGCTGAGTTGTGCAGATAAACATCATTCATTTAGCTGCGAGTTTATTTATGCCAACTACGACGACGACATGAGCGTTTATTACAATGCATTAAATATCAGATTATCGGCAATTATGTATACATAAATATAAAAAAAGAAGCTGCAAATCAGATAGAAGACAGAGAGTGAGAAAAATAAAAAGAAACAGAAAAGAGAGAGAGAGAGAGAGAGATAGAGCATCTATGTGTAGTAGGTGTTTAGGTTGCACTTGTTGTAATTTATTATTATTAGCTAAAAATTGAATTTAATTATCGATTTTATATTTATACATAATAACAGCGATGGCAAGCGCATTTGCAGCTCTAAGGTTATGCCTTTGGCAATTTTATTTGTTTTCGTCGACCGAACGACTACGTCAAGCACTTTTCGTTGTTTCTTTTTGTCGTCGAATCAAATCACATTATGGATTGGTGCCTGCACTTGCCTTTGAATCTAAAACTAAAACATTCTATTTGAAAAATGGCCAACTTCAACCATTAGAAATAATATTCTATGGGCAAAATATTCTAGGCAATTAACTCAATAGAACGAATCTATTTAAACGAGTAAAAACGAATACTTTCTGTTCATATATAATTAAGTTGTGCGATTTAGAAAAAGAAAATAAGATATCAGCTGGAAAAACTTTATTCGCCTTATAGAAATGTCAAGCGAAGCAGCAGCAGATCTTCATTAATCTCTAAGCTAGCCAAAAAAATAATAAAAAACCGAAACAATATACAAAATGCTTTATTCCAAGTCATTTTCCTTAACTAACCAAAATAGCTGTGAGTAAAATTCAATTTAGGTCGCTAAGATCGTGACGCTTTCAACTAAAACCAAAAAAAAGCAAAAAAAAAAAAAAACAACATCGCTCCATATACATGAAAAAAATAAACACGAATCAAAAATCTGAATAAAAATCAACTACAAATGCTGCTGTTGACCTTTTACAGTAAGTGCATTAAAATAAATATTCATAATTTATGCATTCCATAAAAATAAATAAATATCTATTTTATATAGTTTGTAAAATCAGCAAAAAAAACTGTGAAAAGTGCAACTGGCGTTTTTGCTGCTGCTGCTGCTGCTGCTGTTGTTGTTGTCATAAGCAATCAACATAAACTGAGGCAATGTGTTGAGTACTTCCTAACTCTATGCCCCTCCATGCCGGATAGTCCATATCGAACCCAACACAGAAGCCAATCGAATGACAAGCCTCCTCGTAGCCTCCAGTTTGTTGAAGTTTGTTTTTTCGGCAGCTTTGGCTCAATCGTCAACTCATTGAGATATTGATCTATCTCTATCTCTCTTTCTCTCTATCCCTCTCTCTTACTCTATGAAAGACTGCATGAAGTTTAGGTCTCGGATCTGGTCTCTGGTCTGTCCGGGTCTGGGGCTTTGTTGGTTTTTGGGTCTGATCTTCCAGCCGTTGGGGCCGATTGTGAACTATTGTTATTTCACGAACTGTGACACGTTGCCTTCTTTTTACACCCTGCACTTATTAAAAATGTATAAAAGGGAATAATTGAACTTGCAAAATCTCAAATTTTATAAAATCTAGGCAGTCCTAAATATGATATTTAGGTTGCTGTAAAACGAGCACAGTTTAAATTTTAGATTTCTGATCGTTATGTATACAAAACAGCTATTTAGGGGATTAAATTCCACTTCGTTACAGGGTATCTCGTAGTTGGGAAACATGACTTAAATATGCTTAGTTGTTTTTTCAAATTTAATTTTTATTTTTTTTTTGCTACTCTATTTGATGTTTGTTGCTGTGTTTCGCTATTATTTATTTCTTTATTGTACAATGAGTAAATAAATTTTTTCTTGCTACTGCGCTACTTATTGTTATTGTTGTTGTTATTGCTGCTGCTGCTGTTGTTGTTGTTGTTGTTGTAGTCGGTATCCACCCTCGACCTTTTGTGGCAGCAGTAACCCGGCTAAATGTTTGCTGCGATTTATCATTATCGTGACTTGTGATCTCGTCTCCGTTTGATTTTTTTTTCGCTCTCCATTTGGCTGCAGTTTTAAGCCTTTTTTGGCCAACTTTTGTTGGCCATTGTTGTTGGTTTTGTTGTTGTTGAACTTTTTGTTGTTGTTTGGGAGTATTTAAAATTTTGCTGTTTCGTAAATTAACATGTTTTTTGCTTTGAGTGACATTTGTAGGTGTATAAAGTGGCACAAATGAAGTGAAGTGTGCAACAAATATGGCCAGTAGATCGGATAGTAGTTTAAATGTTGCCAAAAGTTTCCTTGGATTGTGGTACCACCAGAAAAAAAATCTGATAGGGGAGCGCCAGTTGCAGTTTTGGGCTTGGGAATTAAATAGGGAACATTTGAGTTAGCCAAAGTTAGGTGTGATTTAAATATTAATACAGAAGTCAGCTCAAAAGATTAGGTATGAATATAGAACATGTAGCTGTAGTAGTTAAATAAAAAGGGACCATTGGGAAGTAGGCTTCGCGGGAAGCATAAAAATTCTTTAAATTCATAATATTTCTTGCATGTTTTTTAGTAGAACTAAAAACTCAAAAGGAGCTACAATAGATGAAGGATTGAACTTCTCTGCTCTTCTTTAATTAACCAAAAATGTAATGCTTGCAATCCTTAGTAAGGGTATAAGTAAATATAGTACTGTAGGCTTTCTCATTTAGTACTGAGTTTTTTTTGCTTCTGATATCACATTTTGCTGGATGGCAAACCACTTCTGGCAATCGCAATTTCCGCAAATTAAAGAGCAATCTCAATCATTCTTCATATCTGTGCTTAGCTCACGTTGACTACTTTTCAATCATTAAACACTGCAATTACCTCAAGGATACTCTCGGTAGTAGCTCACTGATCTTGCAGCTTGCATATCACACCCAAGGAATGCAGTTCAGATATTTGCCAAGCCACAAGATGAAGAGAGCTGAGTGGGGCACAGGGCCGAGATAGATGCCATACAATTAAGTAACCATGGAGAGTTAATGCGCGTCTAACTAGAAATAAATAAACAAGGCGCCCAGTTGGCAAGGTTGCATGCAACGCGTTGTAGCAGCGACTCCTCAGGCATCTCCAATCAGGGCGACTACTGTGTGTGCGTGTACTGCACTAGAGAGGGGGGTGGAGCAGAAATTGCGGCCTGGTCTATGGGCTTGGGCTTGAAATTGTGCCTTAATGATAGACCAGGCGCAATGGCGTTAGTCCGCGCCGCGCTTACTCAATTACCTTTGACTAAATTATGGCCAATTGTTGCACTGAACATGTGTTGCATAATTACGGGCTGTGTGGCAGCCACATAGGCGCGCGTCCAGGCGAACTTTGGTAGCTTCAAGCACAAATTTGATTACTGCTTATAGATTAGATTTTGATTTTTCGTTTTTTTTGTATTGCTTCTGAATTGTTCTGCACACGCGGCTTGCGGCCTTCACTAAATGTGTTGCAAACTTGGCCACGTTGACAGGTTAATGTGTGCTTGAAGGCGTGCACAGGGAGACAGGGGGGGGGGGGGGGTATTAGCTAAGTTGTGGTTAAGGGCGTTAACA
This sequence comes from Hirtodrosophila alboralis, assembly GCA_035043045.1. Classification (NCBI taxonomy): domain Eukaryota; kingdom Metazoa; phylum Arthropoda; class Insecta; order Diptera; family Drosophilidae; genus Hirtodrosophila; species Hirtodrosophila alboralis. The sequence goes on along the minus strand of JAWNNH010000728.1, from coordinate 97,740 downwards.
CTAGACAAATTCAAATTCATTTTTTTCATTTTTGCTGTGGCAAGAAAGCATTTTGGTGCTGATTGTTTTTGGGGTATTATGAATTGATCGGGAAATGTGTCATAATTCAAAATATATATATATTCTGGATCAGCTTTAATAGAAGTGTCTTGTACTAGTCTTGTAGCTATCCTGGTATAAATTGGTCGACAGTTGTACTTTTCTATAAGGGGATATGTATTATTGACACCATGAAGAAAGCTGTTCTTTCTTGTTGTTCCTATTGTTTTTTGTTATTTGTTGTTTGTATTTGTATTTGCTGGACAATTAGCGTCGCAACATTTACGAGTGCCAGACAAATTACCGGGCAACATGTTGCAATTAAAATAACGGCACGCCAACTTTCGCCACATTGCCAGGCACACAAAAATGTTGCGCGCGTGCGCAGCAGCAAACCAACTGTTGCTGTTGTTGTTGTTGCTGCTGCTGTTGTTGTTACTGGCCAAATTAAGTGCGCGACTTTATGGCGCAAAACACTTAGACAAACCTTCTGCACACACACAAACACACACACACAACCACACAGATTCAATTTGTTTGCATTTTAATTGTCGTTTGTCGCCAGTGCTAAAAAGAAAAATTGCCAACAACTCGTCGTCAGTTGTCGCAGCAGCAACAAAAACACCAACAAACAACAAACAACCAACAACAACCAACAACAACAACAAAAAAAACAGAAACAAAATAGATACATTTTATGGCTTTATCCTACGCATTTTACGCTGTTAACAGCTTTGTCAGAGGGTGTGTTAACTATATTTTTATGGCTTAGTTTGCGCGCCTAGCAATTTTTTTTTCTCTTCAGTTTTTAATACTCGATAACCAAAAGGGAATATGAGTATATTGGCATTGTCTGGCTTAACAAATATTGTTTGCAAATTTAGCTATATAAATAGGCTATAAATATTCCAAAATTATCATTAAATATGCTGTGACATCTGCTAATAATCAACTTGAAATATTTGAACCTTTGAATATTTTATTGCACACCCGGAAGTTGAAATCGAGTATATAACAGTCGGGAACTTTCAATTGCAACAATTTTGTATTTTTTTTTTTAGTTTTTGGTCTTGGTGCGAGAGTTGCAATGACTTTTTATGGTTATTAAGCCGATTTTGGTTTCTTAACTGCTGTTTTTGTTGTTATTGTTGCCACGGCAATTGTTGTTGTTGCTGTCGTTGTTGTTGTAGGCTTTTGCGATTGCTATGCGCTAAAATTCATGTGACAAAGCGCCTAAGATAAGATGAAATTTCAGGGGCATGACACATTACAGGAAATGGCTTTAAAAATATTAAAAATGTAAAACATATTTATGTATGTAGAATAGTAGAAACATTAAATTTATATTGCTCTTGGCTACTGCTTTTATTGCAATTTATCACCATTGAAATAAAAATAAGCGATACACATAAAAAAACGGGCAATATATTTAAATCTATTAAAAAATAACATTAAATTCTTAAACGGAAATATTGTTAAGCCAGCAGAATTATAAATCAGACTTTATTAGATTACAAATTTATTAACAATTTTTTTTTCTCTTTTTTTCAGCACCAGAACAATAAATTTTAGAGGAAATAGATCAATTAAAATACTGGTAAGTCTGCAAACTGTATACAAGTATATCCTGTTAACCTATCAAAACTATTTTGTTTTTCGGAAATTAACATTAGTTTTGGCTGAAGTTTTTGCAAATTTTTGATTATACTCATAAAATATCTAGGTCTATAATCAAATACTATGTTCAATTCAAACAAACAGGCTTACAAAATTTATAAAATCAATTGAAGACATGGCAACACCTGCGTCGAATTGCCTGACAATTGCGGGTAATCAATCAACAATTGTTGTTAAGAGTTTTTATGGCCAAATGCATTTGCCATAATGCCAAAACGCATAAAATTTCAATTACAATAATACAAATATTCATAAAAAAAAAGAGAATCTGTCATGGCATTTGTGTTATGTTGCATGATATGTTGACGCACTTATTGCGGCATCATATTACCAACAATATTTGCATCTGCCATTCAATAGCAACAAATGCAATCAGTTGATGTTGTGAATTTGATTTACCAGCTTGTTTGCTGTTGCTGTTGCCGTGGCAGTTGCAGTTGATGTTGCTGTTGATGATGTTGCTGTCGTTGATGTTGCTGTTGCTGCCTGTTATGCAAGCGCGGCAAAATGTCAGCCACTTGGCAACATGCTGCTCGCCAATGAATGTCAAACATATTGGACCGTTGCAAATGTCAGCAATTGACAGCAAATAGACACACACACACATAGTTTATTTGTATGTTGTTGCTGTTGCACTTGTTACAGTCTTTACCCATTAAAAATTGGTATAACGGGGATAATAATACTGTGCAACAAGCTGAATGCGTCTTCGGCCATGTGAGGCGCTATATAAGTATACTAGAGTACTAGAATACAAAAAAAAAATAAATTAAAATAAAAACTAATCATTTTCTATCCATATTATTTATTTCTAGTGGCGCTAAGTTCATTATGTCCATAGGTATAATAATCTCATCAATTTAGGTTTAAAAATACATTAAAAATTATTCAAAATGTCGAAAACTCAGCCCTCAAAAGCGAACTCGATTTTACCATGTGTGCTTTAGAAAGAAGAAGTGTTTAAAGAACTCTAAACTGAATATAGGGTTTCTCATAGTCAAACATACTCGACCAGAGCAATCTTATTTGATATTAAGGCTATGTTTGCCAGCAACATGTTGCTGCTGTGGGGCTGATTGGCCTGGCAAAGCGACAAATTAGTCGCACAATCGCTTGACTTTTACCGTAGCAATGTTTATGGCCCATTAACTTTTGCTTGCATAGAGTTCAAACTGGCCAAGCCAACGCCTTAAAGCGTATAAGCATTCGTCTACTCTCTGATTAAGTAATTTTTTTTTTATTTTTGGGCAGCAGCTACAATTTTATGATAGCCAATTAATTTTAATGCACACGGTTGTCTATGGCCAAACATCGCAGGCAACAAGTGATCAGGGGTCAGCAATTTTTTGATTAACCCCGGTCACGCTAATAACTTGCCCATTGGCTTGCCAATGAAACCATTATCACAGTGACCAGTAACCAGTGACCGGTGACCGGAGAACTTGATAACTTTCTCAATTGCAAATCCTTACCAGCTGGTTTTGACCCATTTAACAAAATCTCTGACATTAGTTGTAAGCGAAAATTGCAATGCCCCGCTGTCTCTTACACACCCACAATCGATCGTTTGTGAATTATTGTTTTTGGCACCGTTTGTTGGTTCGGGCCATATAATTTATGTTGCCCCGAAAAGTCAATTGATATGGCCAGCCCGATAACAGATATTTAAGTGTTTTCCTATGCCCAAATGCCGGCAGCAATAAGTGCTGAAGTTGCTGATTGACCGATGGCAGATGATGGAGGAGCTGCTGCTGCCCCGTGTCCATATCCAATATACAATATCCAATATCCAATGTTCGATGTCAGATCTCTTGGCATTTGGCATGATGCGGCTACAATATCTTTAACGGAGACTGAGACTAGTATGACTAAGAGGACTGTGTGATAAAGTTGTAGACGTTTTGGAAAATTGATTTTACGGCTTAAGTTTCAACTCTGACTGCGAAATAACTCAAATGTTGCTCTGGGGCATACTTAGACTTTAAACAGATCGTTGGGCTGCGATTGTTGAGCTGCCTGCTGCAGGCTCTAAGGGGAGTGCTCTATGATGTGGCGATAAGTAACTGGTAGATGATTGTTATTTTAATGTTATGGTCAAGTTTTGTGGTTTGCTGGGTGTCGAATTGTGTGGGCGTTGCTAACGGATTGACAAGAGCAAAGAAGTAGTTAAAGAAAAATATCATTTTAAATGGCAGTCGATGCAAAGTAGAGCATTTAAATAAATTAAAAGACTGCAGGCATAAATAAAATAGTAAGGATTATAAAACTTTGAAGTCAAATATACCACAAAAATAGGAAAAAGCGAAATTTAAAAATAATACGCTGAAATATTTCAAAAATGCCGCAAGTGTTGTTCAATTGGAAATAATTTTATTTTATACAAGCTATTCTTGTTTTGTATTTTTTATATAAAAGTTTTGTTAAGAAAATTAAATATTCATCAAATAAATTCTACTTTTTGCAAAAGCTATCAATCACATAGTCAGAAAACAAGGTTACTTTAATTCATATCTTCATTATGATGATGGAATCTTCCTCTTCTTAATGCTATTCTATTGCCATTTTATTGCATATTGCATTCTCTAAGCTCGAGAGCTGAGAAATATCTCTGCCCACACAAATTCAAGTATATACCCAACCCTGTAGAGCTCAGCACAGCCTTTAAATCTGTAATCTGCTAACCTTGCGCCGATTTCTCAACAGTATAAACAACAACAACAATCTAAACAATTGAGTGCATTATTGGCGGCACAAAAATTATAAATTAAGTACTAATTATATAAAATGCAACAACAATAAAATCAACTCGACAGCTGAGCCAAAGTAAATCAAACAAAAGCCGCCTCCAAAAAAAAAAAATAATAATAAAATTAGAAAAATAGTTTTAGAGAACGTGTGCGGATTGGCCACGCCCATCTAATGCTAACTGCGTGGGCGTTACGCTAATGAACAAAAACGTTAGCATATTGCAATGCTTGGATGGAAGGTTTGATTATTGTTGCTGTTGTTGTTGTTGTTGCAATTGTTGCAGTTGCTGTGGCTGTTGCTGCGGCTGTTGCGTCTTGAATGGGTGATAAATTATTTCCCGCCATTTGCATAAATGCTTTGAATGCATTAATTAAAGTCCAAAGGCACACAAGTTTGTAACGCCCTCGAAACGCCTGCCCCCACACCCCCTATTTGCTGTTGTTGCTGTTGCCGTTGCTGTTGCCGTTGCGTGCTGCAGTTGTCGATCTAATCAATTGCATTTTATTGTTGTTGGCCAGGCCCATAGAGAACCCAAAGTGTATAGCCCATTAACCATGTGTGCAGCTACACTTGTATGCCTTATATGTATGCAATCGGTATCTATCTATATATATATATATCAATGTATCTATATCTGCGTATCTGTATCTCAATATATTCGCCTCTTTAAGTGGCTGCCGCCTAATTGTTCATAAAAGTCAACAGTCAATAGCTCTTTATGTTTGCCTTTGAAATTTATATTTATTTATCGTCATTTTCAAATACAATGGTTATAGCATATTGTTGTTGCTGTTGTTGCTGTTGCTAGTTTTTGTTGATTTGTGTAGCTTCATAATTTTGCAAGACATTTGCTTAGCAGTAGCCATTGGCTGACTGAGTCGTTGATTTGAATTCAAGGTCTGCCATTCTTTACAATTAGTGACAGAATTTATGAGCGATTTCAATTTCATATTGTTTGCAATCGCTGCTGATGTTGCTGCTGTTGCTGTTGTTGTCGTGGATTAACAAGTTTCAAACACTGCAGCAACAACAGCAACATATAATGTCAGAAAAAACTAAAAATATTGCTTAAATATTTCACTTAGTTTTACTTGATAAATAAAGAAATATTTGTGTAGTTTAATAAACGTTTTTATTTAAAAGAATTTTCTCTACACTTTACAACACGAGTCATATAAAAATTCAAACACATATGTTTTAAAATAAACAATATTATTAATTTGTTTTTTATGCCTGCATGTATTTAAATAATTTGCATTAGTGTTAATCACTTGCCAACAATCGGAACATGCCATCTAGCTGACATAATTTCTTACATCAGCTCTAAGTTAGGGTCCATTTATTCAATTGAATAATATTTGCCTTTTGGCCATGCAATTTTTTTATTAGAATTAACTATGACAGTTTGCTATGGGACGGTCACGTTAGAACAATCCCCAGTCCCAGCCCCAGCCCCAACTTTAGCCCCCCCAGTCACAGTTCCAAGTTCCAAACAGCAAACAATTACGCGGTCGTGGTCAAGGGGCCATTTGGTAGATGGGCGATAAGGCCAAGTTAAGTTGACTTAACTGACTTGGGAGTGCAGCAACCGGGCACGATTTGAACTTGGATGTAAATGTGGACTTGGCGATTATATTGGTTAGGTGTAATTGCCGTTAAATCTGATAAGAATCAGCGGGCGGCGGCATTAAAACTAAACAGTATTCCCTCAAATAGACATAGTATCCTTTCGACAGGCTCCGTGGCAAGTTGTCAGTTTTCAGTCTTACCAATTGTCTATTTATCACTAAACTACAACAATTTAAAACCTACCAAATTGTATCTTCTGGTTCGATTTCTTAATACAATGCAAACGCTTTTTCAATTGTTAATACTTCTTCAATCGAATGGGTCAAATTCTGACTCAGGATTATCACAAGTTTTGCTGCAGCTTAATTCTGCATACAACATACAACTGAACATCTTTATCGGCTTGGAGAATAACTCTCAGGATCAGCACTTAGATTTTCAGTCGCTCAACACATCGCAAATTCAAATACAGCTATCAGTTAACAACATTAATGATTTTCGTGTGCTTGGCAGATTTACTGAAAAGACTGTGATTATAGTTTATATAGAAGAGCCACCGTTGGATGATTTAGTGAAGGAATTCTTGCCACGCCTGCTACACGAGCTACACGAGCTGAACATAGTTTTTATAACGACAAAGGCTCCTCAAGCTTGGCAACAGGAACTCTATAGCTTTTGCTTTCGGGAGGGATTTATTAATGTACTGCTTGTCTATCAACATACTCCGACCGTAACATTGTACAGCTATCTACCCTATCCGGAAATGAAAAGTCTAAACTTGATACAACTTGAGGATTACCTCAACAGATGGCGCCAACTGCATAATTTTCAACATTTCCCCATTCGCACGGTTAACTTTACAAGTGAGCCGCGTATGATTCAGTACGTGAATCGTCAGGGGGAATCCGTCATTGGCGGCTATATGTTTGATGCCATGAAAGAGTTTATACGACATTACAATGCCACACTACAAATAGTGCCGAATGAACTGAAGATGGGAGATTTCGCCTATGTAATTGACTGGATGAAACGCAAACGCATAGATTTTAGCTGCTATCCCAAGGAATTGCATTGGAATTTGTCTATAACTTCAACGCTCTATATACTCAAGGAATACTTGGCAGTGCCATATGCCCGACCCATTGCCAGTTATTTGTACTTTACGCGTCCTTTCACTTGGACCCTGTGGCTGACAATAGTTGGAACCGTGGTATATGGCATGGTTATGCTATACGGCAGTTATGGTAATGGAAGATCAGAGATTGGCTTACAGTTCTTGAGCAGTTGGTGTCACTTGTTGTTTCTGCCACAGCCGCTGGTTAGTATATTCAATTGGCAACAGTTTACGATACATTTAATACTGATTTTGAGTGGTTTCATATTGACCAACTTTTATCTGGCGCTGCTCTCGAGCATGCTAACTTCGGGTCTGTTTGAGCCACAGTTAAATACTTTAGAAGATCTAGTTAATTCACCCTATCCGCTATTAATTGGCCAGTATTTTGCAAACTATTTTAAACAAACAAATTTATTGCCACCTATTGTTGCAAGCAGGATACATACGGAACCGCCAGATATAGTGGATGCAGCACGCAATAGTCTGAATATTAGCTATATGTATATGGCTTATGATGATCGAATGGAACTCATTTCATATATACAACACTTGCTGAAAGTGCCACGTTTCAAGATAATGAATCAAGCAATTGTGGATATACTCATGGCCTTTCCAGTGGCCTCCGGTTTATCATACAGAAATATGTTAAATGTTTATCTCAGACGCATATTTGAGTGTGGCATTTTTGCCAAGATGAAGACTGATGCATGGCTATGTACAATCGAAAGTGGCATAGCCAAGTTAATAAGAACGGAGGGTATTGTACTGAAAGCCTATGATTTGGAGTTCTATTTCTATGCGTTTTTATTGTGGACTGTTGGCTTGGCATTCGCTGCGCTGTCTTTTCTACTGGAGTTGGTAAGGTGGCGCATGACCTAACAAATTCAATTGTTTGGCTAATTATACACTTGTCACATTAAAAGAAACATTTGATGTGCTAATGATGATTGTATCCTTAAACATTTCAACTATAAAAGCAAACAGGCATGTGTGTTGTACGCTTAAACGACTTTAATGGATTTATTCTACCTAAACACGCTACAGAATCTAACATTGCTGCCGGGCAACTTTGTTGGTCAGTGCATTGATCAGCTCAATGCCTTGTACTACATGGAACTCAATGTCTACATTGAGTTTGGCAACAACTCGGCAATTGATGGCCTACTACTGCCAGCCAGAGAACCTGTCCTGCCAACACTCCGGGTAAGCAATCCAATGCTGCAGCTTGTTCTGGTGGGCAACTTTAGTGAACGCGCCTTGACCATCATCTATTTGGAGGATTCACATGTAAACAGCATGTTCGCCTATATAACTAACTGGTTGTGGCGTGTACAGCAGCTGCAGGTGCTCATTATTTATCCGGAGGCCACGATGGATAAATTATTTAAACTTTTTACGCATTGCTGGCGTCAGGGCATGGTTCACATTTTGGTCCTGTTGCCGCAGACTCAGGAGCTCTATAGCTATATGCCCTATCCCAAACTGCGATTGTTGGTAATGGAGAATACTCTGCAGTATTTTCATCGCACTCGTGGCATGCTTTGGAACTTTCATGGATTTGTGATTAATTGTGGCATACTGCCAAGCGGTGCACCGAGGGCTTTTCTATTCAAAGATCAGCGGAATCGTGTGGTCTATGCGGGCTATATGCTTCGCATGGCATTGGACTTTATTGATCATTTCAATGGCAGCATAAGAACACACACTCTGGAGACTTTGAGGGAAGCTATCGAAGCGTTGAATATTCGCCAGGTTGATTTCTTGCCATATCTGCTGACGGAGACGCCCAATTTTACGGCCAGCGTTGTGCTGTGGCATGAAAACAGCTTTCTGATAGCTCCATCAGCCAGGCTGTTGCCCAGGTATATGTATCTACTGAAGGCCTATAGTTGGACCACCTGGTTGGCTTGTCTGGGCATGCTGACTTATTGCAGCGGTGCATTGTTTTGCCTCTCCCGGAGACGTCTCAATTTGAGTGCCGCCTTTTTGCAAATTTTGCGTCTATTACTTTTTCTGCCAGCCGGTAGAGATCTGGTAGCTCCACCAGCACCACGACGCCTGCTGCTCTACATCATGATGACCATAGCTGGCTTAATGTTGACGAATCTATATCTGGCACAGCTGTCCAGCAATTTGGCTGCAGGTCTCTATGACAAGCAACTCAACAGCTTCAACGACTTGGAGGGCACAAACTACAAGCTGCCACAAAATGAATTTGATTTCAATCTGCTGCACAGGCTGCCAGATTTACATCCACAGCTGGCCAAGCGTCTGGTGCTTACCCCGGAGCAACTTGTGGACAGTTATCGAATTCAACTCAACACTAGCATGCTGCACAATGGCTTCGAGGATACCATCGAGTTTACACTCTATCAGCAAAAGTTTCTACGCGTTCCATTGTTCCACAAGCTCTCAAAGATCATCTACCAGCAGCCCTTCTTTATGCCCACGGCCTATGGTCGCCCATATTTAAAGATCTTCAATTCGTATGTCCGTCGGATGTTTGAGGGTGGTATTTTACATAAAATGAAAAATGATGGCTTTGGACATGGTATACAAAGCGGACGACTGCACTTTGTGAGCCGGGCCAGATACCAGGAAGTAAACTCCAATGATCTGGAATATTATTATGTGGCAATTGGGATTTGGTTTGGTGGCATGTTGCTGTCTGCTTTATGTTTTGTCTGTGAGTGTTGGATAGGTTCAAGTTGATTGGATTTTATATTCTAATCGCAGGCTTAATCAAATGATTGAAACCTACGTAAAAATACTTTAATATTTTCATATATTGAAAACATTTTTACTATCATGTAACTATTTGCATTATTTTTGTCAAATATAGCTATACAAATTTAACAAACTTTAATAAAGCCGCAGGCCTTTGCAGTTGGCGCTATAAATTCCTGTTAGTTTTATAAACTAAGCCATCAATTTGAATAAATAAATAAATAAAAAATTGAAAACTCATTCGTAAGCGTTACGCCTTCCACTATTTCTTGAAGCCACCAACTGTAGCCAACAATTACAAATGCCTCATTTGCATGACCACCGGGGCTCACTTGTCGAGTTGGCTTAGAGACCAGTCGACCTGGCGTTCAGCAATTGCCAACAACTTGCAACTTGCAACTTCCAACTGCCAATTGCCAACTGAAGGTGTCTTCGATTATTGGCAAACATTAATTATTTGCTTGCGCGCGAATTTTGGCTCTGGCACCTTCAGTGTTTATTATACCCTTGCTTAGGAGGGTATTACAATAATTTCAGGAATTATGTTATACACTGTAGAAGTTGTGTCGGAAAATATATATGTATATTTATGATTAGAATCGGTATAGTCGTGCCTGTCTGATACGATACAGCGATACGATAAAGAGAAAACGAAAAGTTCTGGACGCAGTTGTACGGTCGACAAAAAGAGATCACAGACACAGAATTGTTTGTTCAACTCCAAAAAACTAAACTACAGGGTTGCAAATGCAATGGGCTTCACTGGTATATAGATTTCTCTAGTAAACTCAGTTTTTCTGACGATTAGGACACTTGATATATGTATTTTGATCAAATTAAAATTACTTTGTCATTTTTATATCGAATTTATGTATGAAAAAACTTTTCAGCAAGGGTATATAGATATTCGGTAATCCGTAGATAGTTTTCTCTTGTTTTGTTTTGTGAAAGGCTCGAGCAAGTAGTTCAAATGTTTATTTTTTGGTGTATCTTTGATTGCAGACTGGCTGAGTACAGACGGTCCACAAAATTTGCGCAATGAATGTGCCCAGGCTCGGTCAGGCCAGGCCGCTCATGTCTCTTCGAGCCTTGACTATTTATTTTTTGGCCAAAATTGCACATTTTCCCATGCTGCTGTTGTAGTTGTTGCTGCTGCTGCTGTTGTTGTTGTTGCTGTTAACTGTTACTGTAGTTGTTTTTGTTGTTGTTTTTGTCGTTACGGCGTCGCGTCTAATCAAGGAGCGGAGTTGTTGCTGCAGCTGTCTCTGCCTCAGCCTCTGCCACAGCCTCTGTCTTAGCCTGGCCGGGCTGTGGCGGGGCCGCCCGTTGCCATTTAGACCCCGAGGCAGCCAAAACGATGAATATTGATTTAATTGAAAGTCATTGAGGCGCACGTACTCATAGACACATAGACACACGCGGCGCGCGGTTTTCCATTTGGCGTGGCTCCAACTGCAACTTCAACTTCAACGTGAAACGCTGCTTGCCCTCCCACATGCCACCAACATCATCCACATCCACATCCACACACAACGCCCCAACATTTGTTGCTGGCACATTGACACAGTTTCTATGCAGCGTCACAGCTGGGCAGATGTGCCTCTGCCTCTGCCATGTACCTTGCCCCAACGTTCCCTGTTATTGCCACCACGTTGGAATTTTGTCGACTTGTTTTTCTTTTGCTTGGCGACGCTGCTGCCAAATGTCAAGAGGTTAATACGTGAATTAACAGCAAATTTCTTTGACTTGTGTGTGCCTGCATGTTTATTGTTGTTGTTGTTGCTGCTGCTGCTGCTTTTGTTGTTATTGCTGTTGTTATTATTGTTGTTGTTGTTGTTGCTGATGTTGCTCTTCGTGCAGCTGCTGGCGCTTTCATTGGAATGCGGGCGTTGCTCAGTTTGTTTTTTTTTTTTGTTTTTTTTGATCGTTTTTTATTTTTATAGCCAGAGAGAAGTTGAAAATGCATTAGGCAGGCAGATAGACCCAGAACCACACAGCATGTGGTCGATAATGTTTAGCGCGGGCTTCGACTATGTGTTTAAAGAGATATTACATTAACATTTTTTGAAGCTTTTAGTACGCCTTAACAGCCCCAAATAAATCAAATGGAATTTCTTTTAGTCAAATGCTTGGCATTGCTACCAAGCAAAAAGAAAATGCACAAGCTTACTAATTAAATATTCTTAAATTTATTTAGCTGCAGTGCCCTTTAAATATATTGCATATTATAAATTGTTTGAGAATTAATAGAGTATTTATCAAACAAGTAAGAACATTGCGGAATACTCTGTTTTTGAGACCTTTTGCTCAATTGCATGAATTGGGAGAAAAGCTAATTCTTCTGATACCTCAAAATGATTATAATTAGTTTTTATTTTATTTTATTACATTTTTGATTAGGCAGTATTAAATGGAAATAGTTTCGATACAGAATTAAATATAAAATCATAAAATTCCTTTAAAAAAAATCCTGCAGTATAACATATTCAAAAATAAATAAATTTATCCTTAACTGTTATACGCCAGTAAAAGTTTAAAAGCTGCCGTGTCCTTGATATTAGCCAAGTCATCAACCCGTCATCCTTGACAGTTGCGCAATTCAAGCGCCAGATGGCGCCACAATTTCAGCTCTTTGCGCGCGCGCTCAATTTGAAGGAAAAAATCAAAAATATATATAATTTAATTTAAAATTATAAATTCCATGACGCACACTCGCTCGCTCGTTCGTTCGTTCGCTTACTTGGTCGCCAAGGCATATATCTAACCCACATAGATGACCAAAGTGCGATTAAACAATTACAAATACGAATGCAAATCCAAATACACACAGACAGAGTGCGAAAATAGAGTCGTACGTCTATGCAAATTTCAATGTGCAGTTGCCAGCAAGTGCATAACTTTTATTAAATCTTGCTTTTTTTTTATGTTATTTATCTTTATACCCTGTGTCACATAAAAAGAGTTAAATGAATGTGTTGGACAAGAGGGAATTCTGACGCTATTTGAGAGTAGACGGTTGGTAGAAATTGATTTTAAATATTGCATTAGCGGTACTTTATAATAATGATATTTAATAATTATAATTAGGCTTCTTTAAGTTTCTTAGCTATTTCTGAAAATTTGAATACTTGAAATATAGCCTGCATTTCCTGTTGTATATAATTTCAAGTTTAAGAGTTTCGGTTTCTTTCCGCGTTTTTTTAGAGTTGATTACAGGGTATATTCCATTCAATAAAAAACGCGACTATACCAATCTTATATGATTTTATTTTATTTGTGGCGCTAGGTCGGTGCACGCTGAACCGACCACGCCAAAACTGACAATCTTGAAGAGATCAAAATGCGCAAAGCCTACAGAGCAACACCAGCTACCCACTGGCTGTCCAGTTGGGAACTGGAGAACTTCAGAACTGGGACTGTGAGTGTGGCTGATACTGGAAGCTGAAACTGAAACTGGTACTGAGTCTTTGCGGGTCTGTTTGTCTGTTTGTCTGGCGATAGCGCAAAAATTCAATGCAATTCATTAACAGTGCACAGCAAGCGATTAAATCGCTCCACATCTATATTTATATTATATGTACATACGTATTTATTTGTTGTTCAATTTTGTTTTTGCTTTTTTATTTTTTTTTATTGGTTTTGCGGTTAATGGAGCAGCAGCGAAGTTGCGCATACGCCGCGTCGGTCGTCGAGGCATAAGGCATAATCTCTTGACAATTTATTGGCGTTTTCATGTAAATTATGTTATTTCAATAAAAATTCATTTTTCTTTTATTGCCACACTTAAGACTTTATCTTGTGTGAAAAGTGGTTCAATCGCGATAACTTCATCTCAGTCAGGCAATAACAATAATAGCAACAACAACAGTAGTAAACAGAAAAAAAATAAATAAAAAATAAAAAATATTAGTAATAACGCTAAGCGAACACTTTTTGATCGGTTTTTGCATTTTAATTGATTCTTAATGGAAAACTTTTCTTATCACGATTGCAAATTTATGAAATGTTAATTACAAGTCGCATGTATTTAGATTTGTGCAAGTGCAGCTCCGTAATTTGAGTTAAGATATTTTTGAAAGTTGTCAAACTTTGAGTTATTGCAAGCTGATATTGTGCGCTAATTGAACAGTTTAGGATATTCAATACAGCCAGCAGGTGGTCGAAATAGAGTGCAAGGCATTACCTAACAAGACGGTGAGTGCAATTCAGATCTAAGAAGATATTATTATTTAACTTTGATATATGGTGAATTGAGAGCTAAATGACGTGGCTTAAATACATCCTGAAGATAAGCCACTTTAATAAAGCCATTTGGGATATCAAGATAATATCCTAAGTGGATTTTTTTACAAGAGTTATGGCCCATTAGCCATATACCTGAAGGTCTAATACCAAAAAGTAACCTGGACACATGTATAATATAAACAAGTAAGCTTGTTATAGTCTAGTATACCCAACTGGGGTATACACTGTTTCCACAAACATTTGCTGTTGCTGCGCTGCTTCTGTTACATTATTAATGCTTTGTAGAATATCTAACTTTTTTTTTTTTAAAATTTAAAGTAATATATACAAAATACATACTTATCATATTCTAGCTGACCTGGCAAACTTTGTTGTTCCGTTTAAATTATTTCCACTTGGTGCTGCGTACGCTACGTTCAAATATTATAACCTTATTGGTATTTATTTAAAAATGTTGCCTGTACTGTGATTTTCATATTTCATTTAAAAAATGAAGACTGTTGTAATTGTTTTAACAGTGCTGTATACGTTAACAGTGCCGTACTAGTTAACAGTGCTGTATACGTTAACAGTGCTGTATGCATAAACAATTCTCTATACGTTAACAGTGAGAACATTTTCTGAGGCGCTAGTCACATTTCTGGCAAGTTGTACCTAAAATTTCTTTCTAGAAATCTTTTCCTGTCAATTACGAACAACTGAAAACACATTTAAGCCAAATCGGCCCAGCCTTCTCAATTGATAATTTAACTAAGCATTTTTTGCACCTTTTTTATATATTTACATTTAATACATTAGAGTAGTTGTGAAATTTATATGATGCATTTAAGTAATTCGTAGTAATACGATTGGCTCTAAAGCTGGAGATGATACTTTCAGTTATCGATAAAACAAACGCAAGTAATAGCTGTGGAACGGTTGGATAGAACAAATTCATATATAACGACTTTAAAATTGTGTTTCTAGCTAGTCCGTACATGCTGATAGACGAACAGGGCTAAATCGAATCGGCTGATCAACAATATATAAATTTGTTAGAGTCGAAGATGCTTTCTTCTGCCTGTTACTTATATTGACAATATTTTATTATCCCCTTTACCCGTTGTTTAATGTGTAATAAACGCAGTTAAGATCTTACTATAGAAATGCTATTCAAAAATTGAAAATTTGATATACAAAAATACATACATAAACTTGGCATCATTTTATTGTTGCTATATATTGCTTTGAACTTTTAAAATTTTAATTAAAATCTATATATTCTATTGAACCGCTTTCCATTATAAACATTTTTATGAGCTTATGTTTGCCAAGAATTTTTCATTAGCACGATCGCAATAAACTTAATTCTATTGCTCATATAAAAATGCCATCTGCCGTTTTTGAAACAACTCCACTTGACTAAATTAAATATCATAATTTCGTTTTACAACATTTTAATGCACTTCCTGAAATACTTTTTAAGTTTTTCTATTTTATTAATGTTCATGCCCCGCCGACTCCCACCAGACATCTGTGCCACATGCTGCATTTGTTTGGATGCATGTTATTCCATATGTTGTTGCAACGATTGTTGTTATTGTTGTTGTTGCTGTGTCGCTGCTTTGACGCCATTGTTGCACTGCGTAGATGGTGACAGCAACAGCAAAAAAAATGAATTTTCATATTTTCTTATTGCACAAAAAAAAAAAATATATATTTTTTGTAATGCCGCCAGGCTGCTAGACGTAGACTTCATTTAATATACTCCGCCCCTAAGGCGTCTAGCTGAAGCTAGGGGGTTGTTGACGGAGGAGGGGAGCGGGGCATAATGGGACAGTCGCAATTGCAGACCATGGCCAAAAGCAACGTCGCGTCGCATCCTTTTGGTCTGCGAAATCCTTTTTGTCTGGTGCGCGTCGCATCTCGTTTTGGGCGTTAATATTAAAATGCATGTAAAAATGCAAACGTGGCAAGTGGGAGTTGGGAGTTGCAAGTTGGAGAGGGGGCGTATTGCGCCTCTGAAGTGTGTGTGGCACAGAGGCTGCATATGAGACCATAAAGCTTGTTGGCTGAGTGGGTGGCTGGGTTGGCATAGCCGCTATAAGAAATTATGATACGTTTAATTACCAAGCAGCTCACTGACGTGCAGCACGTGACTTGCAGGCAACTGTACGCTGCCCCACAGCACCTCTCACCCCTCCCTCAACCCACATTTCAGCTCGTTCATTAACAGCTGTCAGCTTTTGGCAGCACTTGGCTTCGCGTCGTGGTTCGTGGCATTACCGACGCGCCGCCGCTCGGCGCGTTTTACAATTTGCACCTTTTTAATTAACGTGATTGCAGTGGCACACACACACACACACACATACACATAAAAGTGTTGAATGTTGATCTATGCATTACGTGCTGAATGCATCTCTCAACTGGATCCACGTGACGAGCTTGGGTTAGGGATTTAGTTACCCGGTCGCATGGAGTCGTCTCCATGTCTCAAGTGTGCACTTGCAGCAGCAGTCGACAGCATCAGCCAAAAAAAAAACCCACCTGACACCCAGCAGCAGGTGAAACAGAAGCCGCAATTGGGATTCGGCAGTTGGAGCTGGAACTGGAGCTGGAGTTGAAGCTAGAACTGAATCCGTAGCTATAGCTGTAGCTGTAGCTGGAGGCGTTGCTTTGTCTTTTGCATAAAGCGAAAGTCGTCAGCGGGTTTTTGGCGCTTTGACGCGTCAGCTTCCAGCTCAATGATGCCACACAATGTCACGTGCTGATTTGACAGCTGCTCCAGAGAGTCTGCCTTGGATTGGATTGATAATGGGGGAGGAGACGACTCTCGATGGGGCATGTGCCTCTGCCAGCTCTCTCTGTGTGTACTTAACATTTACGCACTTCAGCGCGTTTTGTGCACAAAGACCAGGAGTTGTGTGAGGTGAGTGTGAGAGGCGTCTTCAAAATGTCAACCGAGCTCTGACAGCTTTAACGTTTTCAAAATGTATTAACCAAAAATTATAGAACTTATTATGCCAGACACGAATTCACGATGTGTAATTCGTGATATGTGAATTATGCACATAAGTAGAAAATTATGAAAACTTGCTTCAAAAAAGGTGACTCGGGCATTAAAAAGCACGCTTCTATAAAATAAGGCAAAGATTTAATAAAATTATACAACAAATTGCTTCATTGCCATATATGATATTTATAAAACAAACAAGAGTTGTTCCAAAGATTAAATAATATTTAACAAGTCACCTATACTGTGAATACTCTTATATTTCTCCCGTTCTAAATATAAAATAATAATGAACCTATAAACGCAAAAACCGTTGAGTTAATTAAGATCAAATTCTATGAATATTTTGATTTAATTTACAGACAATAATAAAAATTGACAGCAATATGATACAGCGATTAAATCAAACAGTTTTCAATATTATAGCTTAATACATTTTGAATAATTTTTTTAAGAAATCATTTTGTTATACCAAAAAAAAAACTGGCACTATTTATTATCTAGACAATCTTAATTGACTGTCAGTAACTCAACACCAGCACTCAGAAAAGTCTCAATGCTATATTGCCTGACTGTGCAAATTTTTAGCGATATTCGTGCTTGAACCCTATGTGAACCCTTTCACACCTGAAAAGGCGATCAACGTTGGGTACAGTCGCGGTTATATACTCTCTCTCTCTCTCTCTCTCTGTCTGGTTTTGGGGTTGCACTCAAAACAATTTATAATTTCAACGCCTTAAGATAACAAATAGCCCCGACGGAGTGCACGATTCGACAATTAATCATCACGTCGCGTTTTGCCGTTTGTTGCCTCGTGTTACTTTTTTGGGGCATAATTATGGGCAAAATGCAGCACGGTGCAAATATTCGTAGTTCAGGCCGCAAGACAGTTAAAAATGACAACCAAACCGAACTGAAATGACAAAACCCAAGTCAACTCTTAGGCAGACAACAAATGCAGCCAGCAAAACATGGCCCAGATGATCGATTAGCAATCCAAATGCAGTCCAAGTCCACGCTGAGCGACTGAGCGAGTCATGCAAAACAATTGTGGCCACAAATATTGGGACAGCGAAATATTGGCCATTTGGATTTAGCTAGCCATAATTTGGCAATTGAATTGATTCTCTGGCCAAGCCCTAGAGCAAATTTGGTTACGCTCACGTTTGTGCAGGAAATCGGAATCGAAATCGTTAGCCTAAACTTTATGTTCATGAAAAAGGGTTTGGCTGTGTGATATTTCATGTTTGCCGCCAACACCATCGACAAAACATAAAAAAAAAAAAAAACAAAAATCTCTGCCGCTGCTGTGCATTGATTGATTGAGCGTCGGAGTCGACGTCAACGTCGGCGCCTGTAGCGGCCCCTTGGACGACACGTACTCCTAATGCCTAATGCATTTCCACTCCCACACTCCCACACTCCCTCCACCCCCACTCCCCCCCTCTAAGACGTTGCAGTTCAAAGGTGCCACCGTTTTCTCCCATAATGAACGATCATTTGATATGCCGACATCGTAGATATAGATACGATTTATGACCAAACCATTGTTGTTAGTATCGTTTGTTGTTTAATGTGAATTCCCAAATTGTTGACGAATTTCGCCTGCTGGCAAACTTAAAGCGACAAAAAACATTTGTATTGTTGTTGTTGTTGTTGTTGTTGCTCTGTGTATACTCATAGTAGTAGCATTGTATTCGCCCAGCTGCGTCCCCCATATTTGTTCCATGTGCAATTTTTGCATACTTCAGCAAACGCGTCATATTTTCGAGTGGTTTCGCTAACATGCAAAGGACACTTGAGAGCCCAGGCACACAAGTGGATCCTTAAAGAGCATTTCTTCTGCTGCCAAGTTCTTGTTCTCGTCCTCATTCTCATTCTCGTCCTCGTCCTCGTCTTGTTGTTGCTGCCGGCCAGAGGCTTGAGTATAGCTACATTCTGAATGGGAACAGTCCCTGATGAGTATGAAGATGTGATGTTGATGATGATGTTGGGATGTGCCTTCTATGTTTGATTGTACTGCTGCTGAAACAGCAAATGTACCAGGCAGGCACAGTTTTTAATGGTAGTATGAGCAAAAGCATCCAATCAGCTTAGAAAACATATAAATTTTACAATTTTACTTGATGTATCAATATTTAGTTGATTAAGTTGTCGCAGACAGTAATTAATCCCTTAAATGATAAGAAAATTCACATTTTGGGCTTAATTTAATGGATAAGCTATTTGTTTTACTTCTACAGCTTGCAATCACCTCTTTCTAATTTATCTAATATAATTATTTTCTTTCCAAATCAATTAATCCAATAAATCAGTTAACACCTAAAAATTAAACTGAATTTATGAATTTTAACTACATTTTCCATATGTTTATAACTCAACCAATTAACAACAAACACGTTTAACCTTTAGCTATCAATAACCCAGTTGGTAAATGAAGCAGAAATACCAATCGACATTGTCATTTGTCATCGATATAGTATATGTTCATTACTGGCGCAAAAGTTTCTAACTAGCCAAATATTTAGCTTGAAAGCATCTGAAACTAAAACATTTGAACAAGTAAAATACATTACGTTGGTCATTAAACATGCAGATCAACAACTTGCGGGCAATTTCTGTGGACAATGCACTTGTGCTCTCATTCAATATAGAGCACACACACATACATATATACAATGCTTGCCATTTCCGTTTCCTGTTTGCAACGGCGGTACACACACACACACACTGATGATGACAACGACATATCCTGCACATAATGTGCATATCATTTACGGTGTCAATCAGGACAGCCGCAGTCAGCCGGCCACAAAAATCAACAACACAGGACACTTCAAACAACAATGCGATTGCGATTGTGTCTGTGGCTGTGTGCAACATCCTGTGCAGAATACTCTTGGCATCATTCGACCATAAAATGTATTGCGGTCGTTTTAATATAAAATAATTAATTTCAACGTAAATATTTATAGCAGCAAAAATATGCCGCATAATTGATTCGTTGGCAGCTTTCACAAGCAGGGCACAAGCGGGTGATATTTCAGTTCGAATCAGAATCAAAGTCAGCTCTGTTTAACTGCAGTCTCCAATGTCCATCATTGGCATTCAATTCAATCATTACAATGAAATAAGCATAATGAAATACAATATAAATACATTAAATGCCTGAAATGAATGGACCAGGCAAACAGTTTGGCTCCCATTTTCGTTTACAATTCCATTGAAATTATTGATTCCGATTCCCAATTTCAAATAAAGAGCTCTTCACTCATAAGGGGCATACGGGGCACAAGGGGAGGTGTGTGCGCTTGATTTGTTGCCAACGCAATTTTTGCAATTAAAAGCTTTACACTTTGCAATCAATATATATGAAATAATTAAATAAAATGTCGCTTAATTAAATTGTCACGACCTTTTTCACAAAAACAACAAAATATGTGCAATAAAAAAAAAAACAAAAATTGTCGCCGTGCTGATGATTGCGATGACGATGATGACGATGATGATAATGATGATGATGATGCAAATGATAAGCAACCAAGAGGCTGCTAAAAAAAAAGTCGAGGAATGCGCTTAATTTGTGTGATGAGCTTGTTGCGAATATTCTATCAGAGGGTTGTATGATTCAAATATGAAACTGGAAAAATTTTCTAAAAATAATACAAACTGCTAACATATTCTAAATGATTTATTTTTATTTTATACAGCACAATTATTGACAGTGTGATCATATTTTATATATAGCCAATCTATTATAAATAAACCTATTAATATCACGTGAAGTAACCCTTGCTAAAATAAAACCGCTTAAGTTTAATAAATTATATATTATCATAGCTATTCAACCAGTAATTTATTAAGTTTTGTTTTTCTCAATTAACTTAATTATTATGGGAAAAATATATTAATGAAATTAGCATCGTAATTGAAAGCCTGACATATATGCAAAAAATCTAGAGTACACAAAACATATTTCAAAAATGGCAAATTGTATTGGAATGCGACTAAGTAAAAGCTCTTTAAGGTTTAAGAAGTGTTAGTTAAAGCATTTTAAAAGCACATTAAAAGGGCAAGGGAACCTAATAAGAAAAATACTACTTACCTTTTATTTTTGCCACAGTATTTAATTTTTTAAAATAAATTTTTCAATATTAATAATCATCTATAAAATTAGCAGTAGGATCTAATAATGATACTGACTACACCATGGTTTGCAGAGGGGCATATCTGTCGGTGTTATTATTAGAAATCTATATATTTTTAGTAATTTCAGGCCTTTAATTTAAGGCCTTTTCTATCCTTAATTTCTCATTTATTTTTCTTTTTAAAATAATCATACATATTTACACCATATCCCTCATCTAATATACACCCAGTTAATATTATCCTTTTTAGATTAACTTTTAAAATTTGTTAAGTTAAATGTTTACTGTTTGGAATATGTGTAAAACAAAAAAAATCTAAATTCTTTATTCGATATTCTTTCACTTAAGACTAAGCTTTATTTTAATAAATAATAAATAAGCAAACTATATAATTGATTATAATTTAACGTTAATTAACTCTTGCCTTATTTATTCAGATTTTCTTTGGGATTTTCTTACAAAGTTGTGTAATTGATGTTTCTTTTAGTTTTTTTTTTTTAGTGTATTCCGTATTCGTTGCATTAATTACTTTGTTGTTCTAAATTGAGTTTCTTTTGCGGGCGCATCACAAAAATGTGACAGCTAGTTAATGTGTGTGTCTCCCCTGCTCCAACCCGTTGCCCCACTGCTCATCTTTGTACATTTACTCAGCGGCCTTATGCCCGACCGCCTTTAATTAAATTCAATTGGGTTTTATGCCGCTTAAAACGCCTGCGCGCGTGCTTCAATTTAGTTAGAGTTTGTGTTTGAGTTTCAGTTTGAGTTGAGAAGATCAACAGGCAGATCTACATGGCCACAGCTAACAAAATGCACTTTGCAGCTGCTGCTGATGCTGTTTGGCGAGCGATAGGCAAATGAGTTTGCGCATTAGAAGACGTTCCATAGGCAATTGGGATAGAGGGAAGACTGGGTGAGGTAGGGGGAGCTGGTGCTGCCTGCTGTGCGCCGCCTGTCAGCATATCAACGCAATTTGTGCACTCGCCAATAGACGGCGGCAAATTATGGCCAGCGAAGCTCGGCGACTGCGCAAAGTGCCTCATAAATTCACGTCGCTGATGAAGTGATAGTGAACCAGAGCCAGAGCCAGAGCCACAGACAGGACAGGAGCTGCAGATGAAGAGGAAGCTGTAGCTGAAGCTGGAGCCAGTGATGCCATGAAAGCGCAACTGCCGCGTCTCACGGCAGCTTCAAGCTTGTGTTTTGCAGATTGTTTATGGCAGCGGCGAAATTTGCTCAATGGCTCAACTAATGTGCCACAGATAGGCTGAGAAGTGGTCACACCGACTGGCAGGCAATTAGAAAGTACCTACAAATTGACAAACCCAATGATAAGCTCGCATTAGTCGGCTAATCATATATATATATATATATTTTCCATATACATATTAAATTTGTGACATAGTTTTGGTCTATTAAAAGCAGCAGCAGCCAGAAGCTTAAAACACTTCCGTGTCTTTATTCTTGGCCTGTTGGCGGTGACCTTCGTCTGGTCAACAGCTCGCGCCAGGATACGTTCAAGGACAATGCCATGTAATTGAAAGTACGCGACTAAGACGTAAAGCAAATTTAACAACATGAAGTGGCCAACAAGGACAACGAGTACAGGCAGGGCTATAAGGACGCGGCATAAAAAAAATATGCCATAATAAAAATAGCTAAAGCTATGTAAAGAAATCCGCCAAGACGCTGCCATAAGCACAAGAGCAAACTGTAGATACAAAAATTCAATAAGCTGCTGGCTGCCCCAAGTGGCAGGCGGGGTAAACACTAGACACTCGATGGAGGCAGGACACGAACTGTGACCGTTAAGCTGTGGCTGCAGCGCCGCCTGAGAGTGAGGCCAATAAATAAAATTAATAGGAACTCACTCGAACAGCTTGACCAGGCTGCTGCTGGCTTACATCAACAGGGAACAGGGAACAGAAACCAGGAACCAGGACCATAACCTGAACTAGCAGGGCTTTTGCTCAGGCTTTCTATTTTATTATTTTGTTGACTTGTTGAATAAGCCAAGCAATGGCAACTGTTGAATGGTGCTTGACTGCAATGTGTATGCTGATGTTTCTGGCAAATATCACACTTAAAGTTGTTCAATGGACTGTTAAAGTTGTAATATTTATTAGAAACACAAAAAAAAAACAGCAATAGCTTTAATTGCGAATATAAAACTTAAATTATATGAACTCAACTTTAGGCTGAACGCCTGCCTTATGGCGTATTGTTAACTTGAAGAAAATGTGAACATTAAAATAAATCTAATAAAAAGAAGAAAGCTTTAATTCTGGCTGTAACAACTTGCATTCTTTAAAGTCTATATAATGTGTCATAGAGATGAAAGCAATTAACCTTTCCATAAACATGTAATTTGAATCCTGACTCTTTCACTATTTTAAATTATACGTTCATAAACAGTTGGACCATCATTTGTTGCATTTTAATTGGCGTAATATCCAATCAATTAGCCAAGCTTCTAGCCAAGGTGTTGCCACAATCCAAACGATAAATTAGTCAATTGCCAAGTTACATCTGCAATTCATACGCCACGTTGCTGACCTCGCATTGAACTGCCATAAGAAATCACTCTTCAACTTTGTAATTGTGGATGCGGGGGCTGTGTGCTGTGGAAGACTGGAGGCTGGGAGGCAAGATGTCTGCCAGTTATTGCAACGCCCACTTTCAACACTTGCCACAACAATGGCGCGCAAATATTTGCGGGACCCAGAGCCAGAGCAAAGCAGTCAGGAGATCAATGAGCGACTGTCTGACTGGCTGACTACCTGGCAGCCTCAATTTGAAATCCAATAAAATTTAATTGGAAACTTCATCACGGGTGCGAAAATTCACACTTGGCCAGGCCAGGCCAGGCTGAGCTAGGCCGGACCAGGCTAGGCCGGACCAGGCCAGGGCAGGGAGCAGTCACGGGCACGACTTGGCTGCCGTTTGCCGTAAATCTCATGCACCTGGCGGCGACTGGCGACTCCAACTGCAAGCTGAAAACTCCAACTCCAACTTCAACTTCGAATTTGCAGCGCATCGCGATAAGGAAATATTTTTCATATGAAAACGCTGCGCATGCGCCGTCTGAATGCTCCGTTTCGTTCCGTTATTGGCCATGGCTCTATGGCTTATTTATGCTTTTCCTTTAGCCATGCCATATCTTGTGGCATTGTCGACATTAATCGCTTTGTTGCGCCAAAAAGTATAACATGAAATTGGATTGATTTATGTTATAATTACAAAAGCTGGCGCATATTGCTGGAAAGGTGTTGCATAGGGAAACCAAGCAACAACACACACAAACAATACAAATAATGATGGTGATTGAGTTGATAGCCAGAGACAGAGACAGAGACAGGGACAGGGGCTGGGTGCTCTCTAAAGTGTCGGCCAAAAGTCATTAAGATGCCAAAACTTGACTGGCAACAGGGGAAAGACTGAACGAGCCATCAATACAGATCTAAGTAGACATTGCCTATCCTTCAACATAGAAAGCGATTGGTTCAATGATTTCTTTGTTCATTTTGGCTCGTTCAAGTTTTATGATTAGATTATAGACTGTGGCTGCTTTTCATTAAGTGCTAAATTAAATTGCTCTACCATTATTGCAAATAAAACACATCGTTATTCCTATTGCATTATATAACTGTCGAATTTTGAAAGCTCTGGCAGATCGACACACTGCCAGAGAGCAAAACGAACAGCTTTGTGCTACTTTTATTAGGTCTAACCAGAAACTAATAAATATAAAGTCTTCAGAGAAATGCCGGATTCTTAGGGTCAAGTCCAATCAAAGAGAACGACCTATTGCGTTTTACCATGCGATAAAAGTGTTTAGTCCATAAAATCCCACCAATCCTTTTCGTAGCCCTCACGGACATGACACAGTAGAACGGTGCGACGCTTGCGACAGTAGTGGGATAAATCCAGGACCTTTTGTTTCACCTCATAGAGATTTTGAACGGTTATCTCACGCTCCAGACACTCGGATATCTTTTCCGTGGCCATCTCCATGTCGCGCTGATTGTCCTCAAAGATGATTTTCTGATTGTTGTTGCGCAGATAGAAGGCAAACACATAGCTGTACATTAGTGTCACACGACACTGACACAGACCATCGACAGCCTCCTTAAGGAACTGAACTTCGATCCAGCTCATATTCTCCTGCATGTCGTTCATCTTGGCCTGAACATTGGCGTACAGCTTGTGCTCCATACGCAAGCTCATCATGTGATTCATATAGCGATTGTAGTAGTGCAAATATCGTGCCATCGTGGATCGATAGCGTTCCTGTGCCTGCCTGGCCTGCTTGCCCTCCTCCTCGTCAAAGCGGTTGCAGCTGTACCAGGATGAGCCATGTGGCTCCCATGAGCCCAGGCACACCCAGCAGAAGTCGTAGCGGCAGGATGGATTCTTGCACACCATATGATTGCAGCCGCCATCCTTTTCAATGGTCACATTACACTTAGGACACTCCTTCGTATGTTGCGCTATCCAATTGGATGTCTCCGAATCCTCATTGTTCTTCTTAAGCCACCGCTTCAGCCAGACACAGCTAACAGGCTCATGCCAATTCTCCCCGCAACCAAAGCAAAACTCATGTCCGCACACACAGCGCACCGCCCGCGCCTCTCGGTAGCTAGCCTTGATGGCATGGGTGCAACTGGGCGCCGGGCACCAGCGCATTAGGGAGTTGCATTCCACAAAGGTATCGGTGATCAGCTGCCGGTAGCGGGCAATCACCTCTGGGTTGTCGGCCAGCTTGACGAATGATACATCATCGACCAGAATATCGCAGTCGGTGGCGGGACAGGTGATGCTGTGGGCCAATCCTTCGCTGAAGGTCTTATTGGCCAAATACTGCTTCCAGCAGGAGGCACAGAAGACATGGCCACAGCCCAGACCCATGAGCTCATCGCATGGACAGTAGCAGATGCCGCAGAGTTTCTCGCGTCCACTCACACTCGGTGTAGAGTTCAGGCTCAGTTTTGAAGGCGTGGCAAAGGGATTAACTACATGGGCGAGCCGAAAGAACTCCTGCGGAGTTGTCTCAAAATATTTCTCAAAGAGCGTCTCCTTGTCCCATTTGTAGTGATTAAGTATGATACGGGTGACTTGCGGCGACAAGTGCAGCACATCGTTGACCTCATCGATGATGTTGCGCTGATGTTGCACTATCTGCTCAGAGCTGAGGACCGTGTACACGAACTCATCGACCTCGTTGCTGCGCCTGGGTCGCTCGGGTAAGTCAATTTCCGTGCAGGTGTCCTCATCGCTCTCCACGCTAATCATGAACGATGATGGGCTAACTATTGATCGATGCGAATCGCCGTGATCTTCATCCGAATATTCGTCGTCAGAGTTCATATTCCAATTGAAATAAAAAAATTATGAATACTGATTTAGCAAACTCAGACTACTTTGATAAAGTTGTAGAAACACTCACCTTGCATTCCGGTTAATTGGAAATTTCGAAACAATATAAATTTATTAACGTAATTTCATTATTTTTATGATTTGTTTTTACTATAACGCGAATATTATATTCTAATAGTTGGGCTGTTATTTGTCAGAAGTATTTCAAAGTAACAGTTATTGTTGTGACAAAATAATGAAAATTTATGTGACATATTCACTGTCCGATACTTGTCACTATTACTGTAGTTGTTTGTCACTGTCTGATAGTTTTTTATTTCTGATGTTTTAATTTTATTAAAATGTTAATTAATACAAAAACTCAAAATTCTAGTTTTCAAAAAAAATTGCACAAAAATAGCTTTTTTGGCAAAATCTTCATTTCAATCCTCAATAACTGCTCAAAGAATAATTTAATAAAAAAATGTTGTATGGCAGGTTGATATGCCATTTTATTACCTTTTAAAAAATATAAGCAGTTTTAACATCAATAAACTGTGTTCGAATTTATTGTACCTTTACGAAATCAACATTTTCTTATCTTAAGTCAAATCCACCCACCAAATAAACATATATTTTTGGCCTAAGTAAGTTGACAGGGCTATCTGCGAATAAATTCAATGCAAACAATTTTTTTTGTTAATGTTTTGTTAATATTTGACAGTCACAGAAAAGAATCCAAATGGGCTGGCTAAGAATTTGAACATATCATATTTTACTGAGGTAAAAAAAATCAAAATCTTAATTAAATAAATACTTTGATTTTACGTACAATTTAATAACATTGAATCAATTCAATTTTATTCATACAAAGTTTAAATAAAATACGATAAAATATTTAACAAGGGAATGTTTTTACAATTTTTTTTATCTCCACTGGAAGGTTAAAAATTAAAATGTGTTTAACTTCTATCTCTTGACACCTACAGTTTTTATCAGAGATTTCAAAAACTGTCAAATATCTAGAAGTTTTTGTAACAATCCCTGATAATAAAAATTCTTGCAACATATTGACCTTCTCCTCTTATTTGTCAAATAAATACAATAAATCAAAACATATTACAGCTGATCAAATGGTGGACTTTCTAGTAACTACACTATACTGCAAACATTTTAACATTTGCAACTCAAGATGCAAAATGCAACTCTACACTACGATAGGCTATAAGAATTGTACTATTTCGAGGTTCAAAACATTTGAAGAAGTTGAGGGTTTTCTAGATTTTGTTCACATCCAATGCATTTGGATTTACTCTTACACTTTGAGGACATAAAAAAATACGTAAAATAAAATACAGCGCCTAAAAGCTTTTGGCGTATATGCCATAGCCATAGCCATAACCCCTTCGTTTTAGAGCAGAACAAAGCAATGTCTCAAGTGGCAAGGGTAAGGCACAAAAATTGCGATAACAACAACAATAATAATAATACAAAAAAAAAGAAAAAATAATAAAAATAAAAATGAAATGCTATATAAAAAAGTACAGTGCAGCACACACAATCTACACAGCGAGGCGAATGAGTATGCGAAATGAAAGTGAACGAGCGCACAAGGATAATGGCAAATGGCGGTGCGGGTAATGAGTGTGCATAATGCATATGCAGCAGGAGCAAAAAGGAGCAGGAGCAGGAGCAGCCATACCCATTGAATGTGGCGAATGCCCGCGAATGGATTCAATCTGCCGTGTGCTGCATATGCATATACAAATACAAATACAAATACAAATAAAAATTCAAATACAAGTACATACATATGTATTTATGTGCACTCGTACTATGCTGCTTTTTAAAACAAAGGCTGAATGCTAACCCGCCAAAAGCAGCAGCAGCAGCAGCAGCAACAGCAGGAGCAGCAACAAAAAAGCATTACAAATATAAAAAAATGCAAAGTCGCCAAAAAGCAGCAGCGGCAGCATCAGCAGAGGCAGCCACAAATCCCTTTCATCAGCATAGACTCTGTGGCAAAGGCAGCGGCAGAAGCAGAAGCTGGAAGCAAACGGAGGCTGAGAACCCTTTCCAGCTGCTTTTCAAGTCTCAGCCAAATTACAAGAAATCCTTTCGTGCGCGTGAATGCTTTGGAAAAATATAAAAAAAGAAGAAAAAAGCAAAAAAAAAAATGGAACGAAAAACGATGCAAAAGCCGGGCAAAGAAATACGGAAAAGGAAATAATTTGACCATTTGCAGCAAATGCACAAAAACAGCCGGCAAATGACAACAAAAGGCAGTCAGCCACATTGCCACAAGGGCGTGGAGTATTTGGAAGGGGTAAGGAAGGGGATGTCATGTCATGTGTGGGCGGTTTTGGGTCGCCTGAACATTACAAGAATTTCTACGCTGCCAATGCAAATGAGGACGCGCCACTTGTTGGCCACGACTTTTTATCATTGACAATCGGGCTGAAGCTCTGGCTGTGGCACAGGCAAAGGCACAGGCTCTGGCTCTGGCTTTGGCTTTGGCCACGTCCGGCATTTGCTGATGGTCAGCAAAGATGGCCAAGTTCATGGCCCTGACGTGACCACGCCAAATGGCCAATCCTGCCTCCATGATGTGCCTGATGATGATAATAATGATGATGATGATGCCACTTGGCTGATAGGCCAACTCAGCGAACGTCGTCGCATTTTTCTGCGCCTACTTTGGCACACAACTATTTGCGGTAAATTTTCTTGAGAAACTTTATTTTTATTTTTTTTTACTGGTTGCTGGTTCGGCTTGACTTGCCTCGGTCCGGTCGCTGTTGCTGCTCTCTCTGCCACACCAGCGGCCATTTATTTAAGTTCAGTTGGAGTCTGCGTCAGCTTTCTATTGCAAAGGATGTTCGCTTGAAGCTCATTTAAATTAGCCAGCTAATTACAAGACCTTGCACACTGTATTATTGAGTATGAAACTAGTATAAAACTGAACGGATCTGTGTGCTGATCACAGCGATAAATGCGCCACATCGCATTATAATTACTGTCCATTGTTGTGTAGTCAATTTTCGAAATGATTTTTTATGTGGCTGCACAAAATTAGCTGGAAATCAACGAGCATGAAGCGCCACACACAACAAAACACATACACACACACAGTTTGGAAGAAAAACCAACGCTTGGAACTAATTTGATTTTGATGCGACGCTCAAAATGATATAGAAATTAGTATGACTTAGTTTTAAGCTGCGAACCAAGATGAGTAATTATATTAACGGTTCCTATAGACAACACAACCAACATTCGAATTCTCAGTTCAGTTTTGACCTTGAGATGCGACTTAGCGGGTTTTCGGGTTCCGGTAGCGTTAGCTTAGGCGCCGTCTTCAATATGTATGTATGTGGTAATTAAAAAATTAATTTTAGATTTTAGCATTGTGTCAGAGATTTATTATATTTCATATTTTAGTCTAGACTTAAATTGCAATGAAATGTGAAGCGATCATTTATCAAATGCTGAAGCAATGCCACAAAATTGATGTAGCTAAAATACTGTATGATTTATCTAGCTAAAGTACTGTAGATATTTCTACAATTTGTACAGACTTTGTTGTTATATATTTTCACATTTTTAGCTTCTGTGATCATTTTCAATTGTCAGCCCATTTATGTCTTTATTCGGCTGCTTTTTGATGTCGAAGTCAAACCTTTGTCAAATTTGCTTTGATACATTGCTACCCCTAAGGCACCGCCACCCTCGCCAACACTTCCAATCAAATGCCAACAACACAAATAAAATACTGTCAAAAAAAGAAAAGAAAAATGGGAAAATCAATGCGAAAAACTTTGGTGTGAAGGAAAGTGAAAGTGTCCTTAGAAACATACAGGAGAGCAACCCCCGAAAATGGGAAAAGAATAACACACACACCCCACATATGATATGTGCATGTCTATATCTATCTCCCTCATTCTATTTAAATCCCACCCGCATATCATGTGTGTGTGTTGGTTGTGCGGCTTTTTTTTCCTTTGATATTTAAGCATTTCCGCCATCTTGCTGCTGGAATGGGGAATTCCTGGTGCATAAGAAAGTGCGTTAAGAGGCAAAACTACGCCACTTCAAAAGGCGAACAGTTTTTCGTATGAAAAAGCAAATCGGTTTTGGCCCGGCTCAGTTAGTTTTGGCCAGACTTCAAAGCGGGTTTTGCATTTCGCCAATATTCTCGCGCTTTTGCGGCTTCTTCTTTAGCGGCGTCACTTTGTCCATCTCCTCCTTCTCCCGCAGGGACATTGACTTTGGCGTTGGCCAGTTGCCACATGGAATTATATATCAGTTACGACTTTCAGTAGTGAAAGTTCTACAATGGAATTTCGCGTGTTTAGTTGACATTTAGTCGGCTTGACATGTTCACACTCACATATAAGGGCGGCTACCTTTTTATGTGCCCTATAATTATGGAAAAAGAGCTTATTAAGCAGGGTATTTTTTTTTACCTTATTCTTTTTTTTTTGGTAATTCGCAGAGTTCATTAACATCAACATTATAGAAGACCAGGTGAATATTGAGATCAGTAATATCAGTGATAATTATAAAATACAATATTTATGCAAATCTTTGTATGACAATGTAACAAGTACAAAATTTTGTATATGGGGTAAGAGTTGGGGAGCATTTATTTGTGCGATTAAGAATGCTCAATTTGGCTTGGCGTTGATTATAGGGAATTTATTTGTCGTTTATTCTTCGCTTATTTGGTTAATTCCTTCTTGGCGGGCTTTAATTGTTTGTCGTTTTGTGTTTTCGTTTGGCTTTTTTTTTTGTTTGGACTTCGACTGTCGGCTGGCACGTCTCTATTGCCTGTACCACTTGGTGTGTGTGTGTGTGTGTGTGTGTGTGTGTGTGTGTGTGTATATTTCTAATGCACGTCACGTGACAAAATTGTATAATTTCCAAACGGGCAGCGGGCCGCACGTCGCCCATTGTGACATTTCCGGTTAATTTGGCGCCAGCTCAGCCGGGACTGCCTTTAGGTTGTGACCGGGAATTGGTCAGCATGGTGAGAAGGTATGGGAAACGGGCCTGGCCGAGGGTCTGGAACTGGTAACTGGTAACTGTGACAGCGGCTCTCAGGCAAACATAGTTGTTGCCACACATTTTTGACACTTGGCCAAGTAAATCTTAAGTAAAAATAATAATAATACAATATAAAAATATAAAAACCTTTCCCTTTCCCTTTTTGGCTGTTTGGCGTTTGGCTGCAAAATGCAATTACCTTTCCCTCTTCTAGTCGACAAAGTCGTAACTTACTTTTCCTTTCATTTTGTGCCCACAAGCAGCGAACAGCCAACGCAAAGATCAATGCCAGACGGAGTCAGTTGGCCGGAGAGTCAGAAATTAGTAAGTGCAACTAAACAACCAGGGCCTCAAATCGCCCACTCGCAAGCTAGTCGCTCACCTGGTGGTGCCTCAACTCCCCAATCTCTCTCCCAATCTCTCTCCCAATCGCTCTCCCTCTCTCTCTCTCTTTCTCTCTCTCTGAGCAACAGCTATGCCATGAGTAACTGACATTAATTCAAATTGTTAATTCATGCCTGTCACGCTTTGGTACAGCGGTGTCCCCACAACATTTCCTATAGACCTGGCTAAGACTTTGACTGTGCTTCGACTCTCTGTGTGTGGTGATTGTGTTGACGGCTACAGCTTGTTGTTGTCGCTTTTGTTGTTATTGTTGTTGTTACTAATCCAGATCAGTGACCAGTTCCACTTAGTAAGTACACTGGCATAGAGGGAGTCCACAACTGGGGCCCCTAAGTCAATAAGAAGTTAATTTAATTATGCGACTTCAAATTAATTACAAGCATGGCTCAGTTCCTCTTTTCCGGCCACCATGAATTTCATTCTCAATTAGAAAATTAAATACATTCTTTTGGGGTTTCGTTTTGTTTTGTAAGTTATTCAAGTATTTGCTTTTGGGTATTTTGCCATTGGCATCGGTATATATATAGGTATCGATATGAGGTATCGGTATCGGTTTCTACTATTCGAGACAAGTACAAAATGAAAGTTGTTTTTAGAAGTTGTTTCTTGTTTATTATTCTTACAACAACAACAATTAAATTGCAATTGCTGTGATTTTTGTTGTAACGCAAAACTTGGTCTTGTGGTATTTTGGCAGCTGTTTGTGTTGTTGTTGTTGTTGTACTCACTGAATTGACGTCATATTACCTCTATGAGTATTATACAGCTAACTTAAACAATATATATATATCTATATATATATATATATTTATTTATTGATTGCTATTTGCAGCCAAAGCAATTTATGTGCACGGCTTGACTTTTTTAATAACATTTTAAATGCCATGGCATTTATTACCATATTTTGCTAGTCATGTTTTTTCATTTTATAACTTTATAAAGCGCGCGAAAAAAATAAATAAATATAAATATATATATGTATTTATTTATGTACATATAATATATACATGCAGAGATAACTATGTCATTGCATAAATTTTTTAATTGCAACATTTAGAGACAATAATATACACGTAAGAGCCAAATGACTCAATTCTAAATTGTCTTAGTTGACATTTATATATAGATCTTATGATAATTAATAACAAAATAATGTTAAACAGGTTGTTTAAAGATTAACAAATAATTAAAGAATTGAATTAAGATTTAAAAGGTTAAAATAATTGCCAAATATTCCATTTTGATGCTGCAATTCTTCCACATGTTTTAAAGAATATTTTTAAGGTTTGCCTATCCATTACATATAGAAAGCTATAATTTTTTCCAGATATAACTGAAAATAGTTAGTTGAGTTTGTGGCTTAAACTGGAGATAAACCATTTAAATCAATCTCGAAGCTGTCATGTGCTTTCAAAGCTCTTTTCAAATCCCCACATTACAATTAACTTGTCAACCTCTCTCTACTCGCTTGTCGCTTTTAAATCTCATCTGTGGTAGTCATTCCATTCAACCCTGTGCATTTTAAACAGCCTCCACTCAATTCTCTTATTTTTTTTTGGTTTTTTTTTATGCCCTTTTTGCTAATTAGCAACAAGGCCCAGCCCCCAATGCCAAACAGCAGCCGCATCATTGCAATCAGTCAAGAAAACTGCACGCTACTTGATAATGAGCATAAAGACGATGCTGAGGGCTGAGGGCAGAAGTGCCATGCATATGCAGAAAATAAAAAAAAAAATATAAATAAAAATAAAAATAAAAAAAAAGAGAAGGGTAAAAGAAAAACACTTCAACCAATAAATGCAACGCTGCGCGCAGCAAGCTAAATGAAGTGTAGGCTCAAGTAAAATACAGAAAAAGTGGAAAAAAAAAAATATATAAAAATGCACATTTTGAACTCAAACCAAAAAATGCAAAAATGTGCACACATATACACAAAAAAAAAGGAAAAAATAACAGAAAAAAAGAGGATAACCAAGAGGCAGTTTCCAATTGCTGCTGGCTGGCTGGCAGGCCTCCGCATCCTTGTGGCAGCTTCTGCCTGACTGAGGCACAAGTACAGCAGGCAGCACTTGAAAATGAATTTATGCTTCATGCATGATACATCATCAACATCAGCGGCAACATCCCTACCACATTTTGGTAATGGAATTGTATGGGGCAGGCCGGCGCTTGAATGGCTGCCAGCAAGCAGGCACGCATGATGCCCCGCCCCCCTCTCTGTCTTTCTACAACTGCTGGTGCTTATCCTGCCCCTGCTGTCCTTGCCCTGTCCTGCTGCATTGTCATCATGAGTGTCGTGATATATCCCAGGCACAGTTACTGGGCTCAGTCTGGGGCACTTGCAGCATGTAATGCCTGGCCATAAGTGTTGCTACGTGCTCAAAAGCGTTTCATATTAATACGTCAGACAGCGATTGTTGATGGCATATTCCATGGCTGCCGATGTTCTATGGCCATGTTCTGTGCAAGCAATCAAGTCATGTGATCCCTCTATTTAAGCGAGGGTAGAAAGTGACTTTAGCGTTAGCCCGAAATAACAAACACTCGCACACACACACACACATTCTCGTAAAGACTAGCTACCCCAAACCATTTTGAATATCTTGGCACTGCATTCATATTCATTGCATATTCATATGACAGCTTGGCTCCCTTCCACCTTCCACCAAAACCCCTAAAACCCTTCTCAATGCTCAGCCTGTGCTCGGCAAGTTTGTTGACTTTTCATTTTGTTTGGCTGGCTGGAATTTTCATTGCGCCTTGTTTACTTTTAGCGCTTGGCATGCTCAAAACAAAACGCTTTTCACTCGCTCGGCATCCATGGCGTATGAATAATTTAGTGAGTCATTAAAACAAGCGAGAGCCGTCCTCACAGCTGTGATTGTTATGACACTTTTCATTTCGCTCCACTCAATGGCCCCACAAACATCGCATTGATATCGCACATGAAACCCAGCCAGCTAGCTCAGCTGCATTTTTCTGTACTTACAGTGCTGCAAGTAAATATACATCCATACTCGCATAAGTATATACTATATAGCAAGCAAATATGAAAACTAAGGCCTTAGATTTGGCTTTGGTTTTTTTTGGCTTTCAAACATTTTCATTCGACGCGCCCACTCAAATAATTTCACTAATTGCAGTGGACTCCTCTTTGAGCTCTTTGGGTCTGCGCGGAGCGGGGGGGGCGGACTTTTGGCGTGTTTTCACTGGCATTTTGGCAGTTTTTACAAACTGTGTGAACGCCTAGAAATACAAAATTTTATTTCTTTTTTTTTTTTTTTTGCGCTACAATATAAAGAGTCTTTGGATTTTGTAAAGCAGTTGCTTTGTGAGATATTTTTTATAACCTTGCAAAGAGTATTATAATTTTGTGAGGACGTGTGTAAAGCTTAGTGGAAGAAAACTTTGAAATATATATTATACATACATATTATTGTAAGATTAAGACCTTGAGTCTATTTGGCTGAGCGATAAAAAGTGAAGTCACAATAAAAAAAAAAGATAAAAATTTATCAGTTAACATAGAACGCACATTTTTGCTTTTTTTTACTTAAGAATTGAATAGCGCATAGAAAAAAATACTTTTTTCCAATTTATATTATTAAAATTACATAAAAAAATTAATTTTCTATAAAAATCTGTAAGACTATTTGGTTGATCGGCAGTGTATATTTTTTTTTGGATCGACGAGCTGAATCGATATAGCCATGTCCGTCTGTTCGTCCATCCTTCTGCCTGTTTGCAACTTGTCTCTTTGACACAATTATTTCCTTCTTTTGCAGGCAGTTCATATTCCCAAATCAGCCAGATCGAGTCACTATATCTTATAGCTCCCATAGAAAAAATAGCCTAAAAAGATCAAAACCAAGTTTGTCAGATCGATATAGAATAATAATTTTAGCATTCTAACCCAGTTTCCTTAAATCGGACGACTATATCTTATTGCTTCCATATGAACAATCTGTCGAAAAATGTGCTTGTATGAAAAACATTTTTGTTTTTCGAGATATTGATATCAAACTCAACAGTTCGATGTAGAATTATTATAATTATAATTTGACAAAGCTTAATAAAAATCTGACGAATATGTCATATAGTTGCTATAGGAACAATCGCGTGAAAAATGAAGTCTTCTATGACAAACTGATTTATTTTTCAAGATATCGATATAAAAAAATATTCTGTACAAACTGCTCAAGTTTAACTAACATCGGATTGTTATATCATATAGCCCCCATATATATCGTCGGCATACCGCATATAGCCTTTACTTTCTTGTTTAGTGTAATCTCAATGCTCAAAGATTTAGTTGAAAATATTTGTTCATGTTGCCTGTCTTGTGTGCTGCATATTTACTTAAATCTCAATCTTATTGATGCTGTGTTGTCTTTTTATTCTGCAACTATATTACATACTATTTTCTATAGTCAGGAATATAACATAAAATTCAATTTTCTACCGCAGAGCATATTCTTAGTCCATGTTATTTGGCAACTCATCCCAGCAATAATTCACATTTCCCTGCCCCCAAAAAAAAATCATCTCCAAGCCATGTTAAGTCTGCACAAATTGCAGCCTGGGCTGCCAGACTGGCGATGAGAGCTGGAAGCCAAGGAAAGGTGTTGCTTTGTTAGTAAATTTCATTATTTTAGCTTAAGCCGCACACATACGAACGAATATATATATATATAGAAGAATATATTTATGTGCTAGGTATGTGCACACATGCCATTTATAGCCAGGGATTAAAAGTCAAATCCTTTTGTTTAAGTGCCAAAATTAATTTGCATTTGACATGCAATGTGGCAGGACCAAAAAACATGTTGCCAGACAGATAGCCTCCCCCTCTTTTGCTTACTCTGGATGGTTTCGTCTTGAATGGCGTTGTGGCTACTTAAATGCATAACAAAATATAAAAATGCGGCCAATATTCAAATGAAAATATTTGGCTGGCCACATAATGCAATTGAATGCAAAAATCTAACTAATCCGTTGATTGCACTTAATTGAGTTGGCCATAAACGGGCAGGCGGTACGTGCAACGTTCACCGAGAGCCAAATATAATCAAATACCAATTTAAATTAACTCAACAGCAATTTAAGCCAACAACAGCAACAGTAACAGCAACAACAACAGCAACAACTTTGACTATTGGCAGAAAAATTAAATTAGTGCAAAAATGTAAACATGTTGTATGCTGTATGTGTTGAATGTGGACAACAAGGAAGGCGACTTGGACATGTAAATGACGCCCGGCACCAGCCCCGAAACATGTTGACTGCATGTAAAGTGGGCTGTGGTGTTTGGCCAAGACGAGACCAGATCTGACCAAGCCAAGCCAAGCTAGATTCCGTTTAAGAGGCCAGACCAATCGTTAAACAATTTGCCAATCCATCCAGAGAGGAGTCTCCAATCTGGCGGCTTATTAATTTTTTGTTTATATATAAAGCGCATATACTTGACTGACTTTGGTTTCCCATTGCTGTATGATGTTGATGTTGTGTTGCAGGACTGAGTTCCTGGGGTATTTGCGGTCATTTCGAACAAAAAAAGTATCGCATTACAATTGAGTCTGGCTTTGGCAACATTGTGTTGTGCCTAAATTCATGTTAGTTCCATGGAATTATGATATTTTATGCGTAACTTGAAACGCTTTTAATTGGCGCCTACTTATACCGCCCACTTCACCTAACTCTTCTCTAACCAGATCTCTCAATCTTTCACCTCAGTCTCCTCTCTTAACATGTACGTAATTTGATGCTAAGCGAATTTGAAATTTTATACAAAAATGTGCGCCATAAAAAGCACTACAATTTTGGGTTTAATACAACAAGTGGAGAGAAGAGAGTAGAGAATTCGTGCTACAAAAAAATGAAACAAGAAAAGAAAAGTTGGCAGACAGGAAACTTAAGTTTTTTGTTACCTACACGGGACTTGTGATATGGCAAACCTGACTAACGGCATAACATATTTTTGTTTACCCTTCGAACCGCATGGATTAGCCCCGAGACCTCCTGGACAGAAGGCAGAAGGCGCCGCATTCTTATCGCGACAAATTAATCAGCTTAATCCGTCGAAAACTTGCCAAGTCATGGGTGGGGGAGGACGAACAGGCCCCTTTCGATTCGAAGCCCCCCCTTCAAAGAAGTCGACTGCCTTCATAGATAAGCGAAATGTTTGCAAGTTATTGTTGTTGCAAACAGTTTGTATTCTTGTTATTGTTGCCACTGCTGTGTGCAACATGCAACGTTCACATGTTAGGTGCCCAGGTTATAACGGTCCCGTATACCGTACCCTATAGGTTGGCGTGTTTTGTCGGATTAATGCGCACTGCTTGAGGGTGTAATGCATATAATCTAATAAGCAGGTGAAATTGGTAAAAGGACCTGATGGATTTGCTTTGGGATCTCTAATGGGCAAAGTTTAAAATTGCATTAGAAGGCTGCATAAATAACAAGCAAATAACAAGGGTAATACAATTTGGGGGGGACGAGAGCACATATTGAACGGGCTTAAAACCAACAAAAGATCTGGATTTAAGATAAAGTACATAAACAATAAGGCTGCAAATCTAGAAAATTAACGATTAAAGTGGGAAGTATGGGGCACGAGACAACAAGGGCGTAGTTGGGTAGGGGAAACTCCACAACATAAGAAAAAAAAGAGAAAATAATTTAGGAAAATGTTGATAAAATGCAATGGAAGATTTTTAACTTTATATTTATACAAGACTTTGGTATTTTATAAATAAATAAAATTTATTTAAGCTATACAAATATTGTGGTTAAAATTTGCTTAACTTTTTTCTCCAATTAATTTATTGCTATAAAGCAAAAGCTTAAAATAATAATTTAGTTTATTGAAATGTAAAATACAAAATTAAAAGCAAACTTCATTATTTTAATCTAAAGTTTTTAAATGTAAACGTTAACTTCTTAATAAAGTGTTTTTCTTTCAATTTTTGTTTAAATATTATACCCAGCACATGCATTTAAATTAGATATGCAAGTTCAAAAGCTTTTATAGATTCAAAAGTATTTATGTATTTATTATTCAATTTACATCTAAATATTTTACAGTTTATATAAACTTGCAGGAATTATCTTTTTATTATGTGTTTTCTATATTTTTCTCAGCTTTATTACTTTAAAAGCTTTATCCAAAATCAATTTTCATTTTCCATTTTTCAATATAAAAAAAAGAGAGAAAAACACGCGCTTTGTTCCTGTCCGGCCTCTGTCAATGGCATTAAAATGCATTTGGGCTTGACAAACGCAATTGAACGAAATAAGAGCGTGTTGGCTTTTGGATGTGGGTCTAGCACATCAGGCCAGCATTCAATTGTTGCCACAGCCCGTGTCCAGCTTGGACCACCATCATGCCCCAAACCAATCAGGCGTACACATCGACATTGGCATCGGATGGCCGTCCGTCTGTTGGTCTGTCCGTCTGCTGGTCTGTCCATCTGGCTGTCTGGAGGTTTAGCGGTCTGGCAGTTTGCTGGGCATACATATTTGTGAAACTACTCAGCATAATGGCCATGGAGTGCCATTCAGACGCACAGCCCGACTGAGGGACTCGCCCAGCGGTGGTCATGACTAACAATAAACAAAACATTAAACTAATAGCGGAACATTGGGATGGGTTAACCAGCGGAGGGTGTGGGGTGGAATATACTATACTGGTGTGGAGTGGATTTTATTTTGAATACTAGGCAAACTTTTTATGCCCACTTGTTTGTAATATTTTAAACAACTAACGGTTACTGAGATATACATATATATATACTGAGCCAGGCCCTGGTCTAGCCGCAACCACAGAGACAACCACTGAGCCAACCACACTGCGAACCACTGTGGATAGTGTGTTGCACGTCAACAGGCATCGACATCAGCCGGGGCAGAGGCTCATCAATGGAGGCAAATAAATAATGCAAACGGCAATTTGAGCCACAGCGCGCAGGACGATGATGGCATTGTGTGGGTCTGAGGTGGGGGGTGAGCAGCCACAAGAGGGTAGCGACAGGTTGCATGAACGTATGAGTCGGGGCAGGCCGCTCGCTGCTCACACATTTGCCTGCATCTTTTGAGTCAAAGGAATGTGTTTCATGAATTTTAAATTGCATACCAAATTGCAAAAAGATTGATATCCAATCTCACGCAAGGCGGCGAACCTGCCAGCCTGCCAGACTGCCAGCCACAGACAGGTTGCTATTCCAGTGGCCAGTGGCCAGTATCCAGTGGACAGTGTGTAGCCGCTGCAACTGCTGCAGGTGGGCGGCACAGGGAGGCGCGCCCATGTAGACAACTCCCAGCTAGAGTCAGATGCAGAGCCAGAGCCAGAGCCACAGCCACTTGGCGACAACAAACATGCGACAACGCGTCCGCGTCTGGCCAGGCACTTTGACCATTCGGGGCCAGACAAGGCAGGTCCACATTGATTGGCATTGGTTCGATAGCCATTCGGCTTCCCGCGGGCTATTTGCTGGCCTCCATCTCCAACTCGAACCGCAACTCCATCTCCTGTCCAGCTCTTGG
Source organism: Hirtodrosophila alboralis (assembly GCA_035043045.1). Classification (NCBI taxonomy): domain Eukaryota; kingdom Metazoa; phylum Arthropoda; class Insecta; order Diptera; family Drosophilidae; genus Hirtodrosophila; species Hirtodrosophila alboralis. The sequence goes on along the minus strand of JAWNNH010000728.1, from coordinate 57,134 downwards.
CCTTCCGTGCAGAAAAGCTTGCGCACACATTTAAAATGTATGCCTTCCGTTTGCTCATTTCAAGCGTCGGAAAATTGTGATTTGTGACTTAATGTATTTATATAAGTCAACGTGGCGGGCAGCACAGGATTGAACAGTACAGGACAGAGGAGGACTGACTGTCCACCAAATGCTTTGTGGGGTTGGGATTGTGATTGTGATGCTGAATGTTAAATGTTGAATGTTGAATGCCGCATGCCGTATGCAGTTGGTAGCTATGTATATCCAACTGTCCAACTGTCTATATGTCCATCTGTACAGCTGCAGTTGTACAAACTAATTTTATATGTAAGTGGTGTAAATATAATTTTCTGGACGTGTCTGTCCCACTCTCTGGAATGGATTGTATGTGCCCGCCATTGGCATTAATTTGTAAAGGTTTTTTTTTCTTCTTCCTTTTTTTTTTCTCTTTTATTTTTGCTGTGATGCTTTTGAAATGGACAAATGCCAATATGTTGGCGTTGATGGTTGCCGCGTTGTGATGTGAAGTGATGTGATGACTGTGGGAAACTATAGATTGGAATGGGAATGGGAATGGGTTATTCTGGCAGATGAAGTTCGCTAAAGTGACATGTGTTCCAATTAAAACTATGTTGCATGTGTATTAGGATCGATTTGAGTGTTTCTTGTATTTATAAATGGTTTAATCTAGAAATACAAAGTTTTCTTATGAATACAATTAATTGAGTACAGTATATGAGTTATACAATGTTTTGAGGAAAGTAGACAAATATAAAATAAAAATATGAAAATAATATAAAAATAATATAAAATAAAATATGAAAGAAAAAATATTATTATAAAAGTTAGCGTATTATTATGTTATATATATAAGAAAAAAGATTTTAAACCGACAACTCATATTTTAATGAATATGTAATTTTTTTAAATGTTAAAAATAATAATACTATGTAACAGGATTTTGTATCGCGGATTTTTTAAGAGTTGATTATTATGTAAAATGGGTCACTGATTCTGGAAAAAATTTAAAAAAAATAGTTTGCCGGCTCCGTTTTTGATGTAGTCGAAAAAAGCTAGGTTTTTACTTTTCAAATGTTAGCTTTGGTAAAGTGAAAATAACTCCGAACATAGTTTAATGATATTTAAGATGTTTAAATTTTTGTAAAGCCTATAAACTTGCCTATCAATCTGTAAGACAACATTCTTAAATTAGATTATTCGTATAGAAGTTATTAGAGAGAGAAATGAAAATTTGGCATAAAAATACGCCCGTTTAAAAAAAAACTATTTATAGTGAAATTATTTCTCAAAAACAAGAATTTTGGTTGCTTTTATCACTCTCTAGATCTGTAGGTCTGAAAAACGGCAAACATTTGCACTCATAGCCTTTAAAAATACATAAATATGCCTTTGCATTTAATATTACATTTAAATCAATTTATTGTCAATATTGAGATAAGATCACACTCAAATTATGTATTCATCGAGCATAGCAAATTTCACGCTTATAGAGAAACTATTCCCATTTTGCAAGAGCTGCCAATTAATGATGTGCTATGTGCCATATAAGACCAGTCAACACTTTGGTTTAAGCCGCATTCCAAAAACCAACTAGTGCTCAATATGCATAATTGTGTCTGCCAGGCATTACTAATTGATGTCCCGTTCTGGCCATGTCCAAACGGGCAAACAAAGCGCAAATCAATCAGCAAACAAGGCAAACAAATAAAAAAAAACAACCTCAAGCCAAAAGTAAACATTATCGTTAAAATGTATCTCAAAGTGAGACTTGGACAGCGAGGCCTACCACATGTATGGGCCATCATATTAATTATATTTTTTATTTTATTTTTTTTTTTATCATAATTTGCACAACGGTTAACACGCTCTATTAACTCCTGTTGGCCGCTTGGTTTGTTGCTGGCCCGAACTGGGCCTTGGAGCAAGCTAAAAGCTGCGTCCTCGTGCCGAGCGATAAGCGCAAGCCGCAATTTACACACTTTATTAACGTATTAACGCATCGAGCACAAAAGTTAACTGCAATTGTTGTTGGCCAAGTTTGATAAAGTTAAACCAACCACCAACCGGATGTGCAATGCACCACAAGCGAGGGTGGTGCGGTGGGCGGTTGGCAGGCGCACGCTTAAATGCACTTCCTTTTATTGTAATTGCATTGTAATTGCAAAATAACGGTACTGCAAATCGAACAATATCTACTGCACCACCTCCCTACACCCCCCTCGAAACAATTTGTTCAGGCGCCGTGTAATATACACATTTGCTTTAATACTACAAGACGAGTATAATATATTATAATCATGATTATATATGCATTGCATGCGATCTGCCGCGCCATAAATCGCACCCGAGCAGCCAAAGCAACTCCCCCACTATCGGATTATGGCCAAAAGTATCCCAAAGTCAGTCTGTATCTGAATATTCGACTATCCGACTAGTCGTATCTTGGCATGCATAATTCATTGCAGATCATTGGGCTTCGACTGAGAGTCGGAGGCTGCCGCCGCCGCCTGGCCACACAAAATGCTTGGCAAATATGTTCAAGGCTGGGGGCCAGAATGGCACAACTGGCTACCAAGTTTGCTGCAAGATCAGACTGCAACAAACTACAAAAAGCAGAAACACAAAAAACAAAATAAAAAAACGTGCCAAGAACTACGCAAAAATTATGGCTCATAGCGCATTTTAATACAGGATGAGGATGTTGAATATTGAGCTTGAATGTTGTATGTATGTTGAATGTCTGCACGCCCCCTCTCTCTCTATCTGTTTTTCATCCTCTCTGCCATGGCATTTAGCCACACTAAAGAGGTTTCAATTACGGCCAATACGGCTACCGGCTACCCAAAGGCCCAGAGTCGGCCCGAATGGCCATCAAAGCGCTGCTGCAAAAATTACAGTAATTCACATCACTTAGAGCGCATATTAATGGCCATCGAATAGCCGTCGAATGCTGCACTAAAGCAATGGACCATTGCAGTACTTGCAACGTGTTGCAGGCAACATTTTTGCATGTGCATGTTGTTGTCTAGACCAGACGCGCCCTGCGGCCCACTTAAATCGACTTAAAGTTCAACTGCGGCTAGAGATGGCAACAAAACTATGAGCTATGAGATATGCAACCATCTCTAAGTTAAAATTAAACAGTTGATTACTGCAAATCTAACAATTTTGGTAATGTTTTTAGGTTAGCTTAAATAACATTAAATATACCAAGCAATTGTTTGTCGTTTATAGTTTTTTACGCCAAATAATATCAAATAAATATTAATAACAGCATTTTGTATCCTGCATACTAGAGAGTCAACGCGTATGCATATATTATTATTTTATTATTATTTTAAATATTAAGAACAAATTTGATTAGGCCGTACTCTCGCTAAACAAAAAGAGCTATTTATTCCACTTAGAAAGCTTTGAAACAACTATAAATAACTCCAGCATCATTTAATAATATTAAAAAAGTTAATTTTTTTTTAAATTAAATATTCTTTAATTATTTGTCATGAAAGATTTTTTAAATTAGATTATTGAATTCGAAATTTTGTATAAAAATATGCCGATTTTATGAAAGCATTTTTTCAGTAATCTTTTGACAAAATTCGAATTTTGCTTTTTTTTTTTGGCAACACTTTAGAGCTGTATATTTTATAATTATAAAAAAGTTAAAAAAAGTTTGTTAAATCGGCGATAAATATAGAAACTATTAGCTCATAACTTGTATGTTGTTTTGAGTTTAAATCGATTTTTTAAGGGTTCTTTGATAAAAAGAAAAGACCAGCTAGAGCAATTAAGCTTTCAATTTTATTTAGTTTTTGCAATATTAATAAATATAATTTGTGTCCCGTTTGTTGAAAGGTTAGCTAAGCACTTGTATAAGTATATAAGTATGCAAGTTTATAGTAAAATAAAGGCAAATCTTATATTATTATTATAACTTATTAAAAAACACCATAATTTATTCGCAAATTTATTTTAAGAATGCTTAGACTGAAGTTCACATTTTGTAAATTTGCTAATGAATATAATTAACTTGTTTTGGTTTTATTTTACTCATATTTCATATATCTAAATAAAAAATATAGAAAGACTATTTTTAAAAATTTGTTGTTCAATGCTTTCTAAGAAAATGTGACTGTCTTTAATTGGAATACGCGGATTGTTATTGAAGGTTTTGAACCAGATCTAGGATGTACCGTAGACAGATATATTCCACTTTAGCACTCTTACTTATTAAATAATAATCTTTGCTTATCTGGCACGTATAAAATACATTGTTTTTTTTATATTTTTATATTGCGGAGGCAATTTGACACTAAATGAAGCGGCTTGGCTGAAATTATATATTTATTGTACGAGTATATATTTGTTTGTTTGTAAAAGAAAACAATTTTAATCAATGGCTTGCTGAATGTTTTACATTTTAGTATGTTGACATGCCACGGCTGTCAACAGCTGACAGACAAATGCTAGAGGAGCTGTTGGCTCTTGGCTATCAGTGGCCTCCACTGGACTCTATTGGCCTCCACTGGCGACTCATTATGGCCCGTTGACTATGACCAACTTGGGCAAACGGAATGAGCTGCATAGTCAATGCTGCTGCGATGGTCGATAGTCGATGGTCGATGGTCAGTCTTCGTATCGGTCTCCAGACACAAGACTCTAGCTCGGAACTTGGACGTGGAGACTGAGAGATCTCTTTGGCAATACAAAGCGCGTTTCGATCGTTTGCTGCTGCTTTGAAATTCCTAGAAAATGTGCACATTTCATCATCATTTTGAGACATGTGCTCCCATTTTGCCGTCTGCCTGCTGCCTGTTGCCTGCTGCCGGCTGCTGCCTTAACTGACTGACATAACTAAGTGAAGATGAATGCGCGTTGCCTGCAGCTAACAGATATCAATCATATTTGAGATACAGTAGCTCCACAAGCTGCGACTGGACCAGTTGTGGACCAGTTGTGGCCATGGCCGTGCCATACCGTCTGCCATGGAGCTGCGCACCGGACCATAATTATATTATGTGGCATGAATTATTAGACCATATTGGAGCTGGGCTAATGCGTTTCTGGGAAATGCGCTCCGGCCATACCGAGAGAGACCGGAGAGGCCTGAAAATGATATTGCCTTAATGATGGTAATGACTGCATTGGTGGCAGCTCTTCCATTTCTCCCCTGCCCTCCTATTGCCCGGGCTGTATTTGTAGCTCGGCTTGTGCCCAAAATTGGTCAATGTAACGTTAATTAAATCAAAGTGTAGTTTTAAAAGACTGAACGGGATGCAGACTCGGGTCGGGGCCCGGAAGAGGCAGCTACAGATGGCTTGGTGGGCCTAGAGGGGAACCAGGAGGGTTAGGCATGACAAATAGATACAAATGGCTATTGGCACGTACGTGTCGTTTGCCATTAGCCAGTGCGTCTGTTACGCGCAACACTTGAAGCGGAGAGCAGCAGCTAACCGAGTTGTCCATTGTCCATTGTCCGTTGTCCATCTTCAGCTGGCGGCTAAACAAACAACCGGAGGGGGGCGTGTCTGTTGCGTTACGCCCACAAATTACATGGAACCGTGACGAAGAAGTCATTTGCAGTTCGGAGTAAGGCACAACCAACACACACACACACACAGAGAGAGAGAGCTAAATTTGCATGCATCGTGATAATGACAAGAACTTCGCCTCCAACTTCCCCAACAACTTCGCCTTCAACTTCGCCTCCAACTTTGACTTCAGCTCCGTTATGCATAATTAGATGCGTGCTGCATGTGTTTTATGGGCGTGGCACGTGCAACACTGTTTGATGGCAACAGCGGAATATGAATAAGAATGATTATGAGAATATGAGTTCGAGTACCCGCCGCACTCTAATCTTTTGCCAGCACTCGAAGACAGCAAATGGCATTATAATTATGGTGGTAAAAACCTATGCCAACTTTAGAAAAAAATAATACCCATAATTATGGACACTTAAGTGTGAAAAATAAGTGAAAAATGGGCTCTACTTCAATTCCTAGAAAGTTGTAGCTAGAAAAGAAAAACAATTTCAATCAAAAAACACTTTAAATCGAAGTTGTAAAACGGAAACTCAAAATTGATATTGATGATATAAACAGGCTAGATAATTATTAAATTTATATGCAGTTTCAAGTATCATATAAAATATTATATAGACTGTATAATTAATTTATGAACTTTTAGTTGTCTTTTGTTGTATCTACTCTCATTTCTCCCGCCACATAGATAAGGGACTTGAAAATATCATCTCTAGTTTGCTGGTCAACAGCATAAATACATACATAAATAAATACCTTGGCAACATTTTCACCTGTCAAGTGGAAGTTGCCTCTTTGCTCTTTTCTTCTTGCTGGCCGCTGCGGCTTGACCTCTCAGCCGGCAGCAACAAATGTGGCATGGTTGCATGGAAAATATTTATAAAATCCAACAATGCATTATCAAGCGGAAGTGCAATTATTCAACGTGCAACATTTTGCGGCAAGTGGGCAAGTTGCCGCTGCTACTGTTGCTGTTGCTGCGTATAAAACCAGCAATTTCTAGCGTCAGCAACAACAACAGGCCAAGGCTCTAATTAGTTTTGCAATTTCCACGCGTTCGCTGCAATTGCCAGGCCCCAACTAGCGTCCGATTGTTGCAGCGGACAGAGTCGGCTCCAAAGTTGGCCCAGACTGTTGCTACTTAGTGTCAGCAACAGTTGAGCAGCTCCCGTAGACCCTAGACAAATATGCAATTAACAGTAGCTACAAAGCTGGTGTTTTGTTTTATTTTTTTTTTTATACTTTTTGTATTGAGAAAATCAAGGATTGAAATGCCAAGCAAGCTGGCAATCATGAAAAGCGGACCAACAATCTGCCACTTGGTCGCGTTGATTGCAAGCTCCCAAAAGTGGCGGGCAAATATTTAGATATATAATTTGTGGGCGTTGCCAGCTGCATGAAGTCATTGTACTGCTACCCTCGTTGAAGAATTGCGATTTCAATTGCTATGTAAACTACTCAAATGTAACTGACAATCGTCAAAAGGCAGGAGGATGTCGAGAGAGAGGGGGGGCCCTGAACATAAAAAGGTGCGTTTGCATTTCTAATAAACATGCTACGCACTTCCGCTTGCCAGTTTGCCAGTTTGCCATGAATGATGGCAGTTCGAGGCACAGTCCCAGGCCCAGGCCCAGCCCTGGTATACCAGTTCCAGTTCGAGTCCCAGTCCCAGTTCCAAACCCAAGACCAGAGTTTGACTCGCCTTTTGTGTCATATTTTGCAATGCCATAATTTTGAGCCTGCTTTGGTTATGCGTGGCTGAAGCTGAAAAACGAGGGGCGAGCGGGGGGGGCAACTCTATTGCTATCGCTAAGTACATGTTTCGAGCACAACTTTGTAACATAAATCTTTCATTCTAATTGGCCGAAAAGTTAACTCACACCACAGACTCCGTTTCAGCTGGCCGTAATCAATTATCAGCATAATTAAATAGACAGAAGTCGCGACGCAACATCTCCGTCTCTATCTCCGTCCATGGTTGCCACCCTCATACAAATTAATAAGCAGCAAAGCATGTTGCGATTACGGCAACAATTTACAAATTAGTGCCACATGAGGCTACAAACAGAACTCGGCCCAGCAATTAGGCGCCGCTCAGTTTCAGTTTCTACTGTCGCACTGCCCGCTATCTATCTATCTCAACCCTACCCTACAACCCTACCCTAAACTCCCCGCCCAGTCCGGGCAGCTCGATGACCCCCCAAACAGACGACAGCCGCATAAATAAGGCGTCAGCATTAACGCCGACAGCGACGCTTTTGCTGACCCCTTTAAATGCTTTATCTTTAAGTGTTGCAGAGTCTCATGGCTATGTCATTGGAAATGAGACAGATGTTGATATTAAATAATATATACATATTGTTGCACATTCTGCTAATAAAGCTAAGACTTTTAAGCTTTAAGCACAATCTTACATATAAGTGATACATTAAATTGTCCTCGACAATTAAAAATTATTAAGGGTGTTCACTTGGCTCTTGCAGCCTTGCATCATTGCAATTTTGCAATACCAACAAAGTAAAAAGCCCGAAGTTGGACCTTAAATACTGCATTTAAAAATTTCAGTAATATAATATGATATTAATATAATAATATTTTACCTCAAAAATTAAAAATTATTAAGGGTGTTCACTTGGCTCTAGCAGCCTTACATCATTGCAATTTTGCAATACCAACCAAGTAAAAAGCCCTAAGTTGGACCTTAAATACTGCATTTAAAAATTTCAGTAATATAATATGATATTAATATAATAATATTTTTAAATTTTATTCTTTTTAAAATTTATCAAGCACATTTTCCTACAAATAATCTGTTTAACGAGCGTCTCAGGTTTGATTCCCACTAGCCAACACTCATATACAGATAGTTTGAATAAAAACTCTAATAAATAATGTTACTAAAGAGAAAAAAAATTACTTTTCATTTTAATTTTTCGCAGACTCCCTAAAAAATTAAAAAATGTATCGAACGTTTAGAAAGACAATTTTTATTAAATAATAAAAATTTATTAAAAATAAATTTCATCACATTAACACACTTCCAAAAATAAACGCAATAAACTTAATTAAGTTTTGTAGAGTATCTAAAGTTTAATAAAGCGTTAGCTGTGGATTTCCTACATCGTTTCTTGAGTCGTAAAACTGAATTTACCATTTTAACGATGACACACCAATCAAATTTTAAATTGCCAACTGAAGCTGATAACATAAAGACTGATGCTATATGGAATTGTCAGTCGACTGTAAAGGCTTTCAACACTTTCATAAAAAAAAAAGAGACACACAATTTGTGTATATTTACACACATGTCAATGACATTGGGCGATGGAAGCGATGCGCATTACAATAATTTTTAATAGCTCATAAAATTTCATTGTCTAACATTGAGAATAGAAATAACAACAACAACAGAACAAATGCAACATTTGTCGGCAATTAGGCGCAAAATCAACAATCGACAATATAAAATAAAATAATTTGTATAATTCATTAGTATGCTGTAATTGAAGATTGAGAATCGGGATTCGAGCACTGTACACTGTCCACCCGTATCTGAACTTTCTTCTGGCATTTGGCTGCCATTTGGGCTTCTTGTTGTAGGCGTCTATCGCATTTAATTGCAGGTTCAGTAACCTTTACAGCACAGCGGGCGACTAGAGGCTTGTGTTGTAGGCCCAGGCCCAAGCCTAGGGTCGATCGGTCAACCCTCATCATATCCCCGAGCCGACGCTCTTGCAACATGCGAAATCCCAACCAGGGGCCCAACAAGCGTTCATGTCATGCCCATTGCCAAGTGTAGGAGCGAGAAGCATGGGGCAAGTGAGCGGACAACGGGGTGGCGGGCAGCTTTGCTGCTGACCAACGGCCCGCGTCTAATGCGGAATGTCAAATGTCAAAATATATGGTGAAAATGTGTCAACTTTCTTATCTGATTTGGTCACGCTGCTACTTTATAACGCCAAATGTACGATTGTATGTCAGTGTTGTTGCTGTTGTTGTTGTTGCTGTTGTTGCTGTGCGTGCTTCAGCGCACAATGAGCGATGGTGTAGCAGAAGGAGGGAAGGCAGGGGGGCTGCCGAGGCGTTGGCGGGTGAGACCTGTTTAGAATTCAATTTTCATACAAACTAACCAGCCAAAGTCCCGGTACACGTTGTTACCCATTTCACAATCCTATTCTCATTCCAACATCCATTTCCAATCCCAATCCCGAAACCCACTCCCATTCTTTGCCACAGTCGGAGTAACTATATTTGTGAGTGTTTTGGCCTCGGACATAGGCTCACTTTGAGTTAGTAAGAGAAGGTACAGAATGAGAGAGGGTAGAAGTAACATTGAAGTTTAGATACTCTTTAAAAACTATAAAATAAATTTTATAATAATAAAAATTTCACACTAAGAAGTTTGACTATACATATGTATTAATCTAATATGAAAGGAAAGTTTGTTAGATTCTTATTCAAACATAGTACACAATTAAACCAAGTTTAAACGCTTTTAATAAATATATTTTATTAAAAAATATAATTTGAAGTTCAAGCTTAATATTAATAATATTAAATAGCCTTTAAAAGTGTATAAAATTTAAAAACATTTGTTCAGACTAGAAGGCGTTTGCTGGACTGCAAATTACTTAGAATATATTTCTGGGCGTTATTTAAAAAGACGTTAAATTTATGTACGCAAATATTTTTTCCAGAAGTCTCCAATAAAATTAAGAGCTAAAATCTAAGGAAACGTAAGAAATTCGTCATAAAAGATATTTAGAAAGTGTGGGCAGTTACCTGTTTAACTTAACTTGCAGTAAGTAAATAATTGATAGTAAATCTCAGCATTTGTTTAGGTTTCCTTCTCCAAAACATCTCAATCTATTTGCAACATCATTTCGAGTTTGCCAGTAGAGATTATCAGACAATGTTGCCATTCTTGTTAGCTTGCCAATCACTCACTTTAGTTGGCTTAGTCTGCTGCCACATTATGTAAAACTTACCAGAAATACGGAGGGTTTAACAATGATACAGGCCACAGTTCAAGTCACAGTCACCGTCTAAGTCACAGTTAAAGTCACTTGGTCATGCGCAACACGCGCCGCACCGCATTAGGAGAAACGTCAGTGCGACTGCGACTGCGATTGCAACTGCAACTGCAACATCGACCCAAATGAACTTTGCTTTAACCCCAAAAGCGTTTGACAAACAAACAGAGATCTGTTGCATCTGAAGTTGACAATCTTAAACAGTCGGAGACCTGAGTCTGAGTCTGAGTCAGTTTTCAAGTCGTAGTCAAAGTCTGTGAGCTACTTACTTTGTAAAATGATGTGAACCAGTTAAAGTGGCTGCTATCTGGCTGAGAAACCGCTAGCTGAGACAGACAACAGTCGAAACGACCATTTAAAGTATATTTTATCATTCATTCAGCTGCATCTGAGTTGGACTTGGTCGAGCTGCTCATTATCATACAATGACATTTTGCTGCGGCAACTGTAAAAATAAAGAAAAACTTAAAAAAACCAAAAAAACAAAAATAAAAACCGAACCCGAACTAACTGCAGACTTGCCAGAGCCTATCCATTTATTTGTTTCATAGCGTTGTTGTTGTTGTTGCTGGCAACTAAATTCCTGCCATTTCCTAGTTAGGTTGTGTTTTGACTGTTTTTAAGTATCTGCAAAAATTTCGTATGCATCTGATGGACAGCAACAGCAACAGCAACCGAGCAAATGGGGCCAGCCAAAAGATCAGAGCGGTTTCTCTATACTTTTTCTTCTATGTTTTTGTTTTTCTCTCTCCTTATTTTCCCAGTTTTTCTTCTTTTTTTTTTAACTGTAGATCGCATGTGTATATATGTATGTAGGTACTACTACCACTGTACAAGCATTTGAAGCCCTTTTGAACCTTTGCATTGGCACGTAAGTAGCCGCAACAATCGCATACAGAGCAGCACAAATCGATTGTCATGTTGCTGGCGTCGTTGGCATCGGTACTGGCATTAATATACTCTATAAAAACAATGGGTATAATCAATTTATAAAGCAATTCGATTATGAGTATTTAGGTAATTGATTTAAATTTTACAGATATATTGGGGTTGTATAGAAGACCTGTAAACCGCCACAAAAATAACCTAGCAATAGTTCTGTGCTTGTTGACAGGATAAGGCTGATAAGTTTCAACAATTTCTAAAACAGTATCAGTTAATCAGTTTCTTATATATCGTATCGTATTAGAGCAAGCGAATAACTGATTCGACTTGCCAAATATAGTTTTGTCAGCTTGTTTGTTGTTGCAACGACATATCTGTCGTATAGAGCTTTACAAATGATCAACACAGATACTGGCTGACTGGCCGGCTGCTACTGCAACGGCAACGGCAACTGTTGCTGATGCCGCAGGCTACAACAGCAACCAGTAGTACGTGTGCAATATGCCCGCTGCTGTTGCTGTTGCAGTTGCTGTTGTAGTTGCTGTTGCAGTTGCAGTTGTAGTTGCTGTAGTTGTTGTTGTTTGTGTGTTGCATTCGGTTTTTCCCATAGTCGCGTCGCTTCTTTTTGCAACGCGCGGATCTTAAGTAGTTCGTGAGTTGAATAACTTTCAATTGAATTGTAAAGTAAACATTGTATGTCTCGGACACACCCCAGCAGCAGCAGGCAACGGGGGCAGAGCCTTTTGTTTGTGCCAACAATTTTAGAAAGAAGAGCAGCAGAGTGTAGGGAGTAGAGGGTAGAGGAGTGAGAGGCTGCCACATCGTGCTGGGGCAAACAATTTAAGGATTGACCCAATGTCTGTCCCTCCAATCCAATCGGCGGCATTCGTTTAATTGTCATGCATTTGGTGCATTTCTCAGTTGCCCGCATGCAACCTGCGTGAAACTTAATATGGCCTCAGCAATTTTGATAAGCATAAAATGCAAAACCTGCTGCATAAATATCGAGTTTCAGAGCCGTCGGACGATTGTCAATTGAACGCAGCCAGTTGCATAAACATGGCAAAGAAATTGTCATGATCAAAATGTGATATTAAACGCTGTGATCCAAACTTGAGGGGGGCGGGGGGGAACCTGCACCCGTACTACCTACCGTACGGGCCCCTACACCCGCAGTCCGTACTTGTATTTGATTTTATTTGCCTAAAAATTATCGTTGCCCGTGTCGGTTCGCTTTGGGGAATTGTTGTCTCTACGGTCGGGGGGCCTGTCGCATAAATAGCAATTTTCAGGCATTTCATTTGACATTTAATTGAGATCGTAAAACTTTGTAAAGCTCTTTGTTGGACATTAACTGTCCCTGGCTAATGTAAGATCTTTTGCTGCTTATCAATGCACTCGTCTATAACAAATTTGTTTGTCTACAGACCGGACTAAACCGGTCCTTGGTTCGTCTCTCTCTCTCTCTCTCTCTCTGGGCCACAATCAATACTCCTTGGAGCGCCCTTGTTGCTCATCAGTTGGCCATATTAAAAGGCTGACAGTCTCTGTGTTGCTGCTGTTGCTTAAGTGGCAACCACAGTAGCAACCACGCATCTGCGTGGACATGGACGACAACAACAAGCTGAAATAATGTTGATGTTGATGTGGTGTTCAGTGTTGTTCAGTGTTCCACTGTTGCCTCAACGGCCCACACATCCGTCGAAAGCGCCACAAGGCATAAACGTTTTGTTGTTTTTAATAGAGCTAAGCGATTACAGGCAACAACAGAAACAGCAGCAGCAGCAACAGCAGCAGCAGCAACAATTGCCTTTGCCATTGCCTGGAACGCGACGAGCGCGCGTAATCAATAAATCTAAAAATAATTCTACCAATACATGTCAAAGCCGTAATAGGGAAACCATAAATTCTTTGTTGTGTCCAGCTAAAAATGTCCAAGGCACGACGGTAGCAGCCTGTTGCATGTTGCTGTTGCACGGCTGCAACTATTAACAATTGTTGTTGCTGGCAACATGCTACGTATTGGCAATAAGTAACGCTGATTTGGCAGTTAAATGCCGTCGTTACAGTGCTGCTGTTGTGGGCAGCCGGATATGCAGCAGCAGCAACATGTTGCTGGCAGCCAAAACTGTTAAATGTGACACTAATATCCGGCTGTGTTAGCCATTAGAAAAGGGGCCACTCATAATGAGCAAAAGTTGCAGCTGGCAGCTCAACAGCAATATGGATTATCTAGGCATATATCTAGTTAAGCATCTCCTAGTACAACTGCAACATGTGGCAACTGTGACTTAACTTTTAGTAGCCCTAAGGTCAGCTGCTGCTGCTGCTGCTGCAACAATATCTGGTTAACTATCTGCAGATGGAAGCCACATGTTGCCCGCCAGCAGCAATCATTTGTCCCTTTGTTTGTCCTTAACAACTGCTCCACATAGTTGCTGTTGTTCGAGCATGGCAGTTGCAATTGCAACACAATGACATTATTGGCAACTCCTACTGCTTCGTTGCTCCATTTGGCTGGTCAGTTGGCTACATGCAAAGCGCCACACGGCGCTTGTTTTTCATGCCACGGCTGCCACTCCAGCAACAGCAACAACCAGCAACTAGCGAACAACAACCAGCAGCAGCAGCAGCAACATGCACATCCGAGTCTGAGTTGGGTTGCTGCTTCGTTGTTGATCTTGATACTGTGTCATGATTTATTTTTAATAGTTTGCGCTTAATATGCGCCAGCATCCGCCAGAGACGGAGTCTCTACAAGAACCAGCCTACCTATGGAAGTCGTCTAGTTGTAAACAACTGGCGTTGCAGCAGCAGCAGCAACATGGGCAACATTGCTTTTTGTCTTCATCTGTGAGGGAGCAGGCAGTCAGCCAGTCAGACAGTCAGCCAGCCGTGTGCAAAGTAATTGTTGGTAACACCTGCTTCTTCGCGTCGGCGTTGGTGGCTAGGCCAACCAGGCTGAAACCGAGGCTAAAACAGAGACTCTGAGGCTGATGTTGATGCTGTGCCAGAGCCACTGCCAGAGCCAGTGCCAGCAGCAACCTTGGCACAGACAGGATGCATGTATAATGTGCCGTCTTTTTTTTTTTGTATTTTTCTTTTTTTGCCAGTGCTACTAACTGCTGCTTTGGAGCTCGATTCTACACAGCGTGGTAGTTACATTGATTCGATGTCAGCATGGCATTGTTTTTATGAAAGGTTGCAGTTGCCTCAGCTGTAGCTAGAGCAATAGTTGCAGCTAAAGTTGTTGTGTGTAATTCGTTGCAATCATTTTGAAACGTCAATGCAGCAGCAGCAACAGCAGCAACAGCAATAGCAGCAACGTGTTGCTGCCAGTTCGCAATCAGCATCATCAATAGCTTGAAGAGATCTGAGACTTATAGAGCTATGCCATTATTTTGCCATTATATTGACATTAATTTCTGTTGTTGTTGCTGCTGCTGTTGCATTTCGTTAATTGTTTCATAGACGTTAAGTTATGTTTAGTAGCTAAAGAACTGACGCTGCTGCTGCTGCCGCTGCTGGTAATTTCAATAATAAAACTACAAAACGAAAAGCAGACAGCAACAACAATCACAACTGCAACACAGAGCAACGACAATTGCCTTGCATGGAGTGAAAGGCTTCAATCAAAGCAAGCAACACAATCAGACAGAGACGCAGACGCAGAGCGATTGCTGTTGCTGTTGTTGCTGTTGTTGATGTTGGTGCTGTTGGTGCTGCTGCTGAAAGCGGACGAAGCTGTGCTGCTTTTTTATACATTTATTTTTCTGCTGCTTTTTCGGCAGACAATGGCAATCAGCAATAGCAACTAGAACGGCCAGCAACAGCAATAGCAACAGCAACAACAAACGGGGCAATTGCACATAATAATGCCCAAGCGAGCAGCAGCAACATCTACAACAGCAACAACAGCAGCAACAACAACAACAGTCGCGTCATGTCATAGTCACGTCAACTCAGTTTCTGTTTGTTGTTAGCCAAAGCCAAGTCAGCCAAAGCTAAGGCCGCATTTTGAAGCTGTGCAGGAAATCACAGCATGAATCATTCGCACAGCGCGAGCCCAACAAACAAAACAAAAAAAAAATTATAAAAAAAAACAATATATTTATATAAAAAAAAAAAAATAATAAATAAAACCAAAATAATCACACGATACTCGTACGATATTTGTACGCGAGTGTGCTCAACAATAACACAAATAACAGAAATAACAGCTAACTTTAAATAGTCGCAGATATATACACTTGCAAAAAAAGATTTTCATGCAAAAACTTAATTTTCAGGCGATTGTTTCAATTGTAGGCTATATATATATATCTAAAAAAAAAACTCTGGATTGACCAGTCCCAACATCCAAATTTTAATGTATTATAATATAACATTTGAGGTAAAAAAAAAGCGAAATAAATCTGCCGATTTCACAAGGCTGAGGCATGAAACCAACTGAGAGCTTGGAAATGCATGGAAGGATATTGCAATAAATTCTAATCCAAGAGTTCTATTTCTTATATTCCGTTCCAACTATCTCCTAAAAACCTCTTAAAAGCTTTAAGTGCTGCTGGGGAATATATATTCAAATAATTTATAAGCTTATTTTAGCTAAAAGTATCCAATTCTTATTTGGATGCTAAACATTACCTTGTCAAATACAACAAATAATATAATTTCCTTGTATTTTGCTTTTTAATAAAAATCACAAAATAATTAATTAGGTTTAAAATCGCCTGTTTTCTTATAAAGTTCATTATTCTTTCGCTATTATTTTATATAATTGAACTATATAATATTTGCTCTCTCATTCTTTTTTAAAAAGAAAAAATTCAATATTTATTATCGCCCTGCTAACTTTTAGGCAGTTTAATCTAATTGGAGGATTATTAATATAATAATACAAATAATTCAATAGCTGTGTGCAAAAAAAAAAACTTGGAAGAAATTCTATCAAATTTGAAGTTGAGGGATACGATTTATCGTATTAATTGTGGCTCATTTATTGGCGTTACACATTTCCTGATAAAATTATAATACTCTCTGCAAGGGTATAACAAGTAAAAAAAAAAACAAAAATAAAGGAGGGCGAACCAAGCACTGATGACTGTGTGTTGTTGTGTGTGTGTGTGCTCGCGGGAGGGGCGGGGGTGGTTGTTTGTGGTTTTTGCTTTCGATTTTTTTTTTATTTTTTTGGCGGCGCGCGCCGAGAGCAAATGTCAGGCGCATGTCACGCGTATTTAAATCAATTTTTTTGTAGCTTTGCCAAAGCTACGCCAAGAATAAGCCAAAGTTGTAGGAGTATGTACATATATTATAATGTATTATAGTTGTGCCGAGATATTAGAATGGCAAAAATACATTTATATTAAGAATATTAGTCAATCAAGCCATAATGAGTATAAATGTAATCAATTTGAATTACAAGACACGCGCGTACAAGAGTTGCAAAAATGTTATTACCAATATATTTTAATATATTAAGTAAAACAGTATTTTATTGGTATTTGTTGAAGAGAACTAAGGAATATAACTATATTTTTTTATAAAGTAATTTTAATATTCAGTAATTTTACAATAACAAAAACGCAATTTAACTGTGAAAACAGATATACACTCTCTAAAGTTGGAAGCTTATCATGTTTTTTACTGATTTTTTTTTTAATTTTTTGTCTGTTAACTGTTCCGCAAACCCAAGTATCTTTTCTTTGTTTTTTTTTTTGATTGCCCCGTGGGTGTATTTTTTTGCATTAATCAACTTTATGCGATTTTAAATGTTGTATTTTTCTATTTTTTTTTTATTTTGACTGCCTTTATCGGTAGTGTGTAGGGTGTTGTTTGTTGTTGTTGGCAAAATTAAAACAGCAATTAAATGGCCAAACGCCAAACCCCAACACACGCCCCAAACAACAACAGGCCGGAGTAGCAGTTCCAGCGTCAGGTTCAGTCTGTGCATGGCAAATAAGTTGCAACTGAAATTCAATTAGCTAACAAAATTCCATTTCGGTTACATCAGCAACAACAAGAGAAACAACAACAACAACAACAACAATAATAACATTGGCTAAAAACTTATAAACACTTTGGTCTAGAGCGCACCGCCCCCCCCCCACCAACTCACCCTCTCTCTCTCTCTCTCAAGCCAACCTCTTCCGGCCAACGCATCAACGCAGTTTGGTCAACAAAATTTTGGGTTTTGAAAATTGAATTAGATGCAGCAGACCGTGTGGCAGCAGACAGATAGACAGACAGACGGACAGGCAAAGTTGGGTGGCAGGACTTAAACAGAGACTGAGACGCCATTCGGCCATTTCATCAACCTTGTCAATGTTGCCAACTCCCACTTTTAACCCCTTAACCAGGCGCAGTGTCCTGCTGTCAATATTAACTGCATTATTGAGCATTGCGGCCTGCCACAAACATGTAATTGAATTGCACCCTTCCGTCCAGTTGTCCAATTGTCCAATCGTCCTTTAGTCAGTCATCGCCTCTCGTTGTTGTTGTTGTTGTTTTGGGGTTAAACCAACTAAAGGGAGCTGGGGTGTGGCTGCTGTTGCTGCTGCTGCTGCCGAGTTTTTGCTGTTTTTAGTTTTGTGGCACAACCCCGCGCAACGCCCCGCGTTTGCATACGCAAAATTTAATTGCTCATCGCAAAATTGTGCGGTTATAACGCTAAATTTAGAAATTATATCGTGGAAATTGCACAAGTCAGCAAGGAATTGAGTCAACAGGTTTTCATTTCGATTGTGGCCTGAATTTATAAAGTGTAATCAGTTTTGAAATGGGATTGCACTCTATATGAAATTAGAATAAATTTTATTTTAGGCTTTAAAACAGTTACAAAGTTTCAATTTTATAAAAAATTAGAAAAGATTTTATTTTAGGCTTTAAGACAGTTACAGAGGTTCAGAGGATTAGATTTAAAAACTTGGTAATCAGAAGACAAATTGACTTAAAAATTATAATTAAAAAAAAAATTTTTTTTTTAATAGATTTCCATTTATTTAATTTATTTTCAAAATATATGTAGGCTATAATTATGACACAAATATTCCCAATAGGTAAACGGCGCCTTTCTCTGCGATTCTCAAAAGTTGATGGTAGTGCTTAAATAAAATAAAAATTGAAATATAATAAATAAATAAAAATTATCAAAATTTATTGGCTCATGAAGTAAACCTGTTTATACTGTTTTGCAGAATAAATTGGCATTAAAAATTTTGCTCATTAAAAAAGGAAAAAGGGTTAAAACTAGCTAAAACTTGGTACACAGTTAAAAACAATCTCGAATTAAACTAGCTCAACAATTTACCAACTATATTTAGTTTTTAAATACAGGCTAGCTGGTAATTATATGAAATTAAAAGTGCATTTAATAAACACGCTATTTATTTAATAGAAATTTGCTGAATTAAGTTAAAACTAAATTCTGCAAGACAGTGTTGATTTTGTGGCATAAATATTCGATTCAAAAGTGCGTCCAGGAATATTATTATTTTGTGTATTGTGTGAATGTATATTTTCTATGCTGCCACAAAATATCATATCATATATAACGCAAAATTAAGCCAATTGCATTTGATGCATTTACCGAAAACAAATTTCATTGTTGATTTATTATTGGTTTGTGTCTTGTTTGTTTGTTTTTGTTTATATTTGTTATGTTTTGTTGAATTATTCGTTGATTTTATGGGGCCTTCTTAATTGTGCCATTCATTTTGGCCAATGGAATTGTTTGTGCTTTATTCAATAATTGTTGTTTTGTTTTTTTTTGGCTCGATTACAGAATGCGCTTATCAGAGAAAAAAAAGAGTCGAGGGGCAATAGGACGAGACAACTTCCCAGCTGCAGTTAGTGCGTTGTTTCTATAATTCCTCATTGTTAGTTTTGTTTAATGATTGCAATTGTGACAACAATGAAATCATTTCAGTTTGCCATTAAGTCATCAATTTAAATAAATAGAAATTAAAATGAATAAATATTGTGCTTATTGTGCGAATGTCTCTCGCAATTGTCAAATGTGTCACGAACAATGCGCTTCAATATTGATAAGCACGTGTTGGGGTTCAAATTCAGGGGTCAACGAGGAAGCGAATAAGAGCCTCTACGTTTTTTATTATTGTTTAATGGCAGTCAGCTGCAAAAAAAGTCTAAAGATCATTAAAGCATGTTTCCAGATAAGACAAATGCGCTACAACAAAATATAACTTCAATTGCACGTAGACACTAATAGAGTCTAATAAAGCACAACTATATATTGCTAGTATAAGACTTTGAATAAGCTTGCAATTTTAATATAATATATCTTTTTAAGGATATATATATATTTATATATGCAGTAAATAACACAGTTCGCTGAGAGAATGCCCAATATTGGGGGTTTTAAATTTAAATTAAATATTTAGAAAAGTGTTAAAGCAGAACTGAAATCTAAATGAATATAAAAAAATGTGTAACCTACGAAATACAGCCTGGAATTTTTAAATTTTAAGCCTGCCCAGTTATTATGTATATAAATACATAAAACTCTGCTAACGAGCCTGAGTTAATTAAGGGCTTTACGCCCATTCCATATAATTCAGATGCTGTCTGAACAAAATGACTTAATTTTAATTTACAGCGGCAAATAATCAATTTGAAACTGTTTGTGCAAAGTCTGACGCTTGATGACATGATGGATGCAATGTTCCCTGTCCAATATTCAATGTCCAGTGTCCATGACACATGTGTCCACATCTCCAGCAGACATATAGCCAGGAATGCTGCTCTTCCATTTTATCAACAAAACCAACTGACTCGCTTTACTATTTGCTGCAAAAAAAAATAAGCAAAAACAAGAAAGAAATGGCCATTGGCACATCGAAGTTTTATACCCTTGCAAAAGGTCTTTTAAGAAAATATTAAATACTATAGCGATATTCTATGGAATACTCTATAGCAGTCACATGATATAGGGCTTTGATTTTATTAAAAATTTATTTGATATTGCACTGTTGAGTTTGATTTTGATATCTTGGCTGTTGACTTGACTTTTCGACCGATTATTGCTATGGGAGCTATAAGATAGTCTTCCGATTTTAATGAAACTTGGTCAGATTGTGCAGAATATTATTCTACATCGATGTGACAAGATTACTTATATCTTGAAAAAATATTTTTTGGACTGATCACTAGTTGTCCAATCGAGTTTATTTTTTGATGTACATACTACAAGATAAATCAAATATAAAGCCAAAAAGTTTGCATAAAAAAATATATATACCTTATGGGCTCAGAGATGTTATATTCTATGCATTACATGACAAAACTATAATACCCTTTAGCAAGGGTATAAAAAAAATGTTACTCAAGTAAAATGTTTGCTTTTGCATTCAATCTAAGTGCAGAACACAGTCACAGCATGACTTTGAGTTTGAGTTTGAGTTTCAGTTTGAGTATGGGTATGAGCATGAGTATGCGTGTGTGAGTACATTCACAGTCACTGTACCCAACTGATAGCGTAGGCTCATCGATAACAACAATCGGACCCGAACCCCACTGGGGGCCATTGGACTGGCTCTTTGACTGGCAACTGGGAACTGGGAACTTGGAATGTAACTGTGGCGCAAGCCGCGCTGTCGTTCCACTGATAACATTTGGCAAACGCAAATGCAAACGCGTATTAAAAATGCCCAAAGAGACATCATCGAATCGCAAAAGGCATTGCCATTGCCGGGTGCAATGCCCGCTGGACGTTGACTGACCAGCAGCAATAGCAACATCAACAGCAGCAGCAACAGCAGCAGCAGTTGTTGCCGTTTCTACGGTCTCGGCCATTCATTTGGCCCGGCAAACATTTGCATTGGCCATTCTCGGTCAATATAGACAGATTTCCATGCAAATTTAATACGCAAACATTCGGGGCGGCCCTAGCCAAATTGAAAATCTCATCTGTGCAAAGTGGCCGGCGGTCGGGTTTGAGGGGAAATTCGCTCGCTCACCTGCTGCCGATTGCCCATTGCGCATTTTGAGCAGCTGGCTAACGGTAAGGCAATCAATTATTGGCCCGTAAGCGCGATTCGCGGACCTCACACTGCACTCTCATGCACATGCACATCCACAAAGCCATCCATATACACATCCAGATGCACATCCGCATCTCTATCTAATGCTGGCGGATGTGCTAAGCGCGCTGCCAATTTAAAATACAAACAAGATGGTCCAGAGAGACAGGTCTATACAGGGAATCGGCTTCTCGACTGACTGCATCCGTTTCCGCCAAAAAGCTTCCAAGTGGTGGGTGCATCGATTGTAGGCGTTAAAGGAGTTCAGGGAGTTTTTTTTTTGGTTGGTTGGGGAAGTGATTGGCATTGCCCTTGGGCTAATGCATAATTAAACACATCTCAGGCCTATGGCAACAGTTCAAATGCAGTTGAAACAGCAACTGAAATGAGCTGATAATTGCCAGACAAATGGGAGACTTTGATAAACAAATGGCATTTAAAGTAAACAGCTTGAACTAATATTAGTTTTAATTGTCAATTGCAAAAGTCTATACAAGTCTGTTCCTTACGCATTAAAAGCTTTTCATTTAATTGAATTCATTGGAAATTGTGATTTAAAATAAATATTTTAAGGTTTTTAATTAGATATTATACTTAAATTAATTAAGTAATATGAAGATATATCGGGCTACTTTACTTGGGTATAGAAGACTCTGCTTTATATTCTGATTCAAATATATAAAATATTCAACTAGAAGCAAACACTTAATATTCCAGGAAAATTTCAATGCTTTGTTATTTGCAGTGCTAAAATCTGTTTTTAAACTTATTTTAACTTTGTTATTAAACTTTTTTAAACTTATTTTAACTTTATTCTCTTTAATAGTTTTCTAAATAATTTCCAACATTTATTTTAGAGCTTGCTAATTCATTTTGCATTAATTATTATTTTAAATACTATTTAACGATCATTAACGATCATTTTGAAACTACATTAAACCAACTGACAGCAGCTTTGGGCTGGGATCTGAATGCAATTAGCCAACTGTTTGAACCCCTGCACTGTAAACCCATTTCTCATACCCGAAATAAAAGTAACATAAAAATCAATTAACGCATTTCATTTGTCGATGCCTTAACTCCTTCTCTGAGCTGCTTTTTGACTTGGCTGCCTACTCAAGCGCTATGCATTTAAATATGTTTCGTGTGAACACCAAAACGGTTACAGGACAGCCCCTACTTAACACCAGACGTAGACGCGACCCGGGAACCAACCGCACTCGACAGGGACAACGACAACGACAACGGGAACAAGAACGACAACGACAACGACAACTTCCGGACTTCCACTGCCTCGTCCTTGTCTTCGGTCGTATACTCTGCAAATTAAATGCAATGACAAATGCACTCCGTCAAATTGAAAAGGGATTTCTCTTATTAATTATGACGCCGCCGCAGCCAGGACACCAGGAAAAGGGTTGATGACGATGACAACATGTCGTATGAGGGACTGGGACTGGGACTGGGAATATGACCAGCCAACTGTCGATTTTTCAACTGAGAGGCATCTGTGTGTTAATTCCTATGTGTGTGTGTGTGTAATGCACATTTAAATAATAACTCTGCGGTTGGCCGCAGCATGGCCGCCTTTTGTTTTTATGCCTTTTATGCATTTTTTTTTTTTATTTCTTTTTTTATATACACATTTTATGTAATACAATAAATGTCATCAGCTGTAAGCGCCTGCGCAAATTGCTTGCCCAGGTTTAATCCTTTATTGCCAGCCTCTCTCTCGTTTTCAATTATTTAAAATGAATAGCCAGCAGCATATATATTTTTAATAAAAAAAAACTGAGTTTAATTCGCATTGACATTCATAGCCAATGCCTGGGTAACGCCTTTCCATCGTTTCGATTAAGTTTCTCAGTTGTTGCAAGCCTCTAGCTTGTGGCATCTTGAAAGCACATTCTAAATGCGTAGCTCACTTAAGCTCTTTGACACTAGTGAACACTGAAGCCACTAGAAGAAGAGCGGCAGCAAAAAACATTTCTATATGCGTAATTCTCGTACAAAAAAAAAATAAATAAAAAAAACTTGTTTCGAAATGTTTAAAGATCGTTGTTGTTGAAAAACGCATTTGAATGCCACTTGAACATTGCCACATCATTTTATTCGCCTCTCCGTCAACCTGTCATGTCAAATGTAATTAAGCGATTAAATCTACACATATTCGAATATCTTTTTTCTTATTTTTTCTTAAGGTGGAGTGTCCGCTCGGTTTTGTTGGACTTGTTTTTTGGGCCTCATATGTACTCTGTTGCCTGCTGGTGAAAGATGAAAGTCTTTTTAAGGCCCCTGTGACAGCATAATTAAACCTGATGTTGTTGTTATCGTTGTAGCTGTAGCTGTAGCTGTTGCTGTCGCTTGGAACATTTTCTATTTAAAGCGTTGAAAATGCTTTTAACAAATTTTTATACCAAATTATGCAGATGAGTAAAAGTTGTCGATGATGTTTGCCGCTGGTCAAGTCACATTTGAAAACTGAAACTAAACAGATGTTTTGTATAATTACACTGAAAGAGTTGAATATGCTGAAGGTGCAGCTCAAATTTGTGGTAAAGGCACGATAAGAAATGTACTATATCAATCATTCTAATTAGTTGCTTTTGTGTTTTAGACAGCATAAAATTTGATTGCTTTTCTTAAATGATAAGCAGCGATATTAAACTAAATTTATTATACTCATACATTTTCGCAAGCATTTTCGAGAGATTATATATTTTATTTAAAAAATTAAAAAAAAAAAAAATCATACATATTTTTCACATAAATTTCAAGCGAAATTGACAAAATGAACGCTCATAAAAAAATATATAAAAACAAATTTATATGGCAGTAAATATAAAAAAAGCAACACAAAATTTGATAGCTTAAAAATGGGGTATAAAATATTAAGAGAATTATAAAAAAAAATATAATTAAATTAAGGTAAAGTATCGAAGCTCTACATTCTCTATAAAAAAAAGTCTGATTCTTTTAGCATTGCTTTTAAATTGTTGTTACCTATAGTTGGTATGCTGTATAATTATTCTTTATAAAGTATGGACAAATTTGACTATAATCGGTTTTATATATCTTGTCTTAAAAACGATCAGTTATGAATTGAGTTTATTTTTGTTAAGCCATAACTTTGCTGGAAAACCCTTTTTCAGTAAGCCAAAATAAACTCTGTTTTTATATATATCTTTGTAATATTTTGCGCAGTACAAAAATTGCTATATTAACTTTACCCCCTTCAATCTGCTGCACCTCCCCCTGATACTAAAAGACTTGACTGCAGAAAATACACCTAATCCCCCCGGCTGTCATTTAGCTGCTTTTGTTATTGTTGTTGCACCGACAACTTTGTTGTTGCTGCTGCTGTTATTGTTGCCGTTGCTGTTGCTGTTGTCGCTGTTGGCCCGATGTCGTGATCAGCCATCCAGTTACGAGTATATACTCATAGTATACTCATTCACTCAGGCGACTCATCGACTGGCCAACGAACGACACAATGTTTGGGTGTCAAATTGATAATCGCGTGAGTTGTTATCACAACAACATTTACACACACACACACACACACACACATTTACACACATTCGCACACATATACAGGTGAAGTGCATGTTGTGAAAAATGCATTAGCTGGCCGTCGCCACATTTTAATGCAATTTACAAGTCGAGGGGTTGCTTTTGGCCAAGTTGCGTGTGTGTTGTTGTTGTTGTTGTTGTTAGTTGCTTGTAACCCAAATATTGCATTTTTGTAAAATATAAAGAAAATGTACCGTTTGTTCGCATAATTTGCTATCGCTGCCCGTAAATCGCTGGACATGGACAAAAGCCCATTGAAGCGCGCCCAAAACTTGGCCCAAAAGCAACTTGAAGTTACCCAAAGTTACCTACAGACTGACAAAAAGCAACTGTCCACTGGATACACTAAGTAACTAACTAATGAACTTAATACCAGTGCTGTTAACTATCTTTAAAAATTAAAAAAAAAAATAGCTAAACGTTTAGATTTTACATAGAAAATATTAATGGGGCTTAATTAAAAATAGTGACTACAGTTTTATGCCCACTTTTATGCTAATTTTTGTATGTGTCATTAAATAATCCACATTGAATAATCAAGTAATAAAACGTATACACTGAGGAAAATGTGGCATTCCACAAAGATGATCAATAATTTTGTACATATATTTTTGTTCTCAATAAATCGTTGTTAAAAATATAAAGGTTAGTTCTCGATTTATACTCTAAGAATTTGTACAGTAGTTTTAATTTACCATATTGATAAATTTTAGTACTTTACAAAAAAGGTATACAAAGTGTTGTATACTTGGCGCTATTTTTTTAAACACTTTTCCAACAATGGTTCTCAACCGGGCTTAGCAGTCAGTATATAAGGCAAAAAAGTTTCTCAACATTAAAATTTTTTAAAATTAGACAAATAATTTTAAATAAGCAATTTTTTTGTTTCGTATTCATTTTTTAAGCACGAATAGAATGGCCTCAAAATAATCGAGTGAAAATAATTGAATAGAAAGAATATTACTTATTTATTCGTTATGTCGAATTCAGACCATTAAACAAATGCGATATCGATTAAATAAATGGATTCGTAAAATTAGACTTTTGTAAGATATGATTTTTTTTATTTATATTTATATTTATTTATATTTAAAATGCCAATTTTTTTTTTTTTTTAACATGAAAATTTACTTTGAAAATATAGTAAAGCTTGCTTTCAATATAATACGATATTTACAGAAAATAAAAATAGCTAAAAATAGCTTTAAAATATGAA
Source organism: Hirtodrosophila alboralis (assembly GCA_035043045.1). NCBI lineage: Eukaryota > Metazoa > Arthropoda > Insecta > Diptera > Drosophilidae > Hirtodrosophila > Hirtodrosophila alboralis. Next base: position 30,826 of record JAWNNH010000728.1, on the reverse strand, counting down.
ACAGGCCCGTATTGCAGATGTTGCTGCTTTCTCTTGGCTTTTAAAGCCAAAACTGGCGTAAAATCAGCCAAATTGGCAACACTACTATTACAAGTTACTGCTTACTGGTTACTGTGGTCAGTTTTAATTTAGCCAAAAGGGTTGGCCCAAAAATTTTGTTGGTTAAGGGCGCTTCGCGTTAAGCGCGTTTGTTTGCTCACATGTCCGGATGAAAGGTGCAGATAAAACGCAATTACATGCGATTATCACGAAATATGTAGCGAAAATTATGAAATGTATAATTTACAGTTACAGAGCTGCTGCTGTATGTATGTACATACATATGTACAAATATGCATACACATACATGTGCAAGTCTGTCTACCTGTCTGTCCAATGCACTTTTCCAAACATTTGACGACTTTGGCTGTTGTTGTCTTTTAGCTTAGGGTGTGTGCCAAACCATAAAAATGTTGTTAAACACAACACGGCAACGGCAAGAGCCAGAGGCAGAGAGGCAGAGACAGAGACAAACCGGGGTATTGTATATATACTTTACTCATAGATACTACTTATGGAGATGGGGAGAAAAGTGGCCGTGCGTGTGTTCATAAAAAGTAAACAAAATTGATTTGAAAATTGCGCGAACAGTGAACTTAAACCACAAGCCATGGCCAGGCAAAAAACGGGCAAAACAGGCAAAACGGGGCATGACAAGAGCAACACCAATACAAACAACACAAACAACAACAACTACAGTAATGCACACATTATGATGACGACAGCAGCAACACTACACAACTCAAATACAAACACAAACATCAACAAAAACAAAAACATAAACACAAACACAAACACAAATACAAACAAGTAAAACAAACTAGAAATATGAAAAATACGCGAAAATGACTAGTTGCAGAATTTCTTCGTAGTACTCCTTTAAAAGTGATCGCCCAGTTCCAGTTCCAGTTCCAATTCGAGTTCCACTTATGCCACAAATATACATATATATGTCCATACCCATATCCATATCTATATATCCATGCCCATGCCCATACCCATGTTCATGTCCGTGTCCATGTCCGTGTCGTTCTATTTTATGACGCTCGACATGTTTATTTTGGCTTAAATGTTTTGGGTGTTGTTAAAACGTAAAAATAATGTGCAAATAACGGTGCCCGTGTGCCCTCAGTGAGCCATCTATCAAGTGTTAATAAGCGGTTCTCAGCTCCAGATAAGCTTTTGCATATTGTAACCCAACCGGTTGTTGGTAATATCCAACTCTGGTACTACTATAAATTTGTTGTAACTGCGTTCAATTTTCAGACAGCTTATTAGTTTTATAGCTTCAGATGTGTGTGGGACATAATTATGAATAAAAACTGTACTTAAACTTATTGTATACACATAGGTTATACTAGTTTACAGCAAAAAAAAGATAGACTCTAATAGAATCTATGTATTTTGTGACACCGATTTCAAAAATGCAAACTATATTATTTTTTCCAAAGAATGGTTTTCGAGACAACTTCAAATAGCTCGTTTTTTTGTATTTTGCACTATTTTGACTTATTTGTTCATATCTACATCACATCTTATTCGATCTTTTAAAATTATTCTCTTTTTTTTTTGAATTTTTTACCTATCGCTAAATTTCGTCTTTTTAGCTTTGAGAAAATTTTTTAAAATATTTTTTAAGATTTCCTATATTAGATAATTCTTTGACGAATATTTTAAGTATATATTTGTCAAAATCGGACTATAAATATTGTAGCTATTCAGCAATTACTACAAAGATTCAAGAAAAATTATACATTTTTTCGCACTCGTATATTTGACGATAAAAAAAAATATTAACGCAATTGTTTCTATGAAATTCTTTTGGCCTTCTACTCAAATACAATAGAAAATAAATTTTATTTGATATATACTTCGCATCACTATTTTTATTATCAATGAAAGAGTAAATTATAAGATATCGTAACTAAAAATATGTTAAGAGATATTTTCTTTATTTGGTATCATTTTATATAACACTTAAGCTTAAAGTCTGAATCGATTATATTGTTAACTCTATAGAATAACTAAATGATTAATTATTTGATCAAGAACTTCTTTTATTTCTTTGTCATAATTACTTACTTAAAAAATTGGGTTTGTTAGGCTAATAAACCGTGAGTTCTCAAGTTTCTATTTGTGTCTTTTTCCCACATTTTCATTAAAATAAATTATACAACCGCAATGTTTTATGCTATAGACTTTACTTTTGCCTTACTCTATCTATCATTTTCAGTGCTATCGGCAAATTCTCAGCCTGATCGGTTCATTAATCTGTGTTGCTTGACCGCAACGAAATGCAATTTGCAACATTGTTGCAGTTCTATTTTCAGAGCCTTCTTTTGAGTTTTATTTGCAGCTCTGTACATTTTATTGATATTTGATAACATTGCCATGAAAGCTGCACTGGGCCCCCTGTCGGGGTAAATTCATTTCATTGAACCACTTCGTATTGAGTATTGGGATGTGAGATGTGAGCTTGTCCCCGCTAATCAGCTTAGGGGCCCAAGTGTCCAAGTGAAACTAGCCGGTTGCTAAATGGATTTGGCCGTTTTAATTAGCAAGAAAATGCGGCAAATGCAAAGTCATGTGGATTGGTATGTCAGCTGCCACAAAATGGTTCAACATTTAAACAGTCTAAACAGCCTAAAGGCAAATGCCACATACATTTGTTTACAGCTACCAATAATATTTAGAGCTCTGCTTGATTGCATTTTTGGCAGCTATTTTTTATTGGATTTGATTTTGTGGTATTTGGTATGCATTCTCCTTTTGGCTGCGTTGTCTCATATAAATCAAGTTTTTTGTCATGCAAATATACGCTAAATAAAATACGCCAGAGAATTTCAAAACATTTATGAATGCCACAGCAATGACCTCTGCAACATAAATCACTTTGATTATTATTTAAGTTAAACCAAATGGAATGAAAAATTTAGTTGCTCTTTGCTTATCAGCATCAGCTCAGCAGCTGCACAAGGTTTAATTTCTTAAATTTTGTATGAAATGTTTGCAAAATACATTATTATAAATATCATAAATATATGTGAACAGAAAAAAACAGCTGCAGTCGGCAGAACTAAAATTTCCTTGAATTTTCTATATAAAATTAAAAAAACATTTATTTGAGAAATGTTCTAAAAGCTAAAACTCTTGACCACACGACATGTTCCATAAAGAATATCATAAAGAAAATTATTGTACGAATGAAATAGTTTTGCTCCCTTGGGAAAAATCTATTAAGAGCAGCAGACAGTTTTTGGAAATTAGTCAATTTTCTAGTAATTATTCAAAAAGTCAAAAGTTTTTTCGAAAATAGAAAGGGAGTATATAGTAGTCGAGAACTTTGAATTGCAACGTTCTTAATTCTGCTTTTTTTTTTGGAGTGTCAAACAATTTGAACTCGACCTTCATAATTTCAGCGACTCATTTGTCGCCGGCTTGTAAAAATGGTCTATTAAATATACATTATAAAGCTATATGTGCCATGTTCGAGTATATGTTTATATGCGGGGGTTGTGTCAAAAGTTTGCCAAACTTGGATGAACAGCAGCGGAAAGATGCCAAGGCGAATGCCTTGAACGCACCACAAAGAAAAAGTAAAAAAAAAATTTAAAAAAAAACAGCAAATGACTAATTTTTTAATGATTGATGTCTACATTTTATACATATTTTTTGTTTGTTGTTAAGTGTTGATTAAGTGTGGTTAGTGTATGTAGAAAATACAAAAAAAAAAACAGAAACGAAACAAGATAGCGAACAATCTTAATTTGGCGAATGGTCAGTTAGAAATAAAATTATGCGCCAATTTGACGATTTTTAATGTGCAAAGTTATAGGCTATATGCTATAGACATTCATTTATATATCGTCTGACACACAAACACACAAAGACATAGAATCTGCGTACACACACACTATCATAAATCATAAAAGTATGAATCTTAAACACTTGTCAGTCAGCTGGCAGCGTCATAATTTATAATCAGTTTGCTTTTCAAGCTGATTTTTTATTTAAGCAAAAAAAAAAAAAAAAATAGCAGCAACAATAACAAGAGCAATAACAACAACAAAAACAACAAACTCCCTTGTCAGCTTGTTTGTTGCATATGTGTGAATAATTTTTATTTTATTTTGTATAATATTTTTCCGCAGTTTTTATAGACGTTTAAATGAATAATGTTTTCGTTTGTTTCGCTGTCGTTTTTATAATATTTTTTTTTTAATTTTGTTTTTTTTTTATATATATATAAATACATATAAGTTTATATATATATTTATTTTTTTGTGCTTTATTTCTTGCTTGCTTAATTTTGTTGAAGTGTTCATTTTGTTGTCATGTTGTTTCTATGCGCGGTGCTGAGGTGATTTAGTGCGTTCTGATGCCAAATCTTCCGCCTGTTCTGCCAATTACTTAAACTAGAGGTATAATATGAAAAAATATATTTATTTAAAAAAATACTGAGAAGAAACGCAGCTGAAAAAAAGAGCTGATAATTGAAATTATACGATGCTTAGAACACCTCAAGCAATGTCTTTAAAGTAATGTACGATTTTTTAATATTTAGAAAAAAACCCAAGTCTTCAATTCCACATTTACCTTATATATGCTCAATACCTTTGAACAACTTTTTAGAAACGTTTTTTAACACTTTCTTTAACTAAACACCTTTTTTTTAATTTTAATTTAAATTCACAACTGTTTTTTGTCTAGAGTCTATCTTTAATCTCTTGAAATTTATGGCTGAAATCTTTTCACATTTAAAATCAAAATTCAATAGCAGATTCCTTCCATATGTGCTGTTCCCATGCCAGCACCAAACGGATCACCAAATTAGCCAATTCATTTTGTTTAGCACAACGCCGGCCATAAATAAAATTAATTAACAAACACAGTCAAGCCAAAAATAAAATATAAAAAAACAAATTGAAGAAGAAAACAACGAATCATGCTTGCATTTTTTTTTTTTTTAATTTATTTTATTTAAATAACAATTTTTTAAATGTCTTTATAGTAAAATCTTATCTGATTGAACAATTAATTAGCATGGCTTTGTATCTATGGTAAATGTATATATATATTATTAAGTCTCAGCTGCAGCTACACATTCAACAAAATAATATAAAGAAGATACAGAGATATTTTATTAGAGGCAATAATACATCTGCATAGATTGTGATCAGAGTTGACGCAACCAAAAATTAATTAAACATTAAAAATCAAATTGTGCGCATTTTTCATCACAGAAACACCCCATTGAAAAATCATGCAATAATCATAAAATAGTTAGAAAACTCTCAAAAAAAGAAGCTGCCGTATATAGTTAGAAAAACTATATCAATAGAGGAAACATTTTCAAGCCGAAAACTGGAACCATTAAGAACCGTTGTTTGGTTTGGCTAAAAAAATACAAACTCCGCTATATAACCATTAAGTGGTTCAGCAAGTTGACAATCTTATATGAAATTCAATAAAAATCAAATTAAATACGCGACAAAAATGCTAATTACATTGAGGGGAGCGCTATCCGTGCGCCTATCTGCCACATAAATTGTCGAAGAGTTCGCCCCAAAGACTTGAAAAACTAACTAACGATATGGTAAAAAAAACCATATATATATATACATTTAAAAAAAAAAAAATAAACGACAAACTTGGTAGTAGGCGCAAAAATATAAAAAAAAAACTTGATAAAAAAAAACACACACAAAATTGTAGTTAGGTGTGGCATTTCAAATGGTTCGACGCCTCGCAAGTGACGCGGGTCTCTCTATTGTTATTGTTGTTATTGGTGGTGCTGGTGGTTGTGCCGGTGGTGCCTAGTTGTTTGCCCGCAGTAGTAGTATAGTAGTAGTCCCAATCCCAATCCCCAGTCGCAGTTCAAGTCGCTGCCAGAGAGACTTCAACTTAAGGAAAGACTTGGATTATGAACGACTGAAATATGCAAATTTATCTACAAGTCTCACATATGAACTTATAAATATATATATATACATATTTCTATATATACTTAGATATATATATAAATTTATACAGCTTCGTGTTGTTGCTGTTATTCTTGCTGTTGTATATTTTTCACTCGTATTTTTTCTAAATTGCTTGAAAGCCGCATTTGCATAAAAAGGGTTGAGTAACTGAAGATTAACTGGCAGCAGCAACAACAAAAACACAAACTACAACAACCTCCAAAGCAGTCAGAATCGGGCGGGGCTACTTTTTGGACAGGGTGAGGTTCAATAACGCCCCTGGGCTAGCCACAAAATCCCCAGTGCATAGCAGCGCGAACTAAATTCATTTGGGAACATTTCATAAAGCATTTTAATTAAATATTTTAAAAATTTCATGATTTTATTGAATAAAGTAATATTAGTATTGAAATGCTTCGAACTTCACTTTAATCCACATATACATATATTCCATAGATATCACATTATTTCGAGATTACTTCAATGTGTCAAGAGATAACAATATAAAGCTGCTTATGGCATATAAATATTATATATAATAGCAAAGCAAAGTCTGATTTTAAACAAAGTTGATAGATAGAAAATAAAAGTATTCATAATATTTAAAGCTTAAGTTTAAAGATGGAATATTGTATTCATAATATATCAACATAGTTCAACAGCTCAAACAAAACTTATATACTTCTAGTACAATACAATAGCTAGGAAATAGAGTAGGCTAGAGTATAACATTATTAATATTTAATATTATTATATATCGTAGCAATAAAGGCTTAATCTAAATCTTATCTAAAATAAACAGCTCAAATATAAATCATATAGATCGAAAGCAGTATTCATATTAGAGTGCTCAGTAGAAACTAATATTTAACATCATATAGATAACATCTGTATATATATTTCTACATATCATGTACTTTATTATGCAGTTAAGTAAACACCTTATTTATAGTGCAATTATTGCACTCGTAAATTGTACTTGCAGTTGGTGAGTGGGCTTAAAGATACTCACACTCGAGTCCACTCAACAAATGCTATAAATTTGCATGCTAATGAAATCATCATTTGGTTGCAAAAGTGCGTCTATCGAGATCAATATATAGCGGAACCAGGAACTCATAGCAGACACCTGTTGCACAGAACTTTGCTTCCTGGTTATGAATTCCTGGTTCCTGGTTCTTGTTGCACCGAGTTCATTGGCATTTGGACAACATTGAGAGTTAAGAGTTGTGAATTGAGTCGCATGTGGCGCACGTCCTGTCGTCATCTGTTGCAAGCTAAAGACAAAGGACGTTGTCAAAAGGTTAATGACACCAGGCCAGGCCAGGCCAGGCCAAGTCAAGCTAAGCATTTTAGCCAATTGCTTTTACAGTTGCTTGAACTAGTTCCCTTTTCAGGCCAAAGGCAGAGGCAGCGGCACGTGGCCAAAAAAGGGGCGCAAACTTTTGTTGGCTGATTGCATAAGACTGGCAGCTGGCCAGCTAGCTGTTGTTGTTGTTGTTGCCGCCTTGGCAAATCATAAAAATATTTATGTAAATTAATCATTTAACCCAAATGGGCCGACAACTATTCGAAGCCTGCTTGAAAATGCGCAACACGCGCTCTGCTCGCTAAACAAAAAAAACTTTAAAAAAAAAATCTCTTCAGCCTGGTACAACAAAACAAAAACAAATTATGGCGCACGGATTAGCATAAATTGTGAACAGCCCAGGTTCAGGCCCAGACCCAGACCCAAACTCAAACTCAAACTTAAACCAAAAGCTTGTGTATTTATTTTCTGACCTGCCAAGTGGTCGTCAGTTTGGCTGCCAATCCGTCGATCGATCCGAGGCGATCGCTTATAAGTGTGTATGGTACCGGCCTGATAAGCTCTCTGTGCACCAAACTTGGCACGAAATTCCAACTTATATTTATGTCAAAATCCATCAAAGCTTATGTCGCCGCAAACGCAGACGTTGACGTAGATGCAGACCGTTAGGCATATATAGATAGATATACATATACATATATAAGATACATGGGTCTGGCAACTCATTCGAATATATCTACATATTGTATATCTAGCTATATATACTTGTAGTACACGTATCTAGTTTGGAATCGGCTTAGGTTGACGATGCCAAACAATGCGCAGCTTTAGCTTTGGCTGGCCAAATCTGACAGTGAAATAGCATACAAGATACAAATGTATCTGTGCGCTACATTGTTGCCAGCTTTCAATATTAATACATTTTAATGAATTACAAATGAGTTAAATGATTTGTAGGCGTTTGCAGCATTCAGTTACATTTCACCCTGACTTTGCCCATTATATCTATGTACTTAAAATAATTTTCCACAACGTGGACTAGAGTTTAACTTGCTGCGGCTGAGGCTGCGGCTGCTGTTGAGTCAACTTCCGACGTGACAACCGGCAAGTTGGCCCCAGGGGCTTTCAACTTTACAATACAGCGTATATAATAGCTGTATATAAGTATATTTACTTGTAACATAAAGTTAACTTAATCGATTGAAAATTGATTCTTGTATATAATTGCCGTGTGTCTGACGTCAGCGTTAATTACATAAAATCTGTGAGCCCCTATCACGACTCGAAATCGAATTTTAACTCGGACTGAATCACTCAATTGCACGTGGCTGATTTATAAACATATATATCAGAAATATGTATATATATATATATATGGGTGTCGATTTGCCTGGTTGAAACCTTTTTTGTGAACAACATTTGCCCAATAGCCTTGACCGTCGACACTGACTAACTGAGAACTAACCTAACTAACTGGGCCCCATTGGTAATTAGCATATTTTGCGCTGATATGGGTCAGCATTTGTGCTGAAACTGGGTTGGTCTTTGCTGAAATGGAGACTAGAGACAGGGAACGGGAACGAATATAGAACTCAACTAAATTGAGCTGAGACAACTCGAATTGCCTGTGGGGCAGATGAAATTCAAATGAAATTTGGAATGTGAGCTGGCGAGATGCTCTTTAGTAGATTGCAATAACTAATTGGTACTTGGAATGGATGCGTTTCTTGAAAACAACTAAAATGTATCTACAAATTGCCAAAAACAAACCAAAATTCTATTAAATTTAGTTGTTTATTTGGTGAAACTTTCCAATTCTTTTCACTTATTTTTAATCTTTGCTTACTTATCCTATACCCTTACAACAACAGGGTAGTTAAATTGCCGCTTGTCAGCATATTCTGCGATATATATGCTTATATTGAAGTTTAGTTTGTTTGATTTATAGAAGTTTGCCGACGGCCATTGGCATAACCATCGATATATGTAGGCATTGTCATCCACCTCAAGGCATTGTCATCCACCTCAAGGCACTGTCACTGTCCACTTAGAAATGGATGTTGAACTTAGTCAGCATTTTGGTCGTGTCAACGATTAACATTTAACGAGTTACGAGTTTCAGTTTGAGTTCTCTCATTGTGTCTGTCTGCCAGCGCCCCATTGTGCATTGTAGGGTTAACATTTTGGCATCAGAACACACCCAGTAAATATACTATTTCAACTGAGTGTGTGTGTGTGTGTGTGTATTGTCCAACTATGCCCAGCTATCTATCCAGTAGTTGTCATTTAGTTTACTATTTACTGTCACGCTTTCAAGTGCGCTTCAAGCGTCTGGCGATGGGCATAAATAGCTGGGCTGGGCCAATTGTGGGCTGGGCCAGGAACCCAGATCAGATATAGTATTACTATTATTATTACTATTACTATTACTAATACTATTACTATTGATGTTGCTGTTGCCATGGCATTAGTTCTATAGAGAGTTTTCTAAACATAGAATTTATATTGCATTGACAATAAATATAAAAAACAAATTAAATCTGAGCATTCCTTTAAAATTTATGTCAAATGTCATATTATTAGATTTCATGCAATTGTCACAGAATTAGCCTAAATTATATAGGTAAATTGTGATTTAAATGCAATTAAATTTTATTCACTTAAATGTTGACAATAAGGATTTAAAAGAGGCTTACTTATATAGTGTCCATGTAGTAGCCTTTTCTACCTAATTAGTCAGCCTTAGAAAATTAATCAATACAACAAAATAACATTTGAAAGCAGGAAAAACTATACAAAAAAATCCATAAAGTAATAAACTGTATATTTTTATAATGATGTAGTTGCCGTACCTATAAGATTAATTCTATAATATAATAGTAGTCTGATGATATATTAGAACAATTTCTTGGATGTTTCTGTATATTCATATTCCTTTAAGCTGCTTTTAGACAGAACATCTTTAATGCTCTCAAAGTAAAGGCCTTTAGGTATAAACAAAGCATATGATATTTGGTCAAATATTATGAACTATAATAACACTAGGTTACACACAAATTGTATATTTTACCAAAACTACTTTTTCTGATACATATGATGCCCTAGATGACGAAAAACCACTTTAAAAATTTTTCTATTTTTTTTACTTTTTTTTTTTTAATTTTTTAAATCTGGTATTTATTTTTTAGCTTTTTTTCAGAGGCAAGCCTGCAGATTATAGCTTTACTCGAGAGTCTTACCGCCGATTTTTAAATGCTTTACGTTTTCTGAAAGCTAATGAAAGCGCCTATTAATTATTTATATACTTTATTAAGTTTAAATTACTAGTTTTAGTTTAATTTTGAATTTAGAAAATTGTAGTCTATTATAATAGACTATTTGCTTTCTTATAGTTGATGTTTTCTAAAATATATCTATCATTCAATTAAATATAGTCAAAATGTATTTTAAAGCTTCCTTCTAGACAGATTTCGTTAATCATTATTATTTTATCTATATTGTGGAAGTCAACACAGTTCAGTACCATTTTAACTGCTTTTTTATATTCGCTTAATTTTTTATATTTAAAGCCAAGAAAATGCTGTGCCAAGTATAACAATGACGCATAAGAAAATTCACACAGCGTAGCTTAATATTTATTGGAATTTGTTCGAATACTTTCAGTTTTCAACATTTAAACAGCTCAATTTTTTTTCGTTCTCATATACAAAGTTAGCTCCAAAAAAGCAGCTGCCTGCAATTTGTGTGTGTTGTTGCCTTGCTGCCAGCTGACCAAGTTAAGCTGCACAGTTTTTGGCTTATAGTCGCCGTTGTTGTTGGGCATTGTTTGTCAAACGTCAAGCGGCTGTAAAGTTGACTAACTTAACAGCTTCAGCACCAAGTTTCAGTTCCGGCTGGCCGTCTCCAGTCCAAAAAAAAAAAAAATGAAAATAAAAAATAATTCAGAGCGAAAAATTGTCTCTGGCGACAAAAACGGCGCGTCAAAAGCAAACATTTTGCGCGGCACAGTTTTGATTTATGAGCTGAAATTAAATTAACTGCTGCAGCAACAACAACAGCAACAAATACAACAACTACAACAAGAACAACAACAGCTACAAGAATTTAAAGCGTTGAAATGGACAACAAAATGCAATGCCCCAAGTCCAAGTTGGTTGTCCAGTTCCAATTGCCACGACTGACAGCATAAAAAATACAAATAAAAATAAAAATAAATATTAAAAGAAACCAACAGAAATTGTTATTATTTTTGCTGTTTGCTGTTGTTGCTGCTGTTGTTGGTGTTGTTGCTGTTGCTGCTGTTGCTGACGAGGCTGCGAAAATTGCAAGCGGCAACATTTTCGGAGTCACAAGGAAACCAATTCCCATTGCCATTCCCATTTCGTATGATAAAGTAAATATACGTAGTTAATTCTCTACATTTTTCATACCCTTGCTATGAGTAGTATAATTTTGTGTCAAAATGCGTAACAGTTTAAAGGAGGCGTGTCTGACCACACAAAGTATATATATTTATATAAACTATGAGCTTGATTAGCATTAATTCGATTAGCTAACTTTTACCAAAATCGAATGGGCAACTTGTCTAGAATTAAGTTTTTATATATATCAAAATTTTACCAGGGTATTTAAGTTTCAGCAACTAAAGATAGCTTTTCTTTCTTCCCTTTTTTTTGTTTTGCTTTTTCTTGAATATAATTTTTTTTTTTTCTTTTTACCATTCTGATAGAAGTATCGCAAGTGTGCTGCGATTGTGTGTGCGTGTGTATCTGTATCTGCGTGCTGCTATTAAAACTTATATACTATATACTTACATATATATATATATATATATGTTATATATATCGCTTATCGGCATAGCGCACAAATAAAGTTGTATGCATTTTGCTTGCCCATATCAGTTCAGCAGCTATATAGCTATAGCTACAGCTCCAGCTACAGCTACAGCAGCTGCTGCCCAGCTCAACTTGAGGCGTATCTATAGAATGCATATCTTTAGCTTATGTTTCTCTGTCGGCACATGTGCAAGATACGCGCTCACAGACTCTGAAATACATACTTTAAGGCCAAAAACTGCAAAAAATGTGCGTGTGCAATTGCTGGGGACTGTCTGGCAGTTGATGATGATGTTGTTGCTGTTGCTGTTGCAATGTTGCTCTGGCTGTGGCTGTTGCAGTTGCAGTTGCCCTGTGCCTGCCTCCAGTTTTGCTGTGTGTTTTATTGTTGGGCCATTAACTCGGAACTGCGCTTGGGCTTTGGCGCATTGCACTTTTTGAAAGTCTACTACGCCGTACACAGCAATTTTAGCAGCATTTTTTCTTATATGCTACAATTTATTTTTCTTTCTTATTTTGTCAAGCGGCGGGCCTGACAACGTTTTGCCGAAAGGTTTTTGACATTGCAATTTCCGAAGGTCTTTGGAATGGTTAAAACCACCAAACCAAGCAAAATAACCAACCAACAACATTGGAACGTAGAGGTCGCTGCATTTGGGGGAATTGGGAATTGTAGGATATTTTGGTATAACTAGACTTTTGAAATTAAAAAGTTATTTCTATAAAAGTGCAAGAGTTTTGAGATTATTTATACGAAAGTCTTAGTTAACTGTATATATTTTTTGTAAGTAAGACTCATTAGTTATCACGCTTTAATTCTCCCATTTTAGCTTTACAAATTATCTAATTTGTTAGCACGTAAAAAACTAACCAAGTAACATAATAAATTTTACATAAAATTCTCATTAGTTTATAACAGCTCTCGCGTTTAAAATAGCTTTTTTTTTGCTCTCTCTAGCTGTAATGTGACCGTTGAGTGTAATTATAAAATTCTCTCGTTATTAAACAATTCGCATTAAAGTTATATTGCCACAAACAACAAGTACAAAACTGAATGTACAGCTGCAATAATTAAACAAAACTCAATCGATTAAAACAAGAAATTGCAAGCCATTAATCTTATTTTAACGTATATCTAAAGACAGGTTCAGAAATTACAATCCCTAATACTTACAGTTTATAAAAATATAGTAGAAATGTGTTAAATAAATGTAAATTATTTATTTTGATTGGTTTGTTGGTTATTTTAAAAAGAATTTAATTAAATACATCCAATTATCTTACTAAACTTATTTTTTATTAAAATTAATATGATTTTAAGCTTTTTCACATATTAAATGTTATTTTAAATATTTCATATTTTTTCGAAATATATGACTGCTTTACTTTTTGTAATTTTTTGGACATAATTTTCGTGTTTATCATCACAATTTCTTAAGAAAATGCATTTGTTTTATTTTATTTTTCAATCTTTTACTCTCATCTCATTTTTTATACCTTTATCAAATGCAACACTTCACTTTTTTGGAATATGTTAATAATTTTTTTTCTATAATTTTCAGAATCACTCGTTTCTGGGCAAACAAATCGGAATATGTTTCATTATTTGAATGATTTTTCTACCTTTCATTATCTTGTATATTTTTCAAATGTGCATTTTTTTCACTTTTTGGAAATTTGCAATTTACTTTACAGCTCTTTTCTGTCCTTTTCTTCTATTTCTCTCTTCTTAGCACTCGTTATTTTCTTTCTTCTGGATTTTTTAGTAATCATAACAAAAGATAAAAATTATCGAATATTTCTTTCTTTGTTTATCTTAAGAATTTATCGGTTTAGTTGCAGTTTCTAGTTGGTCAGCTCGTGTTGCTCTCGGTTGGAGGGCCGCAAGGGGGCGGTACTTCAGGCATTTTTCGTGTGTTGCACGAGTTGGAAGGTTTTTTTTTTTTATATGGTCGTTTAGCACTTGTTATACTGTCCCGAAGCACGTAGTTTTCTGATTTGCCAACTATTTTGTTGTTATTTATTTTGCAGAGCGCACGTAGAAGGAAGTTCACTTCATGCAAAAATCGCTAGCATTTAAAATCACATGGAATATATTTCATTTTTTATTATTTTTTTGTTTAATTTTCTTCTGAGTTGTTTTTTGGTCTTCCAAGAGCACGGTATGAAGTTCCTACGAGTATTTAAATTGAACGTAGGAACTCTATACCTCGCTGATGGCAAAAACCAGGTAGCGTATTTTTAAATTCTTTGTTTTTTCATGATTCCCTTTTTTTTTTTAATAAAAAAAAAATGTTTCTTCATTTTTAAATGTAGTCGGAGATTTTAAATTAATTTTGCACTGCTTTTCGCCGTCCTTCTAAGATTTTATTTTTATTTTTTTTGTTATTAAAATTAATTTGAATAAGCTTTTAGGTTTCAAAAAATTATGGACTAAAACTTTTTTGAAAATCTTTTATAATTCAATTTGAAATTCATATTTTTTTATTGTCATATTTTATGGCTTTATACAAAAATTGTTAGTCTATTGATTTTGAATTTTTATAGCTTATTTAATGCGATATATATGGCATTAAAATGATGTTTAAGCGTGTGTGTGTTTGGAATTTATGGGAATAAATTTAAAGCTCAATTTATTTTTTCATTTTTTCCGTTTATTTGTTCGATTTCGTATCCGTTCCATTTCATTTGATTTAAATTTTTTATTTTTTTTTTTTAATAATTTTATTTTATTGCAAAACACTCGCGTCGTTGTTTTATATAAAAATTGAGTTTAGCACAGCAAAAAGTTATGCAAACATTTTCATATGCATTTTGCCAACGGCAATTTGAATGATTTTTATTTTTTTTTTATTATATTAACTTAGATTTTTATACGAAATATTTGAAACGCACAAGAATCGTCGCGTCGGCAGCACGGAGCGATTTGTTAACGTTTAGTGGCAGCTCCAAAAGCGAACTGAGAAAAACGCAACAAAGTCGCGCAGAAAATAACTCGAAATCAGGCAGCGCAGCACGCGGCGTCGACTGCGGCTGCGCGGCGGCGTCGCTGCTTTAGCTGCGGGATCGGCATGAGTTTGAATGTGTGTGTGTGTGTATAGTGGTGTTACTGCTGCTGCTGCTGCAGTCGAGACGTTGCTTATCTGCTGCTGCTGCTGTTGCTATCAATCGATAATCGTCAGATTAGAAAACGTTGACGTTCACTCGGGCACGTAAGCAGCAGCAGCAGCAACAGCGGGCCCCCAGTCACAGTAAGCAGTAGTAGCAGCAGCAGCAGCGCTACAAGTGCAACTCGCACACACACACACACCCACAAGAACGTACGAGCGATCAAGAAATTCCAGTTAAACAACAACAACAAGCCGTAGGTCCATACGTTTTACCGTTAACACAACTGAACACGTTCGCCGTCAATAAGCGACTGACGTTGGCTGCCACAAAGCTACAAAAACCCGAAGCCGAAGCCGCTTGTCGGTTTGTCGCTGCCGCTGGTTGGTTGGTTGCTGCTGCTGCTGCGCTGCTGCCTCGGTCGCTGCGCTGCCGGTCGTTTCTGCTGCTCTGCTGCTGCCGTTGTTGTTGCTGTTGCTGTTTGGTGGTGGTTTGTTGCGTTAAGTTGTATGGACGTCGCGGCGACGCTGCTGCAGCAAAATGCCGATGCAGCGGCTTCGTGTTTTTGTATCTTTGTCGCGCACGCAAACGCAAATATGACGCAAGCGAAGGCAAACGGTGAAAGCTGTTTTTGGTTGTCGCTTTGAAGTTGTTGCTGCTGCTGCTGCTGCAGTCATTGCTGCTGTTGCCGTTTTGCGTGGGAGCCGCACGCGTTGCCAACTCAATTAATAGCAAAAGCCAGCTTTTAATTAATAAAAATTAAATAGTGACCAAAAAATAAAACAAAAACGCACACAATTCAAGGCCAACAGCAGCGGCAGCAGAAACGACAACAAGAACAACAACAACAACAAAAAACGACACTCATAATTTTGCGAAGGGAGTTCGATGATCTGTTTACGATTGTTTTGCGCGGCGTTGTTGTTGGTCGTTGCCTTCGCGGGCAGCGGCAGCACAGCAGCGGCAGCAACAGCGGCATCAACGTAGGCCTAGCAGCGCAGTCAACGTTCGATGCCAGCGTCGCGTATGTACAGTAGCACGCCTCAAGTGTATTTTCACACACAGATATATGCAACAGAGAAGAATATGTACATACATTTGTACATATGTAGTCACAGATATTTATCTAGATACGCGCGCGCGTTTCTCTGTTATTTACCGTAAGACGCACACTCGCATGTGAAGAGCAAATACATACATCAACAACAACAATAACACCACGCACACGACTTTTGAATTGGCAACAACAAGCAAAAAGAATAGAAAAAAAACAGCAGAAACAACGTCCATTTATGATTAGAATTTGGCGCGAGAGCCTAAAAACTTTTTTGGCGCCCTTTTTTCGTTGTGTTTCTCTGCCGCTGCCGCTGTTGCTGCCGCCGCTGATTAACACCTCAAAGCCGTTGATTTTTTGTTTTTTTTTTTGCCTATTCATTAGCAAATTCGGCACGTGTTCGCTGCAGTTGTTGCCTCTTTGTGATATACCCTGGCACAGTAAAGCATTGTAATAAAAAACATAACGCGTGTAATGCACTGCAAAAAGAGGAATATACAACGCACAAAATTAGCTTTTAGAATAATATCGGAATGAATTTTGGATAGGGTATTTATTACTAAATATGGGAGTTTTTGTATTAAACTACGTCTGAATTTTGCAAGTTGAGATAAAATCTGCGACAATCTTTAAAACACTCTTTTCGTTTCAATTTAAGATTATCACGAATTTGATTCAATAAAACTGTTTTTATTGCATCGATTTATATGTATTTAAAAAATATAAATTTTTAATAAAAATATCGTGAAAAAATTGTGCGAACTTTACTGTTCTAAGTACAAACATTTATCTGTCTATAAATTCGAAATTCACATTAAAAAAAATTTGCTAATAGATCTGTTTAGATATTAAAACGTGCCTTCTAGATATAGGACCCTGTAATGTATTAGTTAACTGACAATAATATCGAATTTGTGGTAACTCTAGAAACAACATTTTTAAAAAATCTGTAATATCGTAATATCAATTTAATTTAATATCAATAAATATAATAAATATATAAAAATAAAAATATTAAAATAAAAAAATATAAGTTTCTAAGATTCTATAATAATATGCACGTATATCACATACAAGTCTTTGCAGTCACTGTTACTTTAGGAAAAATCATCTGCAGATTATAGACTCTATAATGTAGAGTATTTTCCATTTTTTCTAATTGTCTAAACTTTTGAAAAAATAAGACTTTGCTGCTGATGACATCACGCACATTGCACAATTATTGTTAAGATTGTTGGCCAGAACCAAATTAATTTAAAATTGAAGTGCAATCAAATTCTGGTGTCATTTATTTAATTTTTTTTTCTATATTTGAAATACTTTTTGGCGCGCCAATTTCAGTTTCTTTGTTTGTATCTCAATCTCTGTGTGTGTGTGTGTGCGAAAGTTTGCGTGGCTCTCAGCTCAACATTTTGAATAATGAAATAAATGTTAACAATAACACAAAAAACTCACACAGACAACAACCTGTTTCCAAGCGAACAGCATCTATATAACAAACATATGTACTTATATGCATATATACAAATATACATATATACTTATAGTATATATGTACATATATGTATGTTTGGGTTTGATTTTCGCTTGGTTGAGCTGCTTTGTTGTTTTTGTAATTGTTGTTTGATTTCTGTGCGTTTTTTGAAGGTCAACTTATATTTTATGTATTTCGGTTTTCGGTTTTTGTTTTTGTTTTTTTTTTTTGTTGTTTTTTTACTTTTTGTCTGCGAGTTTAATGAGCCATTTGCGTGGATAGCTGGGCTGATTGTGTGAGAACTGGGTTCTTTGATGACTTGGCTAGTTAATGATTATGTAACGGCAACTATTTGATGCTAAGTAAATTCATCAAAAGCGCAGCTCGTCGAAAAATAGCTTTCAATTAAAACTAGCATTCGAAATTATCAAAATGTTCAGGACTAGCTCTCTTGGCGTGCGTTGCTACGCTACCGCTTCAAAAAAAAAAAAAAAAATAAAATACCTATCATATTCTATTACTTCACTATGATTGCTGTCTGCTATATTTTTTATAATATTTTTCCAGAGTGTCAAAACAGTATAAAAGGAAGCTACAGTCAACATTCCAGGTTTTTATTTATTATCTTTTTGGCCTGCTCGTGAATCGCCAGTCAGTCAGCCTAAAGTTTTATAGTTTATATAGATAAGTTCTTCCCAGATCTACCAACATTTGAAAGCTCATTAAAAGCACTTGAAGTACTAAATCAAAGCTTAAAAATCGATTAATTAAGCGCATTTCTCTAATGTTCTCTAACTCAATTAATTTTCAATTCTCAGATATATTTATATATTTCCCCAAAAAGTAAAACTTTAAAAAGCTTTAATAAAATACTGTATAGATAATATTCTATATATAAAATAGTATATATAATGCATTATGCAAGGTTAAGCAGTTAACAGGAAAAAAATGCCAAATTCTATACAGGAAATATGCCAAAATCTACAAAGACAAAGACAAATGTGACATGTCAACGTCTACAAGATCAACGATTAGCGCCAATTTTGCCAAGTCATAATAGTAGCTAAAAAAAAAAAGAAAAAAAAAAAGGAAAAATTAGTTACGGGTTTAGGGGTCGACAATGTCTTCAAATCCAATGAAATTAACGCCATAACGGGGCCAATGTGTCAGCCAAAATGACGCAATTGTCGTGGCAGAATTTAATTGAAATTATACGATATTATAGCAAACAAAAAAAATTAAAAAAAAAAATAATACTAAATTTATCTTTCTCTTTATAGCGATCATTTTCTTTGTGCTTTGACTTTGACCAAAAAGATGAACATAAATTTCAAATTTATGGCTGGCACTTCGGCGCACACCTTGACGGGATTCAATAGATTTATGATTATGCGTATACAGTCGCATACATTTTATACATCAACAGTTCTATTCATAATCTATGGACAGGTTTGTATTTATTATTATTAATATTATTAGTTTTTTTTCTGCATATATATATATTTTTTTTAAAAAAGTTATGAAAAGATATATCTTAGGCAGCAACTCCTATAAAGAACAAAATAATATAAATTATAATTTGTTTTATATGCTCAAGTATAGGGCGTCATTATGTATATGCTCAACGGCTCTTTCCCCCATATATACAATATATAAATCTTAAGCGACGCGTAGGTGCAGCCAAAGCCAAAAACCAAAAATCAAAATCAAAAAGCCACAACGGCCACACATTTTCATTGCTCGTAACACGCTCCGTTTTGGATGGTCTTTATACTCTGTATATAGAAGGAGTAGTTAAGCGGGTATTTGCAAATCTAATCTAAAGAAAGCCATAAGTTTCGATAAAATAATTGTGGCTTGTTCTAAATTCCGAAATCACTTTTTAAATTCGGATTATAATGTTTTTTTTTTTATAAAGTGAATCTAATTTTCACTGTAACAATTAGAATTAATTAATTGTTTTAAAATAAAGCCATAAGTTCTGCTCATATAATCGATTCCGATAAAATAATTGTGGGTTATTCTAAATTCCGAAATCACTTTTTAAATTCGGATTATAATGTTTTATTTTTTATTAAGTGGATCTAATTTTCACTGAAACAATGAGAATTAATTTGAAATAGTTAATCGGGTATTTGCAAATGCAACATAAAAAAAACCATAAATTCGATTCCGATGAAATAATTGTCGGCTGTTCTAAATTCCGAAATCACGTTTTAAATTCGGATTATAATGTTTTATTTTTTATAAAGTGAATCTAATTTCCACTGTAACAATTAGAATTAATTATTTGTTTTGAAATAAAACTCTGATATGAGAAAATACGCTATTTCTATAATGATAATTTTTACAAATTAAAATTTTTTGATTAAAAGATTCTTTGCTTTTCGAATATAATAGATCTCATAAAGAGTTGTTATACTCAAATAAACTGTTTAAATTGGCAAGCAGGTACTTTATATATGAAGTTTTCTAATAAAATTAAAATTTAAAATGTTATAAACAAAAAGTTTTCCTCATTTTCAGTTAAAAAACTAGTGAAAAATTGTTGTCTGCAATTTATCAGATTTTTTTTTTAGCTACAGGGGATATGGTAATAATACAATTTAAGTATTTTTATAATATTTTAACGCACAGGGTATCTGTGCGTGCCGCTGCATGCTGCATGCGGTGGTTTTATTTCACTAATTTTTTTTTGAAAATATGCTTTAAGAAATGTTATTTTGTGGGCTATTATGTTTTCATTTTGAATATAATTCTTGTTGATCACTCGTATGAATTTCAATGAAACTTACGACATAAATCAGCTGTGAAGAATCCTACGCAAAAGCTAATGACTTGTATATATGCAGATAAGTTGTCAGTTTTTATATACGAGTATTATTATTTTCTTTCTTTTTGGGTTATTGTTGTTGTTTTTGCTGTTGCATGTCTGCTATTGGGGCTGGGCATCTGTGTTATCAGGTATCAGTAAACATTATCAGTCGTTGTCGCCTGTGGTCTGACATCATTTGAAATTTCGCATCGAGCGACTGCTGATAAGATTGGCGCACTCTGAACCATTTGTAGGAATATACTCTAAAAATAAACTCATTGAATCTGTGTCTGTGTCTACGATAAACTGTAGCTACCCTACATACATATATAATAACTACTGTTTACAGTTTTACACGTTTAACACGAATTTGTAGCATGTGTGTCATGTGTGTTGCCAAGTTCTTGGCCAAGTTTTTGGCACAGTTTTCGAAAGGAGGCACGCGGGTGCAAGCGAGACGGGTATAGGGCGACGCCTACCACAGAGTGTGTGTGCGTGCGTGCGTGTGTGCAAGTGTGTGTGTGCAGGGCCAACACAAACATGGCAGTTAAACTGCGAGTGCTGAGCTCTGGGCCAAGAAAAACCACCACAAACACAGTCAGGACGAAAAGTCAGTAAAGTTATGAACTACCCAGAAAAGTACACACACACATGTGTGTGTATCCTGTGGGGGTGGCTATCACACATGCACACACACACACACGCATACAAATAAGTGGCACATTGTCCTGGGCACAACTTCCTCTACAACTTTGTTTGTGTTTAACATTTTTTTTTTCCTACATGTCTGACAGTTGGTTCTAGGTCTCTGCTTCTTGTTCTTAGTCCTGTTCCTGGACTATTGATTATTGTTTTTCATTAGCTTGTCATTTTCCACACATAAATACGCATATATATATTGGTGGAAGCAGCATAGTTGTCTTGACTTTGTTGTTATCCTCTTCTAACTGGCCAACAATATTGGCCATAATATGTTTTTTCTTTTTTTTTCTTTTTGACCCTCACTGTTCGATTTCTGCGTTGCGTGACTATTTAATATTCAAATGTTGTTGTTGTTTCTTTAAAGGGAAATGTCTCATAAAAATGATTTATGGCTAATTGCGTGTTTGGGCTGGTAAAGGTCTTGGAACTGTGCTTCAAGAGTTCTAGGTAAAGTGTGTTGGCGCCTTCTTAAAGCCCAATGACACTAGCCTAAAGTGCGAGTTAACTATTCGATTTTTATTGCAAAACATTTTAGAGTGGAATGGTAATAGTCTAATATGCTAGAGAACCTTAACTTTAATCTCTAGTAAAGCTTTAATGTGCTTTAAAGGTTTCTTAAGCACAATAGAAATACAACTCTAGTGAGACGATCTTCATAAAGCTTTCAAGTGCTTTTAAAGGCTTTGTTAAGAGTGTCAGAAAACCTAGCGATAGTTAGATAAACATTCAGTTAAAAATAAAATCTTGCTTTTGGCTATTGTTTGCTTTAAAATTCCTCTTTTGTTGTGGTCTACGATTTTAAGTGGTATTTTCAACAATTTTAATTGGTACTTTATTAGTCGATTTCCCCAGCTATATTGCACTTTTGGCTTATAAGCCACATCCCAAGGCGCATTAATAGACAAAAGCCAACACACCTTTTGACCAGTTTCCCCATTGAGCTAAGCGTTTGAGCACTTGAAAACCACAATTTTATAACGCTGCCAAGTGCAATATTAACAAAATTTTTATTGGCAAATCTTTTGAAAAAATAATAATAAAAAGAAATAAAAAATTGCAAAATAAACACTTGGCAGCAGTAAAGCTTCCACTTCCACTCCCAGGCGAGATCAATTGATCGGGAAACATGAGCATGTCAATCATATATGCGAGTATATGAGCACTTGGAAATCAACATATCATATATATATCATATCGAATTATATAGTATAAAAAAAAATGAAAAAAATATTTAAATAAATTCAGTTGTTTTTGAACTGCTTTGTTGTGTTTGTTTTGCAATTGAAAGTCAATTGAGCGAGGTACCAAAGGCAATGCGAGGGCAGGAATAATGGTTGTTGCATGGACACAGGGGTAGGAGGAGGAGGCTGCATTGAACTTCTTTGCTGGCATTAAGCGGGTTTCAACTTTTAGTTTTGGGTTTTGGGTCGATTTCTGTGCCATGTAAATGCAAATTCACGCAGCGCTGCCGGGCAAAAAGCCTTTTGAACTGTGTGTGTTTTGGGCTGGCTGCTGGTCAGACTCAGATCCAGAGAAAGCTGAATGGGGGAAGGGGTAGGGTTAGGGGGGGATAGAGAATTGAGCTGTGGTAAGGGGTAGCCGCAGCAGCAGCAGCAGCAGCTGCCTCCATTCTCTGTTGCTCGTTCCTGTCATGCGTTTTAGCAATTTGCAAATTTACAAGTTCTACATACGGGGCGCATGTTTAATATCAAATTATGAAACAACAGGCTCTGCCTTGGCCTCTGTCAGCTGCAGCCTCTTTGCTGCTTGCAACCTCCTTGTGCAACCGCCTCTCCTCTCCTCACAGTGATTGCGATTGCATTTTCAAGTGCCACACGGCAACATTTGTATGCAAATTGCTGGGGCGAGTGCACGAGTGCAACATGTTGCCGTTGTATAAGTTGTTGTTGCTGTTGTCGCTGGTTGTTGAATCAACTTTTGCTTCGCTCGCCTGCAAATAAAGAACGCATTGAGTTTTTATTAGTTTTTGATGATGCTCATAAAACGACGCGACGGCAGCGATGATAAAAATCTGTTTGCTTAAGTAAAGTGAGGCATTTATAGAAGGCACAACCAGAGACAGACACACACTCACACACAGTCAGAGTCAGAATTGAATTGCCCCTCGCTGGAGGGGGTTAGAGAGGGGGAGAATTGCTTCTCTGATTGTAAAAATGTAACTAGCCGTTGCCAAATGCAATAAAACGCCGCAAGTGTTGAGTTCTTTTTGATTGCTCGACTTTTACTGCATCCAAGACATTGACAAGCTCCGATTGAAGCACAATATGTGTGGGTAGTCCAAAGTGTAGGATACTCTATCCAGCCATAACTCAGTCTAGCTAAACTTCAACCCACTTAAATATCTCTAAATAAATATTAGTTTAATGGCTTACCTTGACATTGGAAAGGGAAATTAAATTAATAGCTAACGAACATTTAATTACTCCCAATTATATACCCTTTATATTAGTAACAAAATACAATTGAAATATATTTATCTAATGAACAAATTCTTTAAAAAAATTCAATTAAATATTTGCAACACTTTAAAGTTCTTTTTTGCCTAGTAAGTTTTAATATTTATATGTCCACAGTATTAGGTAAAAATCTGGGAACATTTAAATATTCCTCTATTTTTTTTGCTGTTCATAATGATGATGACTGTCCAGCTGCATGTCACACATCATAACAATTACGACTATTGATAGTCCTAGTCTATAAGGTGTAAAATCGTCCAGAGCAGAGTAACAGAGACCGAGTACACCTGGCTGCCTTATAAACAATTAAGTTAATAGTGGCAGAGCCCTGCAATGTATAATAATAACTATAACATTAAATGGACTTTTAGCTAAATTAACAAAACCAACATAATGCAAAGGAGGAAGGGAGGAAAGGAGGGGAGGTGAGGGCTAATCGCAGACAGCTACGACGCGCCCCTGTGCATTGTAGAATGTGTATCTGTGAGTATTTGTATCTGTATCTGTATCTCTATTTCTGTATCTGTTAGTGTAGCTATGTGTGTGTGTGTGTGTGCGTTTTGCCCGTCTAATGACACAACATTTCATTAAAAATAATTTCACTAAACATTTGACGTATTACGTCCAATTGGCATTTCTAATGACAAACTCACACACACACACACATTTGAAATAGAAATAGAAATAAAAGTACATAATGGTACTAATCGTCAAATATGTATTTAGTTTTGTTGTCGCGCTTGTTACACATTTGCTGTGGTTGTTGTTGTAGTGTTGTTGTGTTTTTATACCCAATTCCCAGCAGAGTAACAGAGTATATAAAGTTTGTGCAATGTTTGAATATATAGATCGTCTAAATGAATCGAGAGATCAATCAAACTTTAGTATGAGAAAGTGACAAAATTGTCATGATTTTTTCTTTGTCATCTCCAAAATATTACAGAAAACTTATATCCTTAACAATTTGTTACTAGAATCAGCAAACTTTATACAAGGACTATATATCTATTAAAGCTTGAGTTGCCAAAGAGTATATAAAAGTCAGGAGCTTTCAATTGCAACGTTTTGACTCAATTGTAGATTTTTTTTTTGTTATTTTATTTATTTATTTTTTTTTTTTGTGTTTGGCTTGGTCGAGGTCTTATCAGTTTGTATCGCTGTTAAAACGTTTTTAATTTCCTATCGCTGGCCAACAATCATTTAATTATAGTGCTTGAAACGTATTTAGTTAGCTGCAACAAATACAAAGACGTAGTCCGAGGCATTAACAAAGGAAATAGAATTGCTACCACTGAGTCACAAATATGATAAAGATGAGTAACGGCAAAGCGTGACTCACGCACGAGTTTCTGTATTTCATAAGTGTCTCTTTATGGTATTTTAAGGAGGAACACAAGACCCCTTTTAGTGACTAAGCCACTGCTTATTGTTGTTGTTGTTGTTGTTTTTATATCATAGTTTTAATTTTCAGTTGACTTTTTTTCTTTTTTTTTGTGTGTGTTCATTTAATGGAACAAACATCAACAAACTGTTGACAGAGCTTAGAGCGATGTGTGATCCAAAATTGATTTTATTGTAGATTGCTATCTTATTGAGAGCTCATGTTTTCCCACTGATTAAATGGGGCACACACACACACACACACACATACATTGTTAGCTGAAAAACCAGTTGAAAATTGTGGCTTGTTGCAGCTGATCATTTAAACAAATATTGGAGCTCCATTAGGCTGGCCAATCACTCAGCAATCGTTAAACGCGCCAGATTTTATTAAATGTCATCAGTAAAACAGTATGAGAGAGAGAGATACAACTGCTGCATCTAAGCAAAAGATACTTAGATACAAAGATACATTTTGCTTATGCAGACGGCGCAAACAGCATAGGCACCATATAGATACTGAAATTATACTATTCGCTGTCAATCAATGTCAGTGCAAAGCCGAGCCATAAACAATATCAGATTTCTGGCCACAGAATACTAATTAAATTACGCAAAAAAGGCAAAAGGCAGCCAACAGCAGCAGCAGCAGCAACAGCAGCAGCAGCTAAAAGTGAAGTGAAAAGCAAATGTGAGATTTCCAATGTTCAGATAAGCACACAACAACAAAAAGGAAACGCTGCGAATGTATCTGCCAGATACAGATACAGATACAGCTACAGTTGTTGTTGTTGTTGTTGCTCATGTTGCTAATAATAATAATAATGATGTTGTTGCTGCTGCTGTTGCTCTTGCTGCAGTTGTCAGTTGCAGTTGCAGTTGCTAATTTTAAATGGCAACAACAACATTTGGGGGCTAAAGTTATGCTGCTTTAGCAGTTGTTGTTGTTGTTGTTGCAGTTGTTGTTGTTGTTGTTGTTGAATTTGTTGCTTGTAATATATTTTAATTTATGCTCGGTTGGCAATACTTTTGGCCAGCAGCAGCAACGCCACATTTCAGGCACGCTGTAAAATTGCGCGTAAATAAACATTAATTTTAATTTAATGAATTAAACACACATTTACACACACACACACACACAGCAGGCTGACCAGTGGACACATAGTAGGTATAAAGACATCAGCAGTGGAATTTTATACCCCCCTTAAATCCTCAGCTGCTTCTCTACCCTGCCATTCACAGTCCCTGCCTGCTGAGTCATTCTGTGTGCATTGCCTTGGCACAATAAATATTTAACAATTTCGTCTTCATCTCATTTTTTACGTTTCTTTTTTTTTTATATTTTTTTCGATTATGCGCATAGTGCAAGTGTTTGTTAAGATATACATATATATATAATATATACATTTGTATCTATGCGCATTTTGTGTGGGATTTGTCATTCATAGAAACTGGCATTGCTTTATAAAATGTTGCAGCAATTCATTGAGGAATGCACAAAGGAATGGCCACTCAATTTGATATATGTAACACAATATCTAGACTATCTATATCATTGTGTATTTATTTGTATAAAATAAACTAATAAAGAAATTATTGGCATAGCGAGAGAATTGTGGATAGTTTGAATATTGGTAGGGAATTAAAAAGAAATTATAAAATATGATAAAAATATTGGAAAATATTTGGATGGAATATATGTGTATATAAATATATAAATTAATACTATTTGTATACCATATAATTGCTACATAATATAGTCTTTCGATTCTCCAAAAAGAAACTATACAACTAAGATAGTTAGATCTCTGAAAGATCTGTAAGTAAGTTGTGTAAATGTAAATGTTTAATTCTTATGTAAAATAATAGTAAAATAAAGTAAAATAATTCTAATGTAAATTAATACCAGTTAGTACCTAAAATATTATAATTTCTAGCATTAAAATAATTTAAATATTACTCAATTTCGTTTATGGCTAGTTTACAGATCACTGTACTTAAATATTAACTAATTATATCTTTTATTTATGTTTGCCTTATGCAAACAAATACTGCAAGTACAGTCATCAAGTGTGCAACAGACAATCTACTACAGCCTACTTTATTAGCCATATTCATAATAACAATAACAAAAATAATAATAACAACAACAACAATAACAATTAACTGGCAACAACAACATAATTAAATATGCAACCAAAAACTATGTACAATTAAATTAGCCAGAGCTGCATTTTTTGTTGCACAGTTCACAGTGGCTTTTGTTGCGGCTTTATCTTTATCAGCCATGCATCGTCAGTTGCAAGTTGCCAGGTTGCCAGATTGCCAGGTTGCAAGTTTGCCAGGTTGCCAGTTTGCAGCTTTTGTATTTCCTGTCAGATTTTGCATAAATAATTTTTGATAATCAGAGCTGTGCGACGGGCACATAAATTTAATTAGCAGCATATGCTGCATTTAATTAGCAGTAAGCTCATGACTCTGAGTGCGTCTAACTGTTGCAAGTTGCTACTGTTACGCTTACACTGAGAGAAAATAAGCAACAGCAAAGTTATTAATTTTTTAATTAATTTCATGATTGTAGGCTATTTTTATATTTATTTTAACAAAGGCATAAGAGTTGTAAATTTTGAATATGTAATTTCCATCGCTATAGAAATGTCTTTTTATGATTTATTCATTCTTATGACTTTTTTAAATCGGAGTACATTTTTCCCTATATAACTTCATATTAATAATTTTTATTGATATCTTAAGTCATGCCAAAAAAGCAAAAAAAATTTAAAAAAATATTAAACAAATAATACGTCACTAAAAACCTTGTCAATATTTAAAAAAAAATATTAAAATTAAAAAATTAATTATACATGAAATTACATCAAAGAGCTTTCCACATGGAAATATATTCTGTTTTAACAAGTTAAGTGAATTGGAAAATGATTTTAAACATAATTTCTCTTAGTGTAGTTGCCTCTTGCTGCAGTTGCTGCAAAATTTAATTGAAATTCACACGATGCGAATGTTGCCGCTCATTTGGTAGGCCGACTGCGTGCTGTTGTTGTTGTTGCAGTTGTTGTTTGTTGTTTTCATTATTTTGTTGATGCATTATTATTATAATTCCTTTCTATTTTTTTTGTTTTTGTTTTTGTATATATATTTTTTTATTGCATCAGCAGCCTGTTGCTGCTGCCATTTCTAATGCAACTGTGGACTCGAGATTTGTGGCACAGCAGATTGGTTGCCGCTCGCTGCCCCCTGCATATGTGGCATGCATAATTAGCAGCCTAGAGTTGAGTCTCAGTCGAGTGGCGAGATATAAAGAATTTTCATTTTCATTTTTATTCATATTACCAACAATAAATTTGTAATCAAAGCATAGATACATGTCTACGTGTGTGTGTGTGCCCCATTTGTGTATGTATGTGTGTATGCGTGTGTATGTTTTTTGTTTTTTTTTTATATTTTTTAATGAGCCATTAAGCTTTAGATTTCTGTGTTTAGATACGCTCGAAGTTCGTCTATCTCGAACTGAAACCGAGAAACTGGCAATGTGTGGAAAATGCTTATATGATATTCAATGCATTTCCACGAAACGAATTAAGTTATTAGATACGCCTGAGCTGGAAAACTGTGTGGAGGCTCATAGAATCAATTTGTGAGATTGTGTATACGCGTATTATGTTCACTGCAAGTTGTTAAGATAGATAAGATCTAAAGTATTGTATGAAAGAAATACGTAATAATAATAATAATCAAATAACGCATGCAACATGTTGCTTTGATACCATCCTGAGAGCAAACAAATTAGTTCACATATATAACTCCTACCACAATTTCTTACTTATAACTCCATTTTATAACTGTCTTTTCCAACTGTCCGACTGTCTGTCGTCTGTCTGTCAGTCAAGCTGCAATGTCAACAATAAATGACTGTCATTTAATTTAGCGGCAAAGCAGCAAAAAGAACTGCCAACAGACAGTTGAAAACTTTATTAAAATGTTGCCCACAATTAGAGGTGCCACAAAATAGCAACAACAACAATATTATTAACAATGGCAACATTAGAGGCAACAACAGCAACATAAAATGTGGCAGCTTCTGTGTTGATTTTCAACTGTAAAAGTTTTTTTTTATTTATTTGTATTTACCAACTTTTATATTACAAAAGAAAGGGTATTATAATTTGGTTACAAAATATGTAACGTCCATATACTCGAATCTGAACTGTTCCCAGTTTAATTGTTATAAAATTATATGAAAGTCATAAATTTTAAATTTAAATATGCTCTATAGAAGTTGAAGAAATTTAAATTAAATTGAAATAAAGTAATATTTAGTTCTCATGAGATTAATCGATAGATTGTTTATCAGAATGAAGAAAATAGATTTTTTTAACTTAAGGATCTTCTTCTGTATTTATTATATAGTTATATATTCAATTTAATTAAATATTAGAGCATGTCTGTAAAGGGTATTTAATTGAAATAATATAATATATAGCAGAATGAAGAAAATAGATTTTTCCCTAAAATGTCTTAACTCAACTTAAGGATCTTCTTCTTTTATGTTTTATATAGTTATATATATTGAATTTAATGAAATATTTGAGCATGTCTGTAAAGGGTATTTAAACTTTGTTACACAACTATAAAAACTCTTAATTCTTGTTATATTTTCCTGCTAGTTTAAGCTAATTTTTGTGATACTGAAATGTGGAAGCCCTGGAAGAGAGTAGAGCTAATAGTCATAACTGTTATGCGGCTCACATTGCATGTGAAAATTTGTTCAAACAATGATACAATAATAATAAAAAATAATCAACAGCACAAATATAACAACGAATCGTATTACAAAAGCAGTTAGACAAATAAACAAATAGGAAAAAAAAAACAAAAAAAAAACAAAAAAAATAAAAAATAAATAACAGATAGTAGAGTGTTATATTTGAAAGAGAGAGTGGCCAAGATAGAGAAAGGTAGAGGGAGAGCGAGTGAGATGGCTAGAGAGATTGTATGAGGCAGAGGCAGACGGCCTGACGACAACTGACGCTGAATTGTGGAGCCATGCAGGAAAGTCATGCAAACTAACTGATAGACAGTCAGACAGACAGACATATAGACAGAGAACTGTCTATTTTAGGGAGAGAGCGGGGGGGAGGGACTCGGGTCTAGAGCCAGACAAACAAATAATAATAAAATAATAATTGTTTGTCAACATTCGTTTAGCATGTGCGTCATATACAAACATACAATACATATATATATATATCTATCTATCTATCTAAACTTGTACTCAAGTACTATTTGCCACAGTTGGCATTGCCCAGCAAAACTGCAAAAGGGGTGTTTGATTGTTGTGTTGTGTTGCTGCTGCCACAATTGACAATTGTCTACATTTTGGCATGAAATGTCATACAAATGTAACAGTTACAGACATACATACATATATATATATATATATATGCATATAGAGAGCGGTACCCATTTAAACTGCGTTTTGCGGTTTCCCGGGTGAGGTGAATGCCACACGGCAAGTACATTAAACAAAAATTGTTTCAACTGGTATTCAGCACGTCATTTGCTTATTCAATTTCATGACACGATGTCGCCACACACAACAAACACACACACACACACACACACACACTGAGTTAGTCTCGCGTGTGTCACATC